>JBBBDQ010000264.1:2360000-2472500 GCA_037127315.1 Ascarosepion bandense
ATTTAACTTTGTGTTGATAATCGTCTAAGATACTCTTTTAACGGTGCGTATCAATATTCTTTTGCTTAAAAGGCGTAAAAACTTTAGATAACATTTTACAGTAAAATGATCAGTAGCAAAAAAAAAAAAAACTTTAAAAAGTTTTTTTTTAATTCTCAACATAAAACGTTATTCTTAGACTAGACGATATTTTCACTAAAATTAAGAATACTGAAGTGTTGGATCGAGCATGTGAGTAATGATGAGGTCTTGGAAATGATGGAAACAAAAAGGAAATTAATAGTAAGCATCAGGAAGAGACAGCTGAAGTTCCTGGGACATGCAATGAGGGAAGAGGGCTTGGAGAATTTGATACTAACAGGCCAGACAGAGGGAAAAAAAGACAGGGGAAAGCAGCAGATAACATATTTGAAGGACCTAATCAGGTGGATGACAGAACGAGGATTGCACAGTGTAACAGGAGAAGGCGTGCTAAGAGCCACCAGGGATAGAGAAACGTGGAAGGCCATGATCGCCTACGTCCTGAAAGAACAAGGCACATAGAAGAAGTGTTGTGTATATATAATTTATTGTATGACAGTGAATACTGGACAATCTGGATTAGCAGAGTTCGAATTTCTATTAAAGACGTTGCTTTAGCTTTCGTGCAAATACCACTGAGAAAGTTATTAATCCGTCTCTTCCACCTCCAGCTATGGTTTAAATAGCAGGACAGACTGGGTTCTATAGCCCTGGTTGGCAATCAGCCTACCACAGAAAGTAATGGCAACCTACTGCGGTAAAATCTGCACAGTCTTTTGAGATATGATCGCGCAGGCGCGTATCAGGTACGGCGTTTAACTTATTGAATGAATTAAAAAATACATGATTTTTATTACTATAAACGTTTTATTTAGTGGGAACACGTGAATTGTTAAAAATACAATAATAACAGTTATCAGATAGGGAAATTGGAAGTTTTATAAAAAAAATGTGCCTCGACGTAGGATCAAATACTCTCGAGAAATACACTTACTTTTAAAAGAATTCCGATTACTATTAATAGTTAATATTACTGTTTATCAATAAAGACTTGTTCTCCAACACATGGAACGACAAAATATCAGGTTTTATAGTAAAAACTGTACAATCTGAAGAGCCGATGACTGCGATAAGTCAGTAGCATGTTTTTGAGTTTAAAACGTTCTTGTTTCATTAACTTTTATTTAGTGTAAGAATTTGGGGATCTATTTATCCATTACATTTTTCATCATCTATCTATCTATCTATCTATCTATCTATCTATCTATCTATCTATCTATCTATCTATCTATCTATCTATCTATCACTATTAGATTATCTATCTATCTATCTATCTATCTATCTATCTATCTATCTATCTATCTCAGTTTCTTCATTATGTACTTATCTATCGATATCGATCTATGTATCAAATTTTATTAAAATCTATCTATCTATCTATCTATCTATCTCAGTCTCTTCATTATATATTTATCTATATATATCGATCTATGTATCACATTCTATTAAAATCTATCTATCTATCTATCTATCTATCTATCTATCTATCTATCTATCTATCTATCTATCTATCTCAGTCTCTTCATAATGTATTTGTTTATCTATATCGATCTATCTATAACATTCTATTAAAATCTATCTATCTATCTATCTATCTATCTATCTATCACGGTCCATTCATTATTTATTTATATGTATATAGATCGATTTATCTATCTCATTCTATTCACATCTATCGCTATATTTCTATCTATATCAATTTTCTGACATGTATGTATGTATGTATGTATGTATGTATGTATGTATGTCTGTATGTTTCTTTCTAGCTCAGTCTCATCATCTGATACTCTTTGCATCTATCTATCTATCTATCTATCTATCTCATTCTGTTTCTTATCTATCTATCTATCTATCTATCTATCTATCTATCTATCTATCTATCTATCTCATTCTGTTTCTTATCTATCTATCTATCTATCTATCTATCTATCTATCTATCTTAGTCTGTTCCGATCTCTATTAATACTGGTTTTCAAGACAGATTTTCATTTGAGAAAACTGAAGCATACAACCGTTCAACTTCATTTGTTAGTTTGGCCTTGTAACTTAGATTACTGAATATCAATATCGTTAATGATGTTGATTAATGAAAAAATTAAAGAAAAATGTTCTGAGTAATGCACCCGAGGATATTCTGCTAGTTTCGCTGGCCATTTCTCCTAAATTAAGTCCAATGATTTTGATGGGCTTCTATTTGAGATATGAAACTTCACTGAAAAATCAGCAACCCAGACTGTCGTTACCACCAATCAAAACATATAATTAGATCTAATTCAGCCACTAAGCGCCTCAAATATATATTTATGTTTATATTGATGATCGTGTAAGTTACTGGATTTTAATTTTCTTTTAACAGTGCGTATCATTATTCTTTTATATAAAAAGTGTTTCAGACGTAAAAACTTCAGATAACATTTTATAGTAAAATGGACACCAGCCAAAAAAAAAAAAGAAAAAAAAAAAGAAAAACTTTTAAAAAGTTCTTTTCATTCTCTGCATAAAACTTTATTCCTAGACACGACGATCCTTGAACTAAAAGAAAGAATACTGAAGTGTTATGCATATCTCTGGACAAACCGAGTTCGAATTTCAGTTAATATCGTTGCTTTAATTTTCTCGCAAATACGCATGTCGTTGTGGTGCAGTGGATATCGGCTCGGAACGACAAATCGGAGAGCCGAGTTCGAATTCCAGTTGAATTCATTGCATTCACTTACGCGCAAATACCCTTGGGAAAGGTACTAATCAGTTTCTTCCCTCCAGTTATGGGTTAAATAACAGGACAGATTGGGTTCTATAGCCTTGGTCGGCAACCAGTCTACCGCAGAAAGCAATGGCAACCTACTGTGGGATAATCATTTGTCAAGTCAGTCATGTCTCTTTCGAGACATGATCGCCCAAGCGTGTATCACGTATGGTACTTAACTGACTGACCACTGAGAAAGGTATTAATCCGTCTCTTCTTCCCTCAGATATGTTTTAAAAAGCAGGCTAGATTAGAATTAATAGTCCTGGTTGGCAACCAGTCTACTGCAGAAAATAATAACAACCTATTCCTGGAAAATCTTCCCTGAATTGCAAGATATGATCACCCAAGCGTGTATAACGTACGGCGTTTAACTTATTGAATGAATTAAAAAATACAGGAATTCTCATTACTTGAAACGTTATGTTTAATTAAAACACAGGAAATGTTTAAAAGAAAATAACAACATCTACCAAATCGGGAAATCGAAAGTTTTATAAAAAAAAATGAGCCTCAACGCAAGTTCAATTACTGTCGAGAAATATATTTTTTTTTCATAAGAATTCCGATTAAAGATACAGTCAATATTTCTGTTTCTCAATAAAGACTTCTTTTCAAACACGTGTAACTACAAAATATAAAGTTTTATAATAAAAAAAATAGTCCAATCTGAAGTGCCAACAACTGCGAAATATTAATAACTTGTTTTTGAGTTTAACACTTTTTTTATTACCTTTTATTTAATATAACAACTTTGGAATATATTTATATATTGCATCATTTTTTTAAATCTATCTATCTATCTATCTATCTATCTATCTATCTATCTATCTATCTATCTATCTATCTCTTCTTATGTATGTATGTATGTATGTATCTATCTATCTATCTATCTTAGTTTATTCCTATCTGTCTATTAACACTGGTTTTTAAGAAAGATCCTTCTTATTTGGGAAAACTGAAGCAGTACAATCGATCAACTGTATTTGTTAGTTTGTTAGATTAATGAATATCAATATCCTTAATCATGTTGATTAATGAAAAAGTTCAAGGAAAATGTGCTGAGTCATGAACCCGATAATATTCTGCTAGTTTCGCAGGCTATTCCACCCAAATTAAGGCCAATGATTTTAATGGGCTTCTATTTAAGATGATAGGAACCTTCACTGAAAAATCAGCAACCCAGACCGCAATAGTTGTTTTCAGTTAAAGCGAAACCGTAGACTAAAAGAAAAATGAATGGATTAAGTCAAATTTTGATTTTCTGGTATCAATATCAAATAAGTTTTTTCGTCGTAAACTGAATTTTGAAGGCTAAATAAGACCTCTGAGTAAATGGTATCATGGCTGAGACTAGGAACTACAATTATACCTACTTAGAGCTAAACCCGAAGCAAAAACTAAAATAACAGGGCTGAAAAAATACAGACATACAGGCAGATAAACACACACACACAAACATCTTACCTTTTATATATATATATATATATATATATATATATATATATATATTAACGATTTTCTGCACTACTGTAAGAACTGCAACGTTAAAACTTTTGAATATCGTTTCTTATGTCTTTGTCTATGAGTCTATCAAATTTGATTAAAATCGGACCACTCCTTCTATAACAGTATTTATCGGGAGTACCTCGACACAAAACCTAGCTAAGAACACTCGCAGACGGTTATAGTACAACTGTGTAAATTTTCAAGAAAATCGGTTCAGCCGTTTCGGAGTCTATAGGTAACGGACACACATACAGAGACACACCCACACACACAGACAAAGTTTCATTTTTAAATAAGTTTAGATTTCTTCCTAGTTAAGAAGAAATTAAATTTCAGGGATGTGATTCTATTGATGAATTCTGAGAATACTATGGACATTACGAGAAAATATGAATTAAAAATGGAACTGAAAGTCAATTGATATTTACAATCGGAAAGAGACAGTTGAAATGCCTGAGATGCATAACAAGGAATGAGGTTCAACAACAGATAACAATATCAAATCCATAGCTGGTTTTAGAAGAGAAAGTTTAATCCCTTTCCCAAGGCTATTTGTGCGTCAGTGAATGCAAAGAATTCAATTGGAATTTGAACTCGACTCTCCGAGTTCTCATTCCAAGGCAATATTATTTGCACCACAACGCACTCTTATCGGATAAAGAATTAAAGAATCCAAAACAAAGAAACTATTGAAATTGTGATTAGATGCAGACCAACTTTCAGCAATATTTCAACCGTTGTAAAAAAAAAGAAACAGTAGTTGATTGCTTATATGATATCCACCTCTCATTTGATAGTGAATTTTTGAAAATCTCCCCACAGATGAGGAGAAAACAGGAGGCAACAAGGATGTGTTGCTTCAGAAGGATACTGAGCATTCCATGGACGGAGCGAGTTAGCGAGGAAGAAATCTGAAAAAAATGCAACATAAAGAACACTTTTACTTGGAATCAGGTAAATACAGGTGAAATTTCTTGGTTACATAATGAGGAAGAACGGCTTCGAGTGCTTAATCCCCAAATAATCCTAGTAAGTATTTATGGGTATGATTACATCTGTACATAATTTGTGATCTTTCATTTGACCAAATGTAAAAATACCTATAAAGACTTAATAGGAACATATAAACATAGATGAAAATGTTCTAAGATCCTTAAAAAATTCCAGTCGCGCGTTCGTAAAATAATCCCTGTCCGAGGGTTTAAAAAACGATAAAATGAGTTATTGTAAATCGCCTGAAGATACCGGAAGGTTGAAACCTTGGTAAGGAAAACAATTCATTTCTAAATTATATATATATATATATATATATATATATATATATATATATATATATATATATATCACAACAGAAAAAAAAACTCTAACGAGTAAAAACATCACAATAATGTCTTTACGAAACTTCGAAGTCGACATGACTGAAGTAACACAGTTAAATGAAAAACCTTTCTATATTAATTCTATTGACGCTCTATCTCTATCTTAATATCGAGCACTTTATGGCGAAAATGTGCTTGCCTAAAATGTCTTTCTACCAGTAAACTTCTGAAAAAACATCAATTTTTACACTAAGCATATCTATATATGTGTGTGTGTGTGCGTGTGTGTGTCTGTGTTTATGTGTGTGCGTGCAAAATATCTATCTATCTATCTATCTATCTATCTATCTATCTATCTATCTATCTAAGTTAGTCTGTTCCAAGCTATCTGTTAATACTGGATTTCAAGCCTGATTGTTTTAATTGGAAACAGTGAAGCAATACAATGGGTCAATCGCATTCCTCAGTTTGGCCTTGCAGCAACTAAGGTTAATAAATATCAATGTTCTTAAGCGTGTTGATTAATTAAAGAAAAAGAAAAAAGAGAAAAAAGAAAAATAGAAAGAAATATGATTGCAGGTCTCGCAGGCCATTCCTCTCAAAGTGAGTTCAAACATTTTGTGGGGTTTGTAATTTCAAATGACAGGAACCTGTTCTGCAATTCAACATTCAAAACTATAGTTTTATTTTAATCTGTTTTGTGATTATAACATTTTCCAAGTCCTCTTTCTTCGTGATGTATCCTAAAATTTTCCTAAAATAAAGTATAAGTATCCTTTTCCCTTCCATTTTCTCTAAGACTGCGTTTTTGCTCTCATGTTCGATTCATGATATTCCCAGTATTCTTCTGTAGAAACAAATTTCTGTTGCTTCAACTTTCTCCTTCTGCGAGGAGATTGTCCAGCATTTCACAAAACCCAAACGTTAATATAAAAACTCCTGTTCATAAATAGTTTCATGAAATTTAAACTTTCATATGAATGCCATGCAAGGCGTTCAACTCATTCGAAACTTTCTATTATTTGTATACAATAGTTTTCTCAGACCAAAAGTTAAAATGGATTCAAAAGAATAAAGAAAACGATCCTTCGACAGATCCTATAGACATGCGCCACAACATTACAAAGATCTTTACCATATAACAAACACCACATCGCTTAAATACTTCTAACAGCAACAACAACTTAAATGAGTAGCACTTGCAACTAAAAGGGAAATCAAGATGATAACTTTCCACACTATCTTTTAGAAATAAAAACAAAAAAAAACCATGTCAATACTAGCAATAGCTATAACAGTTATTTGACGTGAGAAGTTTAATTTTCTGAAAAACTCTTTTAATAAAATGATTTCATAAATTTTAGCCGACAGTTGCACTAACCTTTTGGTCAATAAATGGCGAATGTTCTAGTAGGAAAACTGCTAATTATCAGAAAAATTTAAAGAAAGAATCACGCCATTTATCTTTGGCAGAGTTCATTGTTATTTTCTCTTTTAATTTCAAATTTATTTGTATAATGCTGTGCAATGGTAAACGATTTCGTTATATAAAACTAGACAGTAACAAAGAAATAAATACTCACTTACTTTATGTTAAACAACCAGACTAATACTATTGTACTAGACTAAAAAAAAGTGTATCAATCCTCCCATATGGCAATAAATGCAGCAAAATTTCCTCATGGATGAAGCGAAAACTTGAATTAATAGACATTCTACAGTAGGATGAATACACGAGACCAACGAGGAAAATTTAAAGCAAATTGTAGCGCAAAGACACTTGTGCTTAATATCAGAAAGAGACAAGTGAATTTTTAAGGGCGCATAAAGAGGAAAGTATATTTGGATAATTCCACACTGATAAGACCAATTTAAAGTAAAACGGTTAGAGGGAAACAGCGACAAAATACATAACGAACTTTTGTAAATGCATGACATTTCAAGGTGTGGGAAAGAATGATTGCTAAGAGAAAAAGATAGAAAGTTGTGGCGAGCCTTACTCACCTACGTCTTAAAGGAAGGCTGCATATAGAAGACTGAATTTAGTCGAAAACGCTCATTTTGAACCTGCACTCATAATCTTATGGATGTACGTTGTGGTGCAGTGGATACCGATTTGGAGCGACAAATCGGGGTGCCGAGTTCGAATTCCAGTTGAATTCCTTGCATTCACTTACGCACAAATATTCTTAGGGAAAGTATTAATCCGTCTCTTCCTTCCTGTTAAGGGTCAAATAATAGGAGAGATTGGGTTCTAAAGCCTTTGCTGGCAACCAGTCTACCGCAGAAAGCAATGGCAACCTAATGCAGGATAATCTTCTGCCCAGTTAGTCATGTCTCTTTCGAGACATGATTGCTCAAAGTGTAATACTGTTTCATAATCTTATTGCTACGTTAGATCTTCTTTTTGATATGTGGATCGCCTCGCAGACAGAAAGACAAAGAGCAAGAACTCATTGAAAAGGTAGTAATGGAAAGTAGGAAGAAATGGTTAACTATCGACTGTAAGAAGATAGATATTATGGTCGTTAACAAGATTCCAAGATAAGAACTACGAATTGAAGATATCATAATAAATCAAGTACAGACATTTAACTGTTTAGGAAAGTATTTTAACAGACTGTGGAAAATGAGAGCCCGAAACCCAAAGACGTATTGGAATAGCAAAAATGCCTTTCAAACTCCAAAGCAAGTATTAAGAGACAGGAAAATTTCAGCAACAAAGAAAAACAGTACTCCAATAGGGTAGTGAATGCTGAACAATTTCATAAGGCAAAGCGTTGTGTTTCTACAGAGGGATGCTGAGAATGCCAGGGACGGATACGTTCTCAACGAGGTGTTTTGAAGGAATCAAAATGAACAATTGTACTTAGGAAAAATTGCTGAAATTGTTGTGACGCAGAACGAGGAAAGATAGTTTGACGAATTTGACACTCTCGGAACATACTGAAAGTAAAAATCCGATGGTAAAACTATTAATCTGTTTAACAATTTAGTGTAAATAGAACAGGGACTAGGAGAAATAGTAAGGAGATAGACATTGTTTTTAGCTACAGAGGATATAGTGGAGAGCCAGGATAGGCAACATCCAGAAGGGGCATGTTATATAAAAGACGACCAAATCTAATATAAAACACGTGCTATAATCCCAGTAGCCAAATCTTCGTTGCCTATCATCTATTTACAGTTTGAGTTTGTTTTTGTTATTTATTCAATTTAATTTTTTTTATATATATACAGAACTTGCCTTAAGCTAGGGCAATGGTGACCAGTTTCATTATCTAACGTTTTTCAGTCGATAACGTACAGAATTCTTTTCATTCATGTTTTCTATCAATATCAACTAAACAAGCAAGCAGGTTTCCGATTAGATTGAATAAACAAGAGATGCTAAGAGCCCATTTAATATCTATGCATTAATCATAGAGGAAGAAAGAGAAAAAAGAAAGTTAATGGATTACACAGAAAGAAATACGATATAAAGGCGCTGATTGGAGTAAAAATGAAATAAATAAAAGAAAAAGTTAAGAAAGAAAGAAAGAAAGAAAAAGAAAGAACGAACGAAAGAAAGAAAGAAAGAAAGAAAAGGAACGAAAGAAAGAAAGAAAGAAAGAAAGAAAGAAGAAAAGTAGATTGAGAACGAAAGGAGCGGAAAATCGGGCAGTTTAGCGGGATAAGTGATTTTGTGCCGTTTAGGTGTGGCACAAGGCCGAAAGTATGGGTTAACGGGATAGTTGCGTATTTCTCACTGGTGCTAGTGGTTGGAGTTCGCACCCAGGTAGAGTAATGAAATTCACTTGCTGATTTTCAAATCAGTTATTTTTTTTCTTAGATGATTGGCCTTATACAATTTTCCTACACCAGTTTCACCTCGTTGTATATGATCACGGAAGTTAAGTCACGTCGATGCTGTTTAGTGCCTAGATGGGTGACCGCTTGAGAATAGCAAATGTTGTTGCTTGAATGAGTGCGTGTGATGTAATGGATAAATGCTGGAATTAGAAATTCGAGAGTCAAGTTCCAATTCCAGTTGGGTTTGTTATATTTACTCACGCGCAAATATTAGGTTATCCCAAAAGTTCGTAAACATTTGCGAAATGGGTCTATCTAGTCCAGCACAATCGAGACAAGCGATGGGTTCAGAAAGGGCAAGAGACACAGTCGGTTCTAAAACAAGATCGATTCGGCAAGAAAGTCATGTTGTGCGTTTGGTGGAACTTTGAAGGAATCGTGCATTTTGAGTTGGTTCCGAATGGTCGTGTCATCAGTGCTGAATTTTACTGTCAGCAACTTGAGCGGGTCTACGAAAAGTTGAAGCAAAAGTACCCGGCTCTGATCAACCGAAAGCGCGCTTTGATGCAGCAGGACAATGCCAAGCCACACACGGCCAGGAAGACCAAAGACAAGTTTGAAGAGCTAGACGGCGTTGAGGTTCTGCCACATCCAGCCTACAGTCCTGACTGTGCTCCATCAGATTACGGCCATTTCCGCTCAATGCAACGCTTACTGAAGGGCCGCCGATTCGACTCGTTTGATGAAGTGGAGGAAGCGTGTCAAGGATTCTTTGATTCGAAACCGGCTGAATGGTACTTTGACCAGATCCGAAAGCTTGCATATCGATGGCAGAATGTCTTGGAAAATGATGGTATTTATTTTGAGCAACAATATTTGATTTTTTTTTTTTGCTAGTAAAATTTCAAATTTTGCAAGTGTTTCCTGGTAACCTTAGATTATTTGGTGAATAAAATTTCAATTTTTTGCAAGTGTTTACGAACTCTTGGGAAAACCTAATACTATTAGAAAAAAATATGGATACACCTCTATCAGCAATGGGTCAATTAGCAAGACTTGTAACAGTAAATCATTATTATCTTGAAAAAAAATTCATGCAATTTTCTAGCTTTAAATAACCTGCAAAAGATTGAGAAACCGTAAAAACAAATCAACCAATCTAGATTCACTTTATTCGATCTAAATATGAAGGAGACAAGGCAAAGGAAATATAAACTGAGGAATGATAAGAAAGGACATAAAGAAAATTTAAGGGCGCGTTTGTTACAAAAGACAGAATGAAATATTATAATGGTTAAATTAAGAGAAAGCGAGATAGATATACAGAGAAGCAGATATGATTTGAATTATAATGAATTAAATTAAACAGTGAAAGACATACAGAAAATATGATTTGAATAAGATTGAGAAAAGGAAAGATAAACAACTATATACAAATAGACAGAGACATAGATATGATTTTAATTTTTATGAAGAAAATTGAAAAAGTGACAGATAGATAGATAGATAGATAGATAGATAGATAGATAGATAGATAGATCTACCATGGTGGATCGTCTGTCGAAAGCATGCAGGGCTTTTGGACTCACCATCAGCATAAAGAAAGCTAAGGTTGTGCATCAGCCTCCTCCTACTCCCAAACAGATCAAAGGTGAGAAGCAACAACTACCTGTTCACAGGTTTCCAGACATTCCAATAACAGATGATGGCAAAAATCTGAAGTATGTAAAATCGTTCACATATTTACTTAGGAAGTGTTGTAAACTCGCATGCATCACTTGATGATGAAATTACCAACCGCTTAGCTAAAGCCTCTAATGCTTTTGGAAGGCTTCGTCATCGCATCATCGCTTATGGGACGAGAGGGGAGTGAGAATTGACACTAAGATCTAGGTCTATAAACTTGTGATTCTTTCCATCTTTTGTACGGATCTGAGACGTGGACATTATAGTGATCGTAGATAAATCAACTCGATGTCTTCCAAAAACGCTGTCTTCGCTCAATGATAAAGTACCAAATGCTGACCTTTTGGCAAAATGTAAGATTGGAGGTATTGAAACGTTCCTCATGCAGTCCCAACATAGATGGGTTGGTCATGTGGTGAAAATGAGTGATGAGCGAATACCGAATATTCTGAACTTAATGATGGGAAAAGGAATACTGGTAGGCCTTGGCTTCGTTACAGGGACAAGCTGAAACATAATATTTCATCAATTGGTGTCCCTGTTGGAAGCTTTGAGGATTTGGGACAGGACAGAAACAGATGGAGAGCTACCTTTAGAAATGGAATAAAGAGTTTTGAAAAAGTCGTGTTGAGAAATTGAAGGAGACAAGATCCAGAACGAAGCTGCGTTTGACCCAGCCAGCAATTCTTTCCGATACTCCTCACACTTTTCCTATTTGTGGTCTTGTCTGTAAATCACTCGCTGGATTGAAATCCCACAAACGTCATAGACATTCGAACTGATTTCTGATTTAGACACTCATACGTTGAAATCGACGGAAGAGTCCATCAGATAGATAGATAGATAGATAGATAGATAGATAGATATGATTTTAATCATACTGGATTACATTGAAAGAGGTAAATCGATGCAGAGAGAACTCCTTGTGCCAATTACATAAAATCATTATACACCTTTATTTTATTAAGAAGTTGAGATTGTTTTAAAGTCTGCATTTATCTGCTGTGTCTATAGAACTTGAAGATTGTTAACTTTGTATTTTATAAGGTATCGTGTAACAAGCATGACACGGAGTTGATAGCACACACGGAAAAGAAAATGCAAGACCTCCTACAGAAGGTAGCCATAGAAATCGAGAAAAACGGACTGAGTTTAAACTTCAAGAAAACTGAATGTATGGTCATCAGCAAAAGAAGACCCAAAAAAAGCCAATTACAGGCAGGGAAAACTAGTAAAGAAATTTAAATACTTTGGAAGTAAAGAAATTTAAATACTTTGGAAGTGTTTGGACAGAGGATGGAAAATGTGACATTGAGATCAAAAGGCGCATCGGCGTGACCAAGGACGCATTTTAAAAGCTAACCAAAGCACTGAGAGACAGGAAAATCTGATTGAAAACAAAGAAAAGATTGCTGGACTACTATGTGATATCTGTCCTTCTGTATGGCAGTGAACATACGTGAGTCTTGAGCCAGCAGAAATCTGGTTCTACAGAAGGATGCTGAGGATACCATGGACTAAGCACTTGAGCAAAGATGAGGTGTTCGGGAGGATACAAACTAGAAGAAAACTCATACTTAACATCAGGAAGAGGCAGATGAGGTTCCTGGGACACATAACGAGAAAGCGGGACATGGAGAATCTAATACTCACAGGACAGATAGAAGAGAGACAGGGGAAAGCAGCACAATACATATTTGATAGGCTTGAGCAAATAGATGTCATAGCGGGGTTTGGGAGAGGTTTCAAGAAAAAAATATTGAGAGCAACAAGTGATAGAGCCAAGAGAAAGTTCATGATCGCCTACGTCCTGAAAGATTAAGAATAATGCTTAAAAATGACTATGAAAAGCTAATAGAATGAAAAAAAAAAATAACAGATAATAAAGTCATGGTAATATTCAAATTTATAAGTAGGAATTATTTTATCTTGTTAAGAGGAGTGTAAGTTGCTTCGGCAAAGTTCTTTCAGTTTAAAATTAGCTTACTTTTTAAACTAAAATAATGTTTAAATTTATGTTGAAACAAAAATGAAGATAGTTAATTTGAAGGGGAAGATGATTCAATGAGAGATAACCAAGCAGTTAGAAATTTCCAAAAAACAATGTTAAAAACATTTAAAATGTAATATAGAATGCTCCGGCAAGGATGTAATTGACAGGTACATTTGGCAATAAGTAAGTAACAACCGGCTTGAAAGGATGATCCAGCGAGGATGTGGTTGACAGATACACCCGGCCGTAGATAAAAGTCAACATAGGATAAAGGTAGTGGATAGATATATCTGACCGTGGATAATGTAAAAAAAGTACAACGAAAAAGAAAAAAAAACAAGCATCTTGTAGTAGTTTTAAGAATATAAAAAAGTCTAGAATTTTTTGCTGAAGAGTCGGAGAATGTCTAATTACACCCGACGGCTCCTTCGTATGTGCGATCTCTTTCCAGCTACTCTCCTACTCTACACTAGCGTCACCAACGAAGAATAAAAATATAAGATTATATTTTTATATATACGTATTCCTCGTTGCCTGTCCAGATTCAGCGGCGGTATATAACAAAAAGACGTTTGCTACAACTGGAAATGTTTTTAAGTGAAAATAAATTCAGTAGACGAGAAAAGTTAAACAAGAGAGATGCAAGAAGCATTATGAGAGTCACAGTAGGCAATATCAAATTAAATGGCAGATATGGTTTTTTTTTTCTCATTTCACCACAAGCAAGGCGGGAATGATACTAGTATGCAGGGGGTTACAGAGAGTGAAAGTGAGAAAAAAGACTGACTATGGGGAAGATTTAGGAAAGGACAAAAGATGAATAGGATTCAAAACGGGAGAAGATGGCAATTGACGTTGAATTTAACTTTTTGAAGATTGTATTTATCAGGGAAGCAATTTTTGAAAAGCCGACTAGCACACTGTCCTGATGTCAATATAATTAAACAATTATCGTGGTAACTGAAGAAACAAGTGTTCTAACGAAAACCATTCAATGCGACACCAAAGTGAAGCAATTATTCGCGCTAAAGGCAGCACATAATAATTGCTAACTATATATATATATATATATATATATATATATATGAGCCCCTCCACGTTAATCAAGGGCAGTTCATTAGTACCTTGATGTAACATTTCCTCACAAATGAACTAGCCGAAGAGGTCTAATTGATTGGCCAGCACGTTCACCTGAATTGACACTAGTGGATTTATTACTTCCACCCACTTTTGCATGACTCACTCTCACTGTTTCTCTCTCTCTCTCTCTCTCTCTCTCTATATATATATATATATATATATATATATATATGGTTTATATTGCAACTATGCTAAGCGATATGTATGTATATATATATATATATACATATCGCTTAGCATAGTTGCAATATAAACCACAGGTTGACACTGTGAGTGTTGAACAAGCACAACTAGGCCTTAGCAAGTGTCTGCAATGGAGATTAACTAGCCGCTCCAGTAAACAGGTATCCTCGAATATGAATGGCCAGCAATTATTATTATTTATTATATATATATATATATATAACACATTATAATATCTTTATTATATATGATTATAATTAAAACATTTTACATCTATACACAAAACATGTTTCATGTTTCGGTACTCATGTATTGTACTTTCTCAGGCGATCGTTGGTAACTGGTGAATCACTTATAATAAAAATACTATAATCTTATATTGCTGTATTTTGTATTGAGTACATTTTAAAAAATTGAATGATACGTACTGTGAATTTCTATTGCATATTTCTTATATATATCTATAAGAAAAATTAAGGCAGACACGTTATTTCATGGTAAATCGGAAGTGTGCGACCATTTCAGGCGAACCATCATCAACTTCCGTCTTTATTTTACAAAGGATTTTACACGATTCGTGTAAAATCGCGATTCGTGTAAAATCGCAATTTGTGTAAAATCCTTTGTAAAATAAAAACAGAAGCTTGATCTATCTACTTCAATTGAAAAAAAAAAACAAAGTGAGAAGATTGGAAAAGAGAAAGCCGGAAACCACATCCTAAACAGTGAACCGGGCGATAGATAGATTTATCTACTTTAATTATATATATATATATATATATATATATATATATATGTGTGTGTGTGTGTGTGTGTGTGTGTGTGTGTGTGTACACCATATACACTATTAATCATTCAAATATTAATATAAATATACTGAAATACAATTCAGCTGAATGCAGGCTAATGTTCATATGCTTTTTAATTCAGTGTTCATTGTATTTTAGACAGTTTTCCATACAATGTAAAACATTACGTTTTTCTTTTCATACTAAAATGTGCCAAGCACATGCTTAATTAAAAGTGTCACAGTGATAAACAAATCATCGGACGCTTGAAATTGGCGACTATGATCCATCGCAAGGTGATAATTTCAAATCAGCCACGCCAAAAGCCGCATAAATATTATTTGAATAAAATGAAACCCTTGCGTATATAATTTATTTATTTAGCTCTCAGTCAAAGCCTAAGGGACCTTGCAAAAACTTATTTATATGCTTTCATTTACTAACAAGCACCGCTTTCTTGTTGAGGAAGCTTTCTTGCTCTGGAAATGTTCTGATTCGAATTTTTTTCTATAGACCACGTAATTTAGACGCTGCATTAGGAGCTTGTGCTGTTTTTATAATTTCCCATTCAACCACACGAGAATTATCGGTTTTATCTTTCTTTACTCAGGCATATTTAGACATTGTGGCGCTTTCGCATCGTATATTATTAAACGATATTTTATGCTGGTGAAAATGATTGTATATGTGTATATAGCTACATCGGTATGTTCGTGGCCTAATAATTAACAATGCATATCTATTTATAAATGGAACTTTGTCTGTGTGTTTCTTTGTGTGTGTGTGTCCGTTACCTATAGACTCCGAAACGGCTGAACCGATTTTCTTGAAAATTTACAGAGTTTTACTATAAGCGTCTGCGAGTGTTCTTAACTAGGTTTTGTGTCGAGGTACCCCCGATAAATATCGAAAACCGATAATAAAAAAAATCGGGTTATAGAAGGGGTGGTCCGATTTTAATCAAATTTGATGCACTCATAGACAAAGACATAAGAAACGAGATTCAGAGGTTTCAAGGTTGCAGTTCTTACAGTGCAGAAAATCGACAATATATATATATAATAGTTATATACTTAGCGAATCAGATAAAGATATATTTTTTATTTGCGCCTTTGCTCATACAACTTTTCACCCTTTCCCGGCAGATATCTTGTAGAGGGGCGAAGAAGTCCCCGAAATAATTAATAAAAAAGAAAAACGCACTACAAATAAATTAAAAATAAAATTTTGTTTATTTTCGTAAAAAAAAAATAAAAGAATTATTTTTTTATACAAAAATGAAGTTGTCCGTAAAGATGTAAGAAAGGAAGAAAGAAAGGAACTGGAAATGTGAGAGGGAAAGGAAGGACGATGTGTTGCGAGCGAGATGAGAGAAAGAGACGGTGAAGGAATGTTCACTGATACGTGATACTGCCTGTTGTGTGAACTGCTGAATTCTCTCTCTGTGTGTGTGTGTGTGTGTGTGTGTGTGTGTGTGTGCTCCAAGCTGTCCGTGCCTCTCTGTGTGTTTCGAGCTGGCTGCACTTCCCTCTGGCGTCGAAAGTTTCTGCTTTCCTTTTATCTTGACGGTGAGGATCCGGGAGATCAAAAGATGTATTTCTTATGTCAAGCCTTGATTGGTCGAAAATTCATATTTTTGATCACGTGGTGTGCTTTCCACTACGTCCGATCTTTTGGGTGCGCCGTCCTTGTTTTTGACCACCCCAAAGGGTATGGTAAGGGGTGAATGCCCGCGCAATTGTATTTAAAATAAAATAAAATAAGAAACAGCACAATCTACTAACAAAAGTTATGGAAAAAAAAGAAAAAAAAGAAAAGAATCAAAATGAAATCGGATAGATATAAAGGATCTCAGCATCGCTCGTTCGTGCGCACGCGTGTTAGCACCAACATAAAATTAGTCTGATGAAGATCTAAAGAACGAAATGCGTCACAAGAAAATATATTTTCTCCAGTACTTAACATAATATTTTTAATGAACGTTTGTACATATGTAGCTTTGTACAAATAAAAGTTATGCCATCTGTCTCTATACATGACGCTGTATAGAAGCGAGGTGTGGCTTCATACCTCTAAATTTTTGGCACTTTAGAACTAAAGAAGTGACTAAATTTGTTTTGACCTCAGTGATATAATAATGCTATTGTGATGAGCGAACACAGCCGTGCCAGTTGTCTAAAGCCATTGCCACCATTAACACCTAAAAATAAATAGTAGAACTTCTGATTTTTTTAGCTGCTAAAAATTCTGTATAAGTCTCATTCTAGAAAATAACTACAAACGAAGAATAAAAATTACTGTGTATTCAAAACAAAAAAAAATGTTTATATTAGGATAACAGAACTAAAGTTATTCATTTTATGAAGGTACCATCACTGATGGGTAAAAAATGAGCATGCATGATGAAAAAATACACAATACTTAATAAAAAGTTTTATCGTCAAAATCCTTGAGTTGTTATTGAGAGGAACGACTAAAGGAATTTTTTTATTATGTTTTTTGATCCTTTTGAGTATGTTTGAAATTTTGGTTAAAAATCTCGTTTATTTTTGCTGACCATAAATTAGTATAGGCGAGAAAACCTTTCAGAAAATTTCATTTTATTTTTGAAAGATTTTTTAAATAACGATAATCACATTGTGCTGATAGATGGCTAAAATGGTGCTAAAATCAGCGATGTTATTAATTTCAAAACCAAAACTTTTTCCAGTTAATTTAGATTATCTTTGAAATATGGGCAAGTAATTTGCATATGGGAAATATTAAATTTAATCTATTAGCTTGCAATTAAGTTTTAGCGTCTATTTTGTGGTGAAAAAAATACATTGATTTGGAAAATCTTACAAAAATGAAATATATTGTCGGATTTTGATAAAAGTTTTAGGAGGATTCAGAAATAGGTGAAGTCATTTTATGGGTAAAAGTAATTTTTTACATCTGTTAACCCCCCGCCACCCAAGTTATTTAATTTTATCAAATTTCGATAAATTAAGTTTTTAAGTGGTTAATATATGTATCATTTAAAAACAGTTTTCCTTGGAGAATTTAAATCAATTACAGCGAATCGACTCTGAATCGTAAAATAAAAGTGCAATAAATCTAAGACATTATTTAATTAGAAAAGCTTTTAAGTGTTTATATGAATAAAGATATAATAATGTCTTAAGAAAAAAATTATTCGATTTGGATGTAAAAGACTTTAATCATGATAATTTATAATATTTTAAATCTTTTAAAATTCAATCTCACTTTGTAGAAGTTAGGTGATATTGTTAAGTAAAAACCATATTTACTAATCATGAATGTACAATTCATAGACTCCCAATACTTTAAAAAAGTATTTCTCACTCCTAGCATGCAGTACGTGCTATCCTCAAGCTGTCACGTATATAGGCGCTAACCAGGCTCATCGTTTCTTAACTTATCCTCATTTCAGTATCTGATTTTTAACCTCTTTTTACATTTAATAGTGCCTCATTTTGTGTGTCTCGCATTTTCTCTCTTTCTATCTATCTATCTATCTATCTATCTATCTATCTATCTATCTATCTATCTATCTATCTATCTATCTCAGTGTGTTCATATCTATCTATCTATCTATCTATCTATCTATCTATCTATCTATCTATCTATCTATCTATCTATCTATCAGTTTCTTCATTTTCTGCCTATCAATGTTTGTTCATATCTATCTATCTATCTATCTATCTATCTATCTATCTATCTATCTATCTATCTATCTCAGTGTGTTCATATCTATCTATCTATCTATCTATCTATCTATCTATCTATCTCAGTGTGTTCATATCTATCTATCTATCTATCTATCTATCTATCTATCTATCTATCAGTTTCTTCATTTTCTGCCTATCAATGTTTGTTCATATCTATCTATCTATCTATCTATCTATCTATCTATCTATCTATCTATCAGTTTCTTCATTTTCTGCCTATCAATGTTTGTTCATATCTATCTATCTATCTATCTATCTATCTATCTATCTATCTATCTATCTATCTCAGTGTGTTCATATCTATCTATCTATCTATCTATCTATCTATCTATCTATCTATCTATCTATCTATCTATCAGTTTCTTCATTTTCTGCCTATCAATGTTTGTTCATATCTATCTATCTATCTATCTATCTATCTATCTATCTATCTGTCTCGGTGTTCAGTTTATGTTCATATCTATCTATCTATCTATCTATCTATCTATCTATCTATCTATCTATCTATCTATCTATCTATCCCAGTCTTTTCTTTATCTATCTATCTATCTATCTATCTATCTATCTATCTATCTATCTATCTATCTATCTATCTATCTCAGTGTGTTCATATCTATCTATGTATCTATCTATCTATCTATCTATCTATCTATCTATCTATCTATCTATCAGTTTCTTCATTTTCTGCCTATCAATGTTTGTTCATATCTATCTATCTATCTATCTATCTATCTATCTATCTATCTATCTATCTATCTATCAGTTTCTTCATTTTCTGCCTATCAATGTTTGTTCATATCTATCTATCTATCTATCTATCTATCTATCTATCTATCTATCTATCTATCTCAGTGTGTTCATATCTATCTATCTATCTATCTATCTATCTATCTATCTATCTATCTATCAGTTTCTTCATTTTCTGCCTATCAATGTTTGTTCATATCTATCTATCTATCTATCTATCTATCTATCTATCTATCTATCTATCTCAGTGTGTTCATATCTATCTATCTATCTATCTATCTATCTATCTATCAGTTTCTTCATTTTCTGCCTATCAATGTTTGTTCATATCTATCTATCTATCTATCTATCTATCTATCTATCTATCTATCTATCTATCTATCAGTTTCTTCATTTTCTGCCTATCAATGTTTGTTCATATCTATCTATCTATCTATCTATCTATCTATCTATCTATCTATCTATCTATCTGTTTTGTTAACTACCTAGCTATTACAGTCTGTATGAATAAGTATATGCGTATCCTTATCACCCATTTATATACTGTTTTTGTATTTCTCTATTTACATAAAAATAGACATTAAACACCAAACAAACACAGACCTAAACGAAATAGAAACGAAATAGGATCCCATTTTTAAGCAATAATCCATTTATTTTTCTTTCCAAGTCTCTTCGTTCTGTCTCTTTTCTTTTAAATCTCTTTTGTATTTTTCTTCTACGAGTTACAAAAGAATAGAAAGCTCCGGCCTCTTATTTCTCGTATCAAGTTTCCATCTTGCAGCTCGGTCCAGACAGTGGGCGTTATCATGTGATATCACCTCGGTGCCAGCCAGACTGCAAGAAAGATAATTCAGTGTAAACGCGCTCTTGCTCAAGGTGTTGTATGACGCGATAGTGGCCCTCGTTCAAAGGGTTCCAGACGTAGTGCCTTGTTACGACCAACTGGCCATTGATCAACCCAACTTGTCGGCCTCTCTGGTTACCCCTTGTGTGGCTTTCCCTGTGTAAACACTGCACACTGGGGCCTTGTGTTTCTTGTAACTTTTGCGTGGCAACAGTCAGAAACGTTTTGTCGGAATAGATTCTTGGCGTGAAGATCAGGCTGACGCCTTTTCAAAGTTCTTGACCGTCTGTGATTTACAGATACTGACATCCTTTTTGCTACCAGCATGAAGAACAGTCATTGGGGGATGTGGGCTATCAAGTTAAGATAACTCTCCTGTTGATATCTGCATCATGTGGACATTGAGAATCAAGAGAGCGTAATTTGTAATTCAGATCTACATCCGTCATTTTGTTCTGTGGAAAACAGGAGGTGAAAATATAATAGAGTAGATAAAAGTCTTCGAGGAATTCAGTGAATTTAATCAGTTTCGAATCCGGTTTGTATTTAGATGGGGAACCACTTGAGAAAATCTGTTACTATAAGTAGCCTCATACAAACCCAAATATGTTTCAACTTTAAATAAGTCACAAAAAGTTGATAAATCGTAAAAAATTAAATCAATTAATTTCCGCTATCTTTTCCAATATCTGTTCTAAGCCATCTATTTGTACAAATTTCATTTATTATAATGATTTCCACTCTGTACATGGCCTAAGAGCTACTCAAGGTAGAGTCTTACTTGCGCAAGATGCATTACCCCCGTCAAGGTGATAATGTCACCAAGATGTAAAGAGACACCGGAAGTGAAAAGAAGGACATTTTTAGCGGGAACCGAAAATCTAATCCTAAATAGAAAACAAGGGATAAATCTCTACACCAGTTCAAAAACCTGAAAAGGAGTGTGAACCGGACGATAGGCCAACCTATCTACTTCTATTGAGAAAGAGCTTTATGTAGAGATGTTAGAAGTATAGAATTGGAGTACACTTTAGAAGGAACGGGAAGCCATTAATCTAAGCAGAAAACAAGGAATACATCTCTACTTTTAGGTAACTCGTTGCATTCCTCTATCTCTCTTTTTTTAATATGTCCTCTGATTGCCAAATTCTCAAAGTCTTCTTACTTCATGAAGTGTTCAGGAATTCTCAATTATTTCCTTATGATTTTAAGTATAAACATCCTTTTTGTTTCTATTCGTTTGCTACTTCACTAGCAAAAGATTGCAAACTTTTTCATTTTTTTGAATATCACGTCCCTTCAGGACAAAGACGATCATGACTTTCCACAGAATTTTTTCTTTATTACCTAAGAGTTCTTAGGAAAAATAGTGGAGTGGTTTCGCTACGGTCTGTAGTTCAGAGTAATTCAGAGTAGTGTTTCCCCTAAATCGGCTGTCACTCAAGACTAGAGAGCCATTATAACTTGCTATATAACCAATAGCCAATAACCCATTATATATATATATATATATATATATATATATATATATATATATATATATATATATATTTGCTTACGGTCATATCACGTTGAATACACCGGTTCTCTCTCGATCACCGAAGTTGAGCCTGGTCAGTACTTAGATGGGTGACCACTTGGGAATACCAGGTGCTGTAAGCGTTATTGACGGATGTGCGTTGTGGTGCAGTGGATGTCGGCTCGGAGGGGGAAATCGGCGAGCCGAGTTCCAATTCCAGTCGAACCACTTTGCATTCACTTACGTACTTGGTACCCTTGGGAAAGATATTAATCCGTCCCTTCCCTCCAGTTATGGGTTAAATACATGAGGTCTGTTGTTCATGCGATCTGTGGCAGACTTCTGCACCGATTGTTTGTCATCAGCAGTTCCAAAAAGTGTGGATGGTGCCACACCACTTCACCACTTTAAACAATCCTTTGTGTGGTTGTCTGTGTTAGACGCTCATACGTCGAAATCGTCAGGTGAGTCCATATATATATATATATATATATATAGAGAGAGAGAGAGAGAGAGAGAGAGAGTGAGTGAGAGAGAGGAGAAGAGAGTGAGAGAGAGAATTGATACAAATATGAAATTTGTCAGTTAGCTGATTGGTATTACCTTCTGTATTGTAAATCTAGAGTTTGGTAGAAAGACCTTCAGCAATAAGTTCGTCCAATCGTCAGGAGATATGAAAAATTGACTTTTTATTTTGTCGTTTTTCTTTTAAATACGTACCTTTCATTTGTGCAAGATTGATTTTTTCTTTCAATGTGCGCATATGTGTATGCGTGCGTGTACGCTTGTGTGTGTGTGTGTGTGTGTGTGGGCCCATCTGTGCGTATGTACGTACTTTGTAATGTTGTGCTTATTTCTCCTATTCGTCATTTTTTGTCTCTTTATAATAGTAATTATCATTATTATTGAATTCTTTCTTTTTTCTTTCTTTCTTTCTTTCTTTCTTTCTTTCTTTCTTTCTTTCTTTCTATGTATATATGTAACATAAGATTATGATTGAGGGAATTTCATGAATATCTGCTTTTTTATAAAAATTGTTTTGTATAGTGCACTGGATAGAACCTTAATAACAACAATAATAATAATCTCTGAGTAACGATAAATAAAAAATTATTATATACAGGAGTGTATATTCTTACATATATAATGTTTAAACAAATAAATGTGAATAAACATTTCTTACATATATATATTATTTGTATATTATATTACATTTTGTTATATAGATCTTTCGAACAAAGATTATGCAGATTTATCGAAATAGGATTATATAGAGTTATTAAACTTCCAGAGTAACTAGTAATTCTCGTACTACATTGCATAATATAATTTTTATTTCTATTTCGCATTTTAGTATTTTAATGACAGTGTCTTCAAAAAGGTTCAGTATTTTTTTGTATCAATCTTGATAACCTATCCGCATGTCCTAATTTTTGGGACAATTGGTATTCCATTAGAAAATCATAATTTGATAAGATGGTATTCCAGCGTAGTACTCCATGCGTTATATGCACATGGAGCCTCGTTTTCGAACCATATGTTGATAATAGAGGTCTGTAGTCTGTCTGCAAACGAAAAGTTCTTCCGTGTATAAATTTGTGTGTTTTTTTTTTAATCATATCACTCCGAGCAAGGCGGTAACGACACTGATGTGCAGGGGGCTACATAAGAGTGAAAAGATTGGAAAAGAGAAAGCCGGAGACCACATCCTAAACAGGGAAGAAGAGATGAGCCTCTACACCTGTTCAATAGACGTGGATGGAGTGTCAAACAGGACGATAGTTTAGCCTATCTACTCCAATTGAAAAAAATAAAAAAGAAAAGAGTGAAAAGATTGGAAAAGAGAAAGCCGGAGACCACATCCTAAACATGGAACAAGGGATGAGCCTCTACACCTGTTCAATAGACGGGGGTTCAATAGACCGGGCGATTGCAAATATTACTGATAATACATTGAACAAGTGAAGAGGCTCATCCCTTGTTTCTTGTTTAGGACGTGGTTTCCGGCCTTTTTTTCTGTTTTTTCCCAATCTTCTTTCACTTTTTTCTTTTTTTTTTTTTTCCTGTTATCAATTGGAGTAGATAGACTTAACTATTACCCGGTTCACACTCCACCCACGTCTATTGAACAGGTGAAGAGGCTCATCCTTTGTTTCCTGTTTAGGATGTGGTTCCCGGCTTTCTTTTTTCATATTCTATTCTTAAGTAGCCCCATGCGCATCAGTGGCGTCACCGCCTTGCTTGGGGTGATATGATTTTAAAATAAAAAACATTTTTGGATCTGGCTTTTTTTTATATTTTTTCTGTTGGTATTTGCGTATATAGGATACAAGTTCTATATCATCCAAGAGTCAACTGAAACACAAAGTAAAATTGCACACCGCAAAAGTGTATCAAAAAGACTAAAAACATTTTGGAAAAACCTAGATCAAGGCAAACTTCACAAGTCAGTGCAAAAAGCAAAATTCTGGATCTTAATTGGATAGAAAATCGAAAATTTATATATGACGTTAGTCAAATTTTTTTTTCACACCTAAAGAAGAAAATGCCTTCTGGAGTCGGTCACATGACGATAATACACTATTTAATCACATTCAGTGACCGGTCAAAATGAGTCCAGTTAGCTGACGAACCTTGTGGAAATGTAATAAAAGAAATTTCAAGAAGTCAACCCGGACGTAAGGGCGCGTCACAGTTTCATTTGACCTTTTCTTCTAATTTTCCTTTTTTTTCATTTTTACTCCACGCCACCAAAGAGAACAACAACAACGACAACAGGACACTCTAAGTACAATTACTTTATTTGTTTTACTTTCTTTCTCACCATGTTGCCAACCTACCAAAAAGGGGATGGAACATAAAACTTTGCATAATGCTATTATCAGTATACGCCAGGGACACTTGGCTATTATCTCTAAACTACTGTAGGATATTTAAATATTTACATTTCTCTTTAAACAATTTTAGTACAAAACTACATGCATTTTCTCACAAATATGTTAACGAAATTTCACTTATATTTTTTTTTTTTGCAATTTTGTTATTCTGTTAATAAAAAAATTTACTTTAATGTAGAACGAAATATATCATTCTTCCACATTTCAACATCCCCACAATTTAAATATCAAAAGGTTGAAATCCTTCTGATAATTAAATTGCGGGGACTTTGGTCGTGTTTGGCACAATGCCAATTTACCAAGCATCACCGAGGCCCCTACACGTATTACCGTCATAGTATTAATGTAAAATTATTGCCTCTCTACCGCAATCACTGAAGCCAATGCGCCAAAGATAAGTTAGAATCTTTTACTTCTTCGAACGATTTCTGATATTTATAAGTTTTTTTTAAAGTAAATTATTCAGTGGAATTCTCAAATTCTGCATATTAAGAACATAAATTCGATAGTATTTTGCTACTTACAAGAATACGTGTAACTTAGTAACTTTTGTTTAGGGACGCACATTCTTAATTGCACTTGCCATCGCTTGTTCTAAGTACTTCATTTTTTGGCAAAAAAATTTCACATTTTTTCTTACTGGGCCTGAACCCGTACTCTCGTATTTTAAATAAAAAATGTTGTTCCTTAGATAATTAATTTAATTAATATACCATCGAAATAAGCAATCTTGAAATCACAATCTGCAAGCATGGTATCTAAACTTGTTGAAATATAGCTGGAGCCATCCTTATACCAAAAGAACTTTGATTGAACTTATGCCGTATTTATAGTTGTTAACTCTAAACATTCATCGTTAACCTTTATTTGCAAATAGATATTTATTTATATAAAAATATGCAAAATGTGGCGCATGACTGAAAAAAGGGATGGGTAGTGTGTGGTCTTCCGTAACTATCCTATACCTAGCGAAACACTTTCACGATTCTATCACTCATTAATAATTTGCTCATTCACTACAAGAACCCGCCCATCGCCTCCCAATACTTCACGCACCACAATACCACATGTTTACAAGGGGTACCTAAACAAACCCATGACGTAAAAGTTTGCTAATATATACAATAATTACAAAAATATATCTAAAAGATTTAATGATAATGAAATGAAAAAGGTTAGGGAGATGAAATATCCAAAACGAACTAAAATATAACAAAATATTCAAACTAAAATAAACAAATGTTAGCAAGACCCGTCCACCCCACAAAATCATAGTGGCTGCTGTATTCCGCCAAACGGCAAAAATCAAGTAACACATTCGCCAAGGGGGTGGGGTGGGGGAAATGCAATAAATACGCTTCAGAAAGAAAGTTTTTTTTAACTTTTAACTTCGCAAAAAAACTCCCTCTAGACTTGGCAAAGGGGAATTATATGTTTCTGAATACTTGTTTAACCCTATCGAAAAATCCTCACAAGCATAAATTTTATTATTTTTTTCCACTGCTGATGCTGCCCATTTTGAATGCTTAATCTTATCAATGACACCCATTTTTTCAAGTCTTTTAATTCTTCCTTGACTTTCTCCAATTCCGCGAATGGTACATTCCGTTTCGGTTTAAATTCTAGCGTCAAACCTTTTTTCAGTTGAAATTTCGCTTTGAATTTGAAACATCGACTCAGCTCATATGACAGAACACCAAGAAAACATTTTTTAAAATTCTTTCATTAAATTTTCACCCTGTTTTTTATTTGTCCATTTACGTTTTTGCATTAAACGTTTATAGGCAAATCCCAAATCTGAAATAATTCCATTAAGTCAGCACAGAATAATCTCGTAGCATTTTTAAACACATAAACCTTAGTTTTTTGTACACTTGTTACGGAATGAGACATTACAAATAATTTCACCAATAAAAAATATTTTCCATCTGAAACAATACTCACAACATTGGAAGTCCTTTTTAATACCGGATTTCCGATATATTTCCATGTGACTTCATTAATTATTGTTACATCATTATTAGTATCTAGTAGCATTTTCACATCCACATTATAAATTTTCTCATTCACAAATTTTCGTTTTTG
Source organism: Ascarosepion bandense (assembly GCA_037127315.1). Lineage (NCBI taxonomy): Eukaryota > Metazoa > Mollusca > Cephalopoda > Sepiida > Sepiidae > Ascarosepion > Ascarosepion bandense. Next base: position 2,387,067 of record JBBBDQ010000264.1, read on the forward strand.
CTTCTGTGATTATCTTTCCATCACAATGCTGTGTACGACTTTTTTTCAGTGAGCATTTTTTCTTGGTTAAGTTTTACAGTGTTTTACTTTAGGTCTTTATTTGCCACACTTGTAACATTTCAAATTTTTAAAGGCACAGTTGTCTTCAAGATGTAAAGTTCCATATCTGAAACATGGACTTATTATCTTTTTTGTACGTTTTACGGTTGCTTGTACCTTTGGATGTGCGTTGTGGTGCAGTGGATATCGACTCGGAACAAGAAATCGGAGAAGCGAGTTCGAATTCCAGTTGAATTCCTTGCATTCACTTGCGCCTAAATACCCTTGGGAAAAGTATTAATCCGTCTCTTCCCTCCAGTTATGGGTTAAATAATAGAACAGTTTAGGTTTTATAGCCTTGGCTAGTAACCAGTCTGCCGCAGAAAGTAATGGCAATCTACTGCGGGAAACTAACTTAAAAATTCTTTTCATATCAGTGCGAACTTTTCGTTAAGAATATCAGAGCTTTTAATTCTTCAAATAACTTTTAAAACAATAAAGTTCTTTCGGGATTCTTATCGGGGGCCCATTATTCGACTTCGAATTTTTTAAAAATTCATTGGCGGCAGGCTTTTCTACGTTTCTTTACATCTTCAGCCATCATTTCTATCGGAGGCGACCAGTCGTGGCCCCTAATTGGGGACACTTTCTCCTCAGTCGTTACATCTCGACTGCAATTTCAAAAACTAACCAACCAACTGATTTTTCGCCCTGAGTTCGGGTTTTTTTTTTAGCTATCCCCAATTCTCTCGGGGGATCTACGCGACTCAGAGCTTTGACCAATATGGTCATTTTTTCACCCACAGGATTTACGGGAAGTTAGGGCTCGACGAATGAAATATCAAAACTTCATATGACGTAATTTTCTTTTCGTCTTCTTCTTAATTACATCATTTTTAGCTTTTCAAATTTTCAAATCCTTTTCCCAGCACGTGAAGGAAGTGAATCTGACCTCACCATAACCACATCAAGGTCCTGACAGCCTGTTATGACTACGGCCATTTTCAACTTTCACTGGCCCAAAACAATTCGTTTCGAATACGAAAAAAAAAAGAAGAAAAATTATATTTTTCTCTTTTTTCCCAATTATCAGCCAATTTCTCTATTCCTTGGATGTTACAAGTACATAATAGTATTAAAAATACTTTTTTTTTACGTAAGCTCACATCGCGGATTACAATAAAACACAACCAACAATACCACTAGTAACAATTTCCTCCACTCCACTGTATTAAACCACAAAGTATATATATATATATATATATATATATATATATTCACGTGGAAATAGGGTTACAACTTATTACATCAAAAAGATCATTGATGAAAATCTGAAAAAGCGTAGAACCTAGGGTAGAGCATTGAGGGATGATTGCGTTTGCATGAAAAGATCTAGAAACTTGCTCATTCAAAACAACCTTCAGTTCAGGATTTGATAGGTTTCATTATATAGTAATAGAGTTGTCAAAAGCAAAACTTCTTTACATACGCCATTTTTATTGGTTTTAAGTTAAATTTTATCAGATATTCATAGTATGTAACTTTTAACACGCTGTCAGCGATTTAATTCGCTGATTAGATGACTGAACGATAATGCATTTGATTATCGAGGTCAGATTTTCAAAACTTGCACAACAGAAACGGCTTTGAATAAAAAACATTATTAGAGTACTATAGTTGAAAGGCTTCTATATAAAGTGTAATTCAAGGTTTTCCTTGGTGAAGACAGTTGCATGAAATTCCGACATTGGGACATGTTGAAAATATTTTTCCCTCCCGAATTCAGCTGCCCATTTTTGCACTGTTGATAAAGCTAGAGCGTCATTCTTAATATAGCAACCGTGTAAGCATGAATGACCTTTGAGACTAAACCCTTTTTCTGCTAGCACCACGATGCCAGATTTGGTCCATTTTCTAGAGAGGTCGCTACAATTTACTATTCAAGTCTTCATTGCAGAATCATTTGCCACCAGCTACCATGTCCTACCATCTATTGGTCGAATAGCAGTGCAGATTAGCCCAAGAGAAGGGAAAATATTAATTTAAAACGCATGTATTCTTAACAGAGCGCATATTAGTCCTTGACGAAAGAATCGTGGATAAAACAATGATCCCGACTGTGAAGCTGAATTAATAATTAAGGTAGATATAAACGCACACTAACAAACACACACACACACACACACACACACACACACACACACACAGAGAGAGAGAGAGAGAGGAGGGTGGGAGGGTTGATCTATCTAAACTTATTTATAAATGGAACTTTGTGTGTGTGTGTGTGTGTGTGTGTGTGTGTGTGTGTCTGTGTGTGTCCGTTACCTACAGACTCCAAAACAGCTGAACCGATTTTCTTGAAAATTGACACAGTTGTACTACAAGCGTCTGCGAGTGTTCTTAGCTAGGTTTTGTGTCGAAGTACCCCCGATAAATATCGAAAATCGATAATCGAAAAAAAAATTGGGTTATAGAAGGAGTGGTCTGATTTTAATCATATTTGATACACTCATAGACAAAGACATAAGAAACGATATTCAGAAGTTTCAAGGTTGCAGTTCTTACAACAGTGCAGAAAATCGATTATATATATATATATATATATATATATATAAAAGGCAAGATGTTTGTGTGTGTGTCTGTTTATCTGTCTGTATGTCCTTTATACAAATCCATAATTTTTATTCAATTCTCACCAAACATCACATAAATATTCTTTAGGCTGAGCTCCTTCGTTACACCCGAGTAACGCCGGGTTATACTGCTAGTATTTATATAAAGGAAGAAATGATTTTATTCAAAAAGTGTCTGAAACTTTTATATCACAAGTATTTCCTCAGTTATTACATGTTCGCAATTTGAGGCACGATCAGCAATTTTGTTTTTCTATCCACATCACACCATGGGCTGTGACTCAACTATTGCTTGTGGTAATCTTTTAGCCCACAACATTGCCACGAATGATGGGGTGTGTTCATCAAAATCGTGATTTTGTGGTTTGACTAAATTATGAAATTTAGTTTTCAGCTTCGCCGGAGATGTATACTTCAAGTCTGTATTCCTCCAACTGAATTTTTACCGACATATATATATATATATATATATATATATATATATATATCTGTGTGTGTGTGTGTGTGTGTGTGTGTGATATTCGAAAATAAAGATAAAAAGGCATTTTTTTTTTATCGATGACGCGTTTCGACACCGGAGAAAAGTGTGTATTTTTTGGCTTTTTCAGTTTCATAATGAAAGAGAGACAAACACATTGTTAGGAAAACATGTCTTGAGATACTTGAATACAAGTGGGTATTGTAGTTCAAATTTATTGTCCGAGCTTAACACCTCATGATTTAGGTTTGACAAGAGTCTCTCTGTTGGGCTTGTTTATTTGAGTCTTTGATCGAAAAATTTCCACTTCGTCTCTAAATCTTTACACACACACACGCTAAAAGTATACCTCCATCTACCGAGCGCCCATAGTTCAGAGGTAGAATCACCGACTGACGGCAATTCGGTCGGGTTTCAATCCTGGATAAAAAGCAGTCGGATGTCTAACCGTACTGATGAGCTGTGATACAGCAAAACAGATCTGCCTGTTGAGGACTATATATGTATTTTCCATTTTTAAACGAGTTATTTCGCTACCCAGGTTTCTACCGTGAGTTGTGTCTTTAAGGCGATTTTTAATAAAAGTTCTTCAATATAATTATATCGAACACTTGTTAATACAAATGTGGGATGTGCGTTGTGGTACAGTGGATATCGACTCGGAACGAGAAACCGGGTAGCCGAGTTCGAATTCTAGCTGAATCCATTGTATTCATTTACGCGCAAATACCCTTGGGAAAGGTATTAATCCGTCTCTTCCTTCCAGTTATGGGTTAAATAACAGGACAGATTGGGTTCTATAGCCTTGGCTGGTAACCAGTCTACTGCAGAAAGAATCCGAATTTGATCTTATCCATATCATTTGTTAAAAATAAGCGTGTCTCAGAAACGAACTTGGCGGAAAAAATATATATATATATATATTGTTTAATACTTAGTTTTTGGTCATAATAGGGTTGCACCAGTCCACAGTCAGTCAGTTAAGTGCCATACGTGATACACGCTTGGGCGATCATGTCTCGAAAGAGGCATGACTGACTGGGCAGAAGATTATCCCACAGTAGGTTGCCATTGCTTTCTGCGGCAGATTGGTTGCGACCAAGGCTATAGAGACCAATCTGTCCTATTATTTAACCCATAACTGGAGGGAAGAGACGGATTAATACCTTTCCCAGGGGTATTTGTGCGCAAGTGAATGCAAGGAATTCAACTGGAATTCGAACTCGGCTCCTCGATTTGTCGTTTCGAGTCAATAGCCACTGCACCACAACGCACATCACCAATGTAAAAAATTGATTTTGTTATATAAAAGAAAAACAGAACTGTTCTTTATACAATTCGATATTGAGGAATACTATCTATCTATATAAGGAAACTATTTGTTGCAGCATTAGAATTTGCCACTGTTTCTTCGGATTTATCAGAGGAGGGAAACATAATAATGAATGCAAAAAAAAAAAAAAACAGTGGTGAAGGATTAATTTCAAGGAAAATATCTTTGATATAACAATGGTATCCTTAGAATCGACCGATCTTCAATTCTGGTTGGCTTATTTGTACTATACAATCTTACAGCGTATAAGGATATAAAAACTGAAGATATTGAATTATACAGAGATGATGGCCTTAGAGATAGTATGGAATGCCACAAATTTTAAAATAGATAAAATTAGAAAGATAATATCTCGAGAATTTAAAAACCTTAATTTAAAAGTAACTATTAATACAAATATAAAAAGTAGATTTCCTCGATGTAAGTTTAGATTTAAAAAAGTATATATACCAACCATATAAAAACCCAAATACGAATCCTTTATATATCCACCCAAAATTTAACCATTCTACATCCATTATTAAACATGTACCCTCACCAAAGAATATAGAATTAGTAGAAATTCAGCAAATGAAGAAGTGTTTAATAAGCATAGTAATTTTTATAATACTGTCTTAAAAAATAGTCGATATAAAAGCCCAAATATTAAATATGTAAAAGAGAAGATCAACCCTCGAAGAGAAAATAGGAATAGAAATATTATTTGGGATACACCTACTTTCAACCAAATGGTTAGCAGTAAATTAGGAAAAAAATTCCTCGCTTTGATTAAGAAACACTTTCCGAATGATAATCCATTAAGTACGATTTTCCATAAAATTACTCTTAAATTAAGTTATAGTTGTATGAATAATCTGAAAAAAAACTATAAAAATAATAATAATAATATCTTAAATAAAAATTTAAACGAAATTGAAAATAAGAATAATCCAATAACTGAGATTAACAATTTGGACAATAATATATGTAATTGTAGAAACCCTATAGAGTGTATTTTGAAAAAAAAAGGTGCTTTACAGAATCCATTGTCTCTCAATGTACTATTTTTGTCTGTGGAAAACCCTAGTAATGTAAAGATTTATGTGGGTACTACTAAGAACTCCTTGAAAAAAAAAACCAAAAAAAAACAATTTTATTTTTTATTGAATAAAAATAAGTACAGAAATATAACATCCCTATTTTTCGTTTGTAAACAAGTTATTACCGCTACCTAGGTTTCAACCTTTCGGTATCTATAAATATCTAATTTTCCAACGTTTTCAAATGTATAACAGGAATTTTTACGAACGCGTTACTGGAAATTATAAACAAGCGAAAACTTTCAAAATTACGGAGGAATTACTTAAGGATCTTACACTTTTTAATCCAGGTTTGTATAACCTTAACGTGTTTTTCCGGCGTGAGTACATCTGGAAATTTTTTCTGATTTTTCATTTAGTAATTATTTCTTCTTTTTTTTTTTTTGGTTCTGGAAACAAAATTACTGCCAACTTTTCTTCCTGACACAAGCTGCATATATCACCACTGTTTCAAGGTTTGGCTTTTTTTTATTATACTCCACGTTATATTAGGGTCTTTTCCATTTTCGTTTTAATTTACACACACACACACACACACACACACACACACACACACACACACACACACATATATATATATATATATATATATATATATACTAGCAGTACAGCCTGGCGTTGCTCGGGTGTAATGAAATCTTTAAAACTAATCCATGGTCCTGGAGCTCAGACTCTTTGGACGTTGGCACGAAAGACTAAAAAGCAATAGTTGTTTCTAGTTAAAGCGAAACCGTAGACTGAAAGAAAAATTAATGGATGTAAATCAAATTTTGGTTTCCTGGTATCGATATCAAATTTTCTGCACTATTGTAAGAACTGCAACCTTGAAACTTCTGAATATCGTTTCTTATGTCTTTGTCTATGAGTGTATCAAATTTGATTAAAATCTGATCACTCCTTCTATCACCAGATTTTTTTCGATTATCGATATTTATCGGGGAATACCTCGACACAAAACCTCGACACAACTGTGTAAATTTCAAGAAAATCGTTCAGCCGTTTCGGAGTCTATAGGTAACACACACACACACACACACACACACACACACACACACACACACACACACACACACAAAAGTTCCATTTATAAATAAGTTTAGATTTCATTCTTTCACAAAAATTTTACAAAATGGATTAACTCCAGCATATTTTTAATTTATTTGTTTAAACATTATTTTTAAAGGGCTACTCGTTTTTGTTTAGATACGCCGTGTTTTATAATTAAACAGTATATTTATTTATATTTACCAGCCTGAATAATCGAGAAATCTTTTGAGGAAATTATGCGTCTTCCGGCAGGATTCGAACTTGCGTCCCCTTAGAAAGAAACCGTCAATTGATCTGACCTATCTTAGACTGTTTGTCCACGAAGAATTTGCAGTTAGGCAAAAGTCAATGTAAACCTTTAAACGCATGGTTTCTTAATTTTTTCGTAATATTAATATAAAACAGCAGAAATGTGGTTCTACAGAAGGATGCTGTGGATATCATGGACCGAGCATGTGAGGTATTGGAAAGGAATGGTAACGAAAAGAAAATTAATAGTTAGCATCAGGAAGAGACAACTGAAGTTCCTGGGACATGCAATGAGGAAGGAGGGCTTGGAGAACTTGATACTGACAGGCAGATAGAGGGAAAAAGAGACAGAGGAAAGCAGCGGATAACATATTTGAGGGGCCTGAGTAGGTGGATGACAGAACGGGGGTTGCGTGGTGTAACAGGAGAAGGCGTGCTAAGAGCCACCAGGGATAGGGAGACGTGGAAAGCCATGATCGCCTACGTCCTGAAAGGACAGGGCACAGAGAAGAAGAAGAGTATCTTCTCTGTTTTCGTATTCTGTTGTAAACAAATGTAAAGAGAAACAATTCTTTATACGAAATTTTACGAAATGGATTGACTCTGACATATTTTTATGTCAGAGTCAATCCATTTATAGTTTATTTGTTTTAGTATTATTTTTAATGAATACTCGTATTTGAGTTGATACATTAAGTAGGATATTTATATATATTTTTGCCGGCACGCGCCCACTCGTAGTAATAGTGATGATGATGATGTCGACGGTGAAGTTAATAAGAGCGCTATGTCAACGACCAGAAGCGAAAAAAAAAAAAGAAGAAAAAAAAAAAAGAAAAAAAAAAAAAGGAGATCCAAGAGAAATAGCGTTTTAGTCGGAATGCATTTATTCAGGAGAAGCGTTGATTTATTGTCTTTCTCTGGTTGCATGTGATGTGCACTGGTTGACCTGTGTCATATACCTGGACTCTGACATCTTCAAAGAAGAAATAAAGAACAACAACAACAACAACAACAACAACAACAACAACAACAACAACAACAACAACAACAACAACAACAACAACAACAACAACAAAAAGATGAAAGGAAACTATAAATATAAAATGGCACAGTGAGGGATGTGGTCCTAACATGAAAGCATATCCTCTGTTTACTTGTAATGGAGGAAGAGAGAAGAAAAGAACAAAAAAAGTGTCAGAGATAATAAACGGTAGACACCACGAGGGGGAAAAAAAAGAAAAGGAAAAATACAGATGTAAAAAAGAAAATGAAAAGAATAAAAAAAAGAATAAAAGGAAAAAAGAAAAAGGAATAAAAAAGAATATAGAAGAAAAGGAAGAAAAAGTTTGAAAAGGAAACAAGGAAAAGAAAGAAGAAGAAAAAATAAAAGTAATGTAAAGAGTAAAAAAATGTTAGCAAATACCGTTAAAGAAAAGAAAGAAAAAGAAACATAGAAAAAAAAAGAAAAGAGAAACGAAGATAAGAATGAAAAAGAAAAAAAGAACAGAAATGAATGTTTTAAAAATAAGAAAGAAAGAAAGAAACGAAGTTGAAAGAAAAAGTAGAAAAAGAAAAGAAAAAGATAGAGAAGCAGAAAGAAAGTAAAATAAGTGAAAACATAGAAAATGTGTTTGGGAACGATGATTTTCTAGGCTCAATATGGGGCACCCAGTGAGGAGAAAACACACTTAAACTGATTCTGGCGAAACAAGCTTCCTTACCATTAAACCACGTGAATCTGGGAAAAAGTGCTAAATGGGTTAAGAAGATTATGCTGTGCCAATATTACATACAGTAAAATCCTTCCAGTCATGAAAATCAGCCAAAATCTAAATCTTGTCTTTTGCTTGGGATAAAATACCGACGTCTTGCGGGAAATATGCAACCCTACGGCACAGCAAGCGAATAAGCAAAGTTAAGGAGATTTTTATACAAAATTATGTTTTACCTTTATGACTCGGCTAACAAATATTCATCTCACTAACACGTGCAATTGGAGTTCAAATCTAGGCAACGACAATTTTTCTCAACAGAATTTATCTTACATATATATAAATTTGCCATTCGTCTTTGCATTGAATATTTTTACTACATCTTTTCTGCTGCCCCTGCTATATATTCAGGGATTATTGATATAATCTGTTCTGGTGCTCCTGTTATATATTTAGGGATCATTGATATAATCTGTTCTGGTGCTCCTGTTATATATTCAGGGATTATTGATATAATCTGTTCTGGTGCTCCTGTTATATATTTAGGGATTATTGATATAATCTGTTCTGGTGCTCCTGTTATATATTTAGGGATTATTGATATAATCTGTTCTGGTGCTCCTGTTATATATTTAGGGATTATTGATATAATCTGTTCTGGTGCTCCTGTTATATATTTAGGGATTATTGATATAATCTGTTCTGGTGCCCCTGCTATATATTCAGGGATTATTGATATAATCTGTTCTGGTGCCCCTGCTATATATTCAGGGATTATTGATATAATCTGTTCTGGTGCCCCTGCTATATATTCAGGGATTATTGATATAATCTGTTCTGGTGCCCCTGCTATATATTCAGGGATTATTGATATAATCTGTTCTGGTGCTCCTGTTATATATTTAGGGATCATTGATATAATCTGTTCTGGTGCTCCTGTTATATATTTAGGGATCATTGATATAATCTGTTCTGGTGCTACTGTTATATATTTAGGGATTATTGATATAATCTGTTCTGGTGCTCCTGTTATATATTTAGGGATCATTGATATAATCTGTTCTGGTGCTCCTGTTATATATTTAGGGATTATTGATATAATCTGTTCTGGTGCTCCTGTTATATATTTAGGGATTATTGATATAATCTGTTCTGGTGCTCCTGTTATATATTTAGGGATTATTGATATAATCTGTTCTGGTGCCCCTGCTATATATTCAGGGATTATTGATATAATCTGTTCTGGTGCCCCTGCTATATATTCAGGGATTATTGATATAATCTGTTCTGGTGCCCCTGCTATATATTCAGGGATTATTGATATAATCTGTTCTGGTGCCCCTGCTATATATTCAGGGATTATTGATATAATCTGTTCTGGTGCTCCTGTTATATATTTAGGGATTATTGATATAATCTGTTCTGGTGCTCCTGTTATATATTTAGGGATCATTGATATAATCTGTTCTGGTGCCCCTGCTATATATTCAGGGATCATTGATATAATCTGTTCTGGTGCTACTGTTATATATTTAGGGATTATTGATATAATCTGTTCTGGTGCTCCTGTTATATATTTAGGGATTATTGATATAATCTGTTCTGGTGCTCCTGTTATATATTTAGGGATCATTGATATAATCTGTTCTGGTGCTCCTGCTATATGTTTAGGGATTATTGATATAATCCAATAAAGAATCGGCAATTTTATTGGTCCTGACCTGGTATCTCAGCTTCAGTCACTTTTCTACCGCCGTAAAGTAGGTTCCCTGAGCCTTTTATGGTAATTGTTCTGATGTACTTTCCTGTATGGTATCTAGACATTATGAGTTCAAGCGCAGTAGTAAATTGATGGTAAGCTCTCATCATTTTACCGTTGAAATGGCTAGAAATAACCGTAAGTTCTATGTTAAAAGTTTCTTCTATCGCACTTCTCACTTGTAGAATTCTCTTCTAGTTTCTTGTTTGACAGTCAATTTTGATCTTTAAAAATGTAAGTGCAATGCTAGTCGTTATTTTCTGCCTTCTTAATTCTCATTTCTTTCTTGTCCTCTCGCTTTAATAGTTTTTGTTTTCTCATATTCTCTAACAATCTAAAAACAGTAACCCATTGTGTCCTACGACCTTTATTTGCCTTGCTTGGGGTGAAAACTTTTGAACGGCGAATGTAGTAACAAATGAACACTAATCCAGGGAATGAAGTTAATATTAAGAGTAATAATAATTTTTTGTGCCTCGCAAGGCGGCTTGGGAATGCTTGACATCCCCCATCCAGTAGGGGGTGCGCAAGTGGCAGCGCTGCTTGAAATAGTACCGGATCGAGTCCAAAATCGAATCAGTTCGTGCCAGTCATGAACCTAATCTTTCCTGAAAGTTTAATCTAAATCCATTTAGCAGATCTTGCGTTATAGGTAATGAATCATCTATTTAGTAAAATCTTTTTTGAAATCCCAAATAATAATTATTCTAAAATTAAAGTTTATTCAAATTAATGGTTCCAAACTAACGTCGCTTATTCTCTAAGATGATAGCTGCTTGAAATAGCTCATGTGCCAAGGAAAATGTTCTGTCTGAATAAAGCCTCAGATAAAAGTTTAGAGAGCATTATCACCACCCGGCCTAAACAGAGGTTATCAAGTAATAATAATAATAAATGATAAAAAAATGGAACAAAAAAAAAAACAAAACAAAAAAAAACACACATTCAAAGAATCCCTGGAAACCCAAGCTTAAGAGATATACAAAAAAACTGTCTTGTACAGCCCACATACTAAGTAGTACTTTGTCTATGCAAAGATAAGGATGTTATGGGAGATAGAAAAAATAAAATATAGTCATAACAACACACCATGACCTGCTTTAGGTCTTTCCGCAGACTTGGTAGAAGGTGTGACCATAGAAAAATCGAATTATTATGAAAATGACGTCATAATAATTCATTCATGAATGCTCTTGTGTGCAACTGATATCTTACTTCTGCACATGAGAACTCATGAATGTATTGCTGATAAACTTTGTAGTGTCTTGGGAGAAGAACATCGTGAAGGCGGGGCAGGCGAAAACACAGAGATGCCAAGATCAAGCAGGAAAAAATCAGAGGTGTATCAAACAGCAGCTCAACTTGTTCCTTTTGCGGTTGGTGCACGCGGGACGACATTTTTTTTAATGTTGCCTTGAAGATACCTGTCATCATTGCGATTGTGCAGGTTGCAGAACTGCTTTGAACAACTCACCTATAAAAAAGTGTTGTGCGTCTAAGCTGCGGGTGGGAGCTGAGGTATGATCAACATCATCCAACCAAAACATATTGTATATATCAAATAACACTACTACTACTACTGCTACTACTACTACTACTACTACTACTAATAATAATAATAATAATAAAAATCTGTAAACAAACACTGGTATGAACATCACCCAGCACCGGTTACAGAAATAGAAGATGTCACCATTCTATGGGATTACACCATCTATACAGACAGAAAAATTGAAGCAAATTAGGCCAGACATTATTGTTAAAAACCAGAAGGAGAAAACTTGTCTATTAATTGATATGGCTTGTCCAGCGGATTGTAACATAGCAACCAAGGAATTTGAAAAACTCTCAAAATATAAAGACCTGGAAATTGAAATAAAAAAAAATGTGGAAATTGAACACAAGGGTATGCCAGTGATAGTAGGTGCACTTGGAATGATAAAAAATGGAACAAAACAACACATTGAAAGAATCCCTGGAAACCCCAGCTTAAGAGATATACAAAAAATTGTCTTGTTAAGTACAGCCCACACACTAAGGAGAACTTTGTCTATGTAATGCTAGGGATGATGGGGAAGATAGAAAAAACATGAAATGGAGCCATAACAACACGCCACGACCTGCCTTAGGTCTTCACGCAGAATTGGTTGGTAGTGCGACCATAGCAGAAATCGAAATATGATGAAAAATGACATAATAATAATAATAAGAGCAGTCAAAGACAACAAACCACCTCCAAGGCAATACCGAAATCATATCAGCGATTAGCAAGAGATGATTATTAAAATTAGAGTAACTGCAATGAACTTGACAACGCTTTCAAGAGTGAAAGTACAAAAATATTATAAAAAAAATAACACAGAAACATTACCCCATACCGAATCGAGTCCAAAATCGAATCAGCTGGTGTCAGTCATGAAGCCAATCATCCCTGAAAGTTTTATCTAAATCCATCTAGCAGATCTTGCATTATAGCTAATGAATCATTTATTTACTAAAATCTGTTTTGAAATCCCACATAATAATTATTCTAAAATTAGAGTTCATTAAAATTAATGGTTCTAAGTAACGCTGCTTATTCTCTAAGATGATAGCTAATTTTTAGGTTGAGGTTTCATTTTCATATCTGAAAAGCATTTTTTCACACACACACACACACACACACACACACACACACACACACACACACACACACACACACACACATATATCGTAAAATTAGTAAATAAAATTTAAAATTATTTTTTATTTTTTTTATTTTTTTAATCGTATCACCCCGAGCAAGGCGGTAACGCCACTGATGTGCAGGGGGCTACGTAAGAGTGAAAAGATTGGAAAAGAAAAAGAAAAAGCCAGAAACCACATCCTAAACAGGGAACAAGGGATGAGCCTCTTAACCTGTTCAATAGACGTGGGTGGCGTGTGAACCGGGCGATAGATGGATCTCTCTACTCCAATTGAAAAAAAACAAAAACAAAAAACAAAGTGAGAATATTAGAAAAGAGAAAGCCAGAAACCACATCCTAAACAGGGAACAAGGGATGAGCCTCTTAACCTGTTCAATAGACGAGGGTGGAGTGTGAACCGGACGATAGTTCAGTCTATCTACTCCAATTGTGCTGCAAAAATTGTGGAAAGAGTTCATTTTTACTTTTTATATCCCAAGTTTGTATTTTGATTTTTTTTTTTTGTGTGTGTATTTTATCTTTTTTTTGTTTTTGCTTTTGGATAATAAATATAAAATTTATATTATAAATAATAATATTTTCGTGGCAAAAATTGTGCGTTCAGAAAATGTAATGGCGCAAGGGGATATAATTCAGCATTTGGCAAGTGAAAGGTACACAAAATATGAGTATAAAAAAAAGGTAAAAATAACCCAAAATTTCTATCTCGCAACGAATCGAGCCGAAATTCTAAAACGTTCGCGCCAGTCATGAGGTCAATCATACCTGAAAGTTTCACCCATCCAGCTAGTCTTGACCACGGACAGATAGACAACGAAACAAGTTAACCCCCCCCCAAAAAACCCCCCCAAAAAAACAAAAAACAAAAGAAAAACGCGACCGAATACAATACCTCCACCTTTATGCGGAGGAAATAACAAGAAAGACTTGCGAAAATTTCGCGGCTTTCGTATTTAAATTTTTCAGATGAATCTTAATACATTAACTCTAAAGTTAATAATTGGTGTAAGCTCATGAGGTGTTCTACGACATAAAATGTCTGCTGACATTTCTCTTACGTTAAATATTTGAGCTTAGCAACTTTACAATATTGCAATAAAAATAATAAATATGACTGCTGGTCGTTATTTTACGAAGTAGGTACAAATGAAAAGATTTGAAATTGACAACTTTTTCTCTATTTTACTGAAAAAGTCGTTAACACTTCTTTCTTTTTTCTTTCTTTCTTTCATCTTTTCATTGAAATCAGGTTGCGTTTTTTATTCTTTTTTTCAACAGGATCAAAACGGAATAATTCATTATTCATCAGGTATTAGCAAGAGATGTTAAACACTTCTTTCTTTCTTTCTTTCTTTCTTTCTTTCTTTCTTTCTTTCTTTCTTTTCTGGCCAAATCCCCGTCTTACGAACATGTCTCTTAATAACAATTTAAAAAATAATTCAGTAATTGAATTTTTGTCTAGTGACTTACTTGGTTTCCGTCGTTTGATACTGTGCGTCCAAATGGTAGTTTTATTTACTGTTTTATGGGTTTAGCAAGACAATCTTGCTAACCATTATACCACCTCGAGGTGCCAAAGTTAGGTTAAGGTAAGACTAGCGATGGCCAGTTTTTCCCCCATCCTCTCTTTTAGCTATTGTAGCAGATTTTGTATTTTTATATAAATAAATATAAAGATCAAAGTGTAGTATCTGTTCTTACCGTAATCTAATTGTCTTTCCATTTCTATCTCCCTTCCCTTCTTTCTTTCTTTATTTCATTTTCTTACTGAAATCAAGTAATGACTTCTCCCCTCTTTTCACGTGATAAAAACGCGGAATAGTCCATTATTTATTAGGTATTTATAAGACGAAGGTTTTATTTTTGCTTCACAGGACCAATGCTTGCTAACTAAAAATGACCAAGCACATATACTGAAAAAAGGATGTTATCCCGAAATGCAAATTCTGCGATAAATATCCAGAAACAACTGGCCATCTTGTATCAAGATACACAGTTTCAGCATCCACTGAATATAAAACTCCGCATGATAGATTGGGTCAATATCTGCACTAGAATCTTTGCAACTTTTATGGAAAGGAAACTGAAAAAAAAAAAAAAAATGGTGTGAATATCACCGAGATCCGATGACCGAGACAGGACCTGTAACAATTCATGCGACTTTACAATACATACAAACAGAACAATCAAAGTTAATCGCTCAGATATCATGATCAGAGACCGCAAAAACATAATTTGCTTTCTTATTTCTTTTTCTTATTCGCAGTTTCTTCAGATTATAATGTACTAGCAGTATAGCCCGGCGTTGCTCGGGTGTAATGAAAGCTTTAAAACTAATCCATGGTCCTGGAGCTCAGACTCTTTGGACATTGGCACGAAAGACTAAAAAGCAATAGTTGTTTCCAGTTAAAGCGAAACCGTAGACTGAAAGAAAAATGAATGGATAAGTCAAATTTTGATTTCCTGGTATCGATATCAAATAAGTGTTTTTCGTCGTAATTTTGAAGGCTAAATAAGTCCTCTGAGTAAATGATATCATGGCTGCGACTAAGAACTACAATTATACCTACTTAGAACCAAACGTAAGTGAATGCAATGAATTTGGCTGGAATTCGAACTCGGCTCGCCGATTTCTCGTTCCGAGCCGATATCCAATGCACTACAACGCACATCCGGGAGTTGGGATAGTTTTGTGTATTAGTTATAACAATGGTGTTCATTATAACTATGGTATTTGTGCTATATTATTTTAAAATTTTTAACTAAATTTAATCTGTTTTCTTTTAATGCCATACGTGAAAGAGACATGACTGACTTGGCAGAAGATTATCCCACAGCAGGTTGCCATTGCTTTCTGCGGTAGATTGGTTGCCGACCAAGGCTATAGAACCCAATCCGTCCTATTATTTAACCCATAACTGGAGGGAAGAGACGGATTAATACCTTTCCCTAGGGCATTTGTGCGTAAGTGAATGCAAGGAATTCAACTGGAATTCGAACTCGGTTCCTCGATTTGTCGTTCCGAGTCGATATCCACTGCACCACAACACAACCCATAATGGCAAATAATTTAGATACTGATGAAATAAAATCGGTGTTATGAGAACATTGGAAATCTCAAAATGCTGAAACTGTTAAAGCAAAATGGGTTGAAATTTTTGGTAGTCAAGTCTCAGAGACAAATCATTTATTCAAATTAGTTTGTTTATTGGTAAGTTTGTATGTTATACTATAGCTATAAACTGCTAAATGCGTTAAAATTACATAAGTACTATCCAATTACATCATTAGACAAAGTTCCATTTGTAGGGTTGGATGCATGGTAATGATTCAGTAAAGGGATCAGTCTACAATCCAACGACTGGCGGTCAAGGTGACGTTCTACGTACGAGAACAAGTCAGCAGCCCAATGCATACAAGTTGTTATCATGAACCTGCTTGTCAAGTTTGTCGCAGCGCTGGTGTCAGATGAATTGTGTGTGCCATGGAGTAGAGAACCAGGCAGGAGTTACATTATTGAACGGATGGTAGACGTATGGAAATATATATATATATATATATATATATATATATATATTAACGAATTTTAACGAAACTTGGTTATAAGCAACTAATAATACTAAATAATAACTAATAACTAAATAATGTTCAATATATATATATATATATATATATATATATATATATATATATATATAGTTATAAACAGTAATTTTGGAATGTGAACACTTCACTGATATATGTTGGAAAAGCTGAGAAAATAGGAAAATTAAAGTAAAATCGTTGCAATATAAGGAACGAAAAAAAAACGTAATCAGTTTAGAATGAAGCCAGGAGGATATGCGATCTTGTTCTTTATAATTTATACTCATGTTTTGCTCGACCTGTTTTCGCAGAGTAAGTATGTAGTACCAGGGCCAGGGATTGAACAAAAGCTTCGTGGATTAAAGTGCTGTTTCGTGAATTTAGCTTTAAATAGGATAATATCAACACTTTAAGCAGGAACGAGGCTAGCAATAACTGAACAATTCTAAAATAAAACAGGGAAAGTAGATTAACTAAAAAGTGAAGTTCGGAAATTCTCTAAAATGTACCCAGAAGAAGGACGTGGTATCCAGCAGCCAGAGACGTAGCAAGATCGTCACTTTCAGATGCTGATATTAAGAAGAACATTTTTGTATAATGAAGGAAAATTCATTCATCAAATTAATATTATTTAATGAATACATTATATATACACTACCGGACATAATTTTAGACCAACGCAGTGTTTTAAAAAATGATGTATTTCATACTATCTTTTAGTATTTATTGCCAATTGAATAATTGTAAATGAAAATAGAATGGTTCTTTTGTTAATACTGCACAATAACATGTGCATCAAATGAATTTATAAATATTTAATAATTACCTACATTGCAATTTCATCAATGAAAGAATGAAGAAGATTTATGGTGATTCGGACGAATTCATTTTTGCTTCTATGCCTTGTAAAATTTTGCACAGTAATAATAACAAAAGAACCATTGTATTTTCATTTAGAATTATCCACTTAAAAATAGTATGAAATACATCATTTCTTTTAAAAATAAACTGAGGTGGCCTAATAATTATGGATGGTAGTATATATATATATATATACTAGCAGTATAGCCCGGCGTTGCTCGGGAGTATTGAAAGCTTTAAAACTAATCCATAATCCTGGTGCTCAGACTCTTTGGACGTTGGCATGAAAGACTAAAAGCAATAGTTGTTTCCAGTTAAAGCGAAACCGTAGACTGAAAGAAAAATGAATGGATGTAAGTCAAAGTTTGATTTCCTGGTGTCGATATCAAATAAGGTTTTTTCGTCGTAAACTGAATTTTGAAGGCTAAATAAGTCCTCTGAGTAAATGGCTGAGACTAAGAACTACAATTATACCTACTTAGAGACAAACACGAAGCAAAAACAAAAATAAAAGGGCTGAAAAAATACAGGCATACAGGCAGATAAACAGACACACACACAAATATCTTGCCTTTGATATATATATATATTATCGATTTTCTGCACTATTGTAAGAACAGCAACTTTGAAACTTCTGAATATCGTTTCTTATGTCTTTGTCTATGAGTGTATGAAATTTGATTAAAATCGGACCACTCCTTCTATAACCCGATTCGTTTTGATTATCGATTTTCGATATTTATCGGGGGTACCTCGACATAAAACCTAGCTAAGAACACTCGCAGACGCTTATAGTACAACTGTGTAAATTTCAAGAAAATCGGTTCAGCCGTTTCGGAGTCTATAGGTAACGGATACACACACACACAGAGACAAAGTTCCATTTACAAATAAGTTTAGATTATCGACTTAAAAATAGTATGAAATACATCATTTCTTTAAAAAAAACAAACTGAGGTGCCCTAATAATGGCTGATAATATATATATATATATATATATATATATATATATATATATATAATTGTAAGAGCTAGTCGATTTTCGCACTAAGCCATATTTGTAGTGAGGAATAATAAACTTGTAAACAATCGGCTGTGAGGATAACATACTAACGATTTTTAAAACCTCATGACACACACACACACACACAAACATATATATATATATATATATATATATATATACACACACACACACACACAAGGTTCGATGGGTAAATCGCCATTTTATATCTTTAATTTCGTACATACGCATTGTTTTTATTTTATTTTAGTTTGTCGACTGCACAGCAAAAATAGGGTCACCGTCACCATAACGCAATTCACTCTGCAAGAAATTTGGAAAATGGCATGCTGTACTGCTTGGCATTCGAGCCGGAAGCTCCAGTACAAACATTTGAAAGTTTTTCTGCGTCAATCTGAGGACAGTGCAGTGGATTCGGAAAGAGTTGGACGTATCTATTTGTGATAGTGACTTTATGCTTAAATTAATATTTTCTTAGGGCCTCAGACTCAACACAGAGGCTTACATTAAATGCCTTGAGAACATAATGTTGCCCTTGGGTCAAGAGGGTGGTTGCTGGAACACTCTATGACTCTGTAACATATCATACAAGCAGGAGAGCACAGTCATGGCTCTCAAACAAATTCTGCAAACACATCAACTCTTACATCTGGTTACGTAAATCCTGAGATTGCGACCCTCTTGATTATTATGTGTGGGGAGCAGATGAGCGAGAGACCAACACAATTCTTTTTAACAACAAAACTGAATTGAAAACAAGGATTATGCTAGCATACACTAACCTAAACAAGGAAACCGCACAGAAGAGTTGCAAGAGGTTGCGAAGTTGTCTGGAAACAGTGGTTGGAGTCAAGAGCGATTTTATTGAATAAATTTTCTTTTTAGTATTTCAAGATAATTTATGTAATTTTGGTAAATATATCTGTTAAAATAAAATTTATTTAATCTCGCTCTCTCTCACCCCCCCCCCCATATATATATATATATATATATATATATATATGTCAGATTAAATAAAGTGCAAACATTGTCTGCCTATGTTTAATAAAATCCGTTCAAACTCACGGATAATCTTTCGCGTATTATAATTGAAAGGTGTAAAAAATGAGCTGTAATATTGACAGATGATTTTATTATTCATTTCGCGATGTTTCCAACTACTTTCAATCTCCTTCCGAGATCATTTTCAGAGGTGTGAGTTGCGGTAACAAACATAACCATAAAACTGTGTTGCTAAAAATTACTGTAAAATTTACTACAACTCACACTCCTGAAGATGATCTCGGAAAGAGATTGAAAGTACTTGGGAACATCAAAAAATGAATAATTTCTTACATTTTTCAACTATAATACGCGAAAGATTATCTGTGATTATGGACGGATTTTATTAAAAATAAGCAGACACAATGTTTGCAATTTATCTAATATAGGTCTAAAGAAATTTACTACATAAATACGCGTATATATATATATATATATATATATATATATATGTATGTGTGTGTGTGTGAGTGTGTGTGTATGTGTGTGTGTGTGTGTGTGTGTGTGCAAAACTATGAGATACCATGGATCGATTTTTTAAGATTATGTATTGATATTTTCGGTCTAAGGAAGCTATCCTTGTGCGCGGGCGGCTTAGAAAATGCTTGAAAACATCACCACTTCTTTATCCAAGTTAGGTAGACGAAATTGTTTGTCAATGGTTGTGTCAACACGAAGCTGCAAGTCATCGTGGTAGAAGGTTTGGCCATACTGACCTGGTCCAAACTGTTTATCATGACAGATTATGTTCTCTCTCCCAAAAAACTGTAACTAATCTCCGCTCAGAATAGTGGCAGTATAGACTCTGTCGTGTTGAACAAGCATAAATGTGCCTCAGCAGGCGTTCACAACAGGGATTGACTAACCAAATTAGCAGAGAAACATACTCAGAAGCGAGCAACCAGAAAGCATTATGTAGTACAAGTGCAAAAGTATGGGGTACCCAGTGAGGTTCGAACTCACTACTCAGTTGTAATCCATTATTCTCATAAGTGTAGAGAGGTGATTTATTTTTCTCCCTTCCTGTCTGTGTACTTGTTTTTTTTTGTATATCTTATTCGCAAATAGCTAACAACGTCTTAACAAGGTCTCCTTAGAATTAAGCAAAAGTGAGTGTGTGTGTATAAGAGAAAGAGAGAGAGAGAGAGAGAGAGAGAGAGAGAGAGAGAGAGGGTAGAGAAAGGGAGAGAATGAGTGAGGGTGGATTAAAGCATATTAAATTAAACTGAACCAGGTATGTCTTCTAAACGAAACTTTGTGTGTTCACTGGCCCAAAGAAGTGTTTTCTCCCTTGACACCTGGATGAAGTGTCAGTGGATGAAAGAGTTAAGACCGACAATTTTACACCGGACAGAAACCAGATACTGGGTTCAACTGAAATCGTAGCTTGACGATATGGGTGGTCTTTCTTTCTTTCTTTCTTTTGTGAACAGCTTTCAATCACCTTTACTCTCACCTAAAATTGACTGTTTTTACAACACTTCTTTCTTTTTTTCTCACAACCCTAAATTACAAATAAGAGTCTTTACAGGCAAAACTACTCCAAAGGTTACATAACATAACGTACTGAGACTGATCTCGTGTTGAGACTTCCAAAAAACCTTGAGTCCACGTTAACAAAACGCGTTGTGTGAGTAATAACTGAGATGCCATTGATACAGACTCTCAATTAGCATTAAAAGTACATAAAATACTATGATATATCGTTGTAAACGTGGGGGCAGGGTTAGTACAGTGGGATTAGAATGTAATATTGGGATTCATGTATCAATTACCTCTGAATAAAACCATATTCTCTTTAGTTTGATTTGGATTATAATAAACTTAATAGGAAGTGAAATTCAAAGTTTATTTAATGATTTGTTTTGCTACTGTTGATCATAATGGTGATCAGGTCCGATGCAAGAGTCTCGTGCCTCCCACTAGCCTAATGTTACGGAGCCCTCCACTGTAGTATTTCATAAGGTAGAATTCATATAAAATACAAATTTAATTTTAACTTAAAGTATGTACAATAATGGATCATATGCAACATAGTTAAACAGTTCAACTGGAAGAGTTGAAAACAAATACAATATATTTAAATACAATTAGAGACATGTCATAATAAATTATTCCATCTTAAATAAATCAACAATGATTTGTGGTAATTTTAACATCAATTTGATGTTTTTCTAGTAAAAAAAGTTGAAGAATTTTAATACATTTAACATTATGGATAAAAAATAGTGAATTTTATATCGTGTTTTTACGAGACTAAGCATGATTAAAATAAATTTGAGCGAAAAAAAAAACAGAATGATGTTAAAATTTCTTAAAATTTTATTTGTTAATGATCTTAATTTGTAGCGTATATACATGCAGGTGGAAAAAATCAAATGTTGATAAGATAGCGAGGTCCATAAAACACTGTCCATGACCTCCAATTAAGCTTGATGCCCTCGATCGGAAAAATTTGGGATAGTACGCGCCGGGCCTAATGGTCATGGTAATATTAGCTGTTTCTTTATAAGGAAAAGTTCAGCATTCCTTGACCGAGTAGCCAGTGCTACTGTGAATTAAAATTTTATAAAATCTTTCTTTAAATTTGTATATATTTCTGAGGTTAGGTAGTATTTGTTCTCATCTTTATTGCCATGTTTACGACGTTTCGGCCGTTATAATCTCTGCCATTCTTTAGGTGATAGGAATTTCGAAACAAAACCCTTTATCACTGGCGTATAAAATTCTCTTTCCATCTGAGATGACACGTTCGGGTGTTATGTGGTTATCTCCGTTTAACTCAACCCAATAAGTTATTTGTTCAGCACTGCTGTAGCCAGGTATTGAACTCACAACTCTTTTGGTTGAAGTCATTGAAACTAACCAACGACTATACCCACTAATACATGTTTCCTTGAAGACGCATAGCCCAGGGGATATAGGAATTAATCTTTCTTTCAAAAACAACTTTTCACAAGTGCATAGTTACCACTCTTTCCAGTATTAATAGGTGCTTCCTTCCTAATTTTGTCTTTGAAGTAGCTCGGAATATTAACATCTTCATCATGCCATTCTTGTAACTGTTTCTAAATGTCAGTCAGTTTAGGTGCCATACGTGATACACGCTTGGGCGATCATGTCTCGAAAGAGACATGACTAACTGGGCAGAAGATTATCCCGCAGTAGGTTGCCATTGCTTTCTGCGGTAGACTGGTTGCCGACCAAGGCTATAGAACCCAATCTATCCTGCTATTTAACCCATAACTGGAAGGAAGACGGATTAATACCTTTCCCAAGGGTATTTGCGCGTAAGTGAATCCAATGGATTCAGCTGGAATTCGAACTCGGTTCCCCGGTTTCTCGTTCCGAGCCGATATCCACTGTACCACAACGCACAATTTGTTAAATTCATAACAGCGATTTACTAAGGGTAGCTTAGAAGTGACAGGAACCGAAAGTATGTAGCAAGATAGTGAAAATCAAACACAACAGCACAATAGACCATTAACATATAAAATATTTAAGAAATTTTAACATCATTCTGTTTTTTTTTCGCTCAAATTTATTTTACTCATGCTTAGTCTCGTAAAAACACGATATAAAATTCACTATTTTTTATCCATAATGTTAAATGTATTAAAATTCTTCAACTTTTTTTACTAGGAAAACCTCAAATTAATGTTAAAATTACCACAAATCATTGTTGATTTATTTAAGATGGAATGATTTATTATGACATGTCTCAGTTGAATTTCATCAAGCGAGATAGGATGGCTACTATTATACCACGTCAAAGTGTCGAATTCATAACAACTCTAGCGATTTACTAAGCGTAGATATGCTACTTCCGAAAGTATGATCCGTGAAGATCGAACTCATTACTCAGTCATGATTGATTTAGCAGGGGAAGCGTGCTACCATCATACCACGTCCAAGTACTCAATTTACAAGTTATTTGAAGTAAGAAAAGCCTAAAGTGATTGCACAAAAAAAAAAAAAAAACAGCACGCAAAAACTCAGACAAGATTTGTTAGTTGAATTTAGGAACATGTTTATATTTCTGAAGTGGAAGCAGTTATTTAATTTAGAATTTTAAAGATGTCTTAGAAGACATCTTTTAACAAATCTAAACTAAATAACATTACTAATACTTTATCTTCAATCGCATTCTGTAAGGTTAAGTGATTCAATGACATTATCTAATTAGGGAGTGGCATGATATATTCAAATCTCTGATGGGTTGCTTTTGATAAGTTGATGTCATAAAACCACGTTGCGATACGATATTTGATTGTTTATGGTCCTGAAAATCAGAAGCAGATGCAGTGCACGTGTTGTCGTTAGTATCGGGCCCGTTGAATCACACGTAAGTTTGTTTTTGTTTTTAGTTTTCATTCTCCGTTTTCTTTGCACCCCTCCCCCGTCATGTACTTGCGTTTTTACGCTAGCAGTATCCGGTGGCTCTCGATGGAGACCCAAATGAGAGTAAAAACTGTTCAGTTCGTCAGCATACTCTACGGTATTCCTGGTGATTTTGACTAAACACTGCTGTCTTGTTTGTTGGAAATCTTTTAATCGCTTTGTAAGGTAAATGACAAATATAATGTTTTAATTTCAAAATTATATCAGATTCATAAATTATTTCCGTATTTTAATTCTCTATTTCACTCTGTGGTTTGCGGATCAGGTAAAATTCAATAGCTGACAGATCTTATGTTGTTACATTTATTTTTATTATTATGTCATTTTTTATCATATTTCGATTTCTGCTTTGGTCTCACTTTCAACCAAGTCTGCGGGGAGACCTAAGGCAGGTCGTGGCGTGTTGTTATGA
Organism: Ascarosepion bandense; assembly: GCA_037127315.1. NCBI lineage: Eukaryota > Metazoa > Mollusca > Cephalopoda > Sepiida > Sepiidae > Ascarosepion > Ascarosepion bandense. Next base: position 2,411,413 of record JBBBDQ010000264.1, read on the forward strand.
CTCCATTTCATGTTTTTCTATCTTCCCTATCATCCCTAGCATTACATAGATAAAGTTTTCCTTAGTGTGTGGGCTGTACTTAATAAGACAATTTTTTGTATATCTCTTAAGCTGGGGTTTCCAGGGATTCTTTCAATGTGTTGTTTTGTTCCATTTTTTATCATTCCAAGTGCACCTACTATCACTGGAACAACTCTTGTTTTCAATTTCCACATTTTTTCTATTTCAATTTCCAGGTCTTTATATTTTGACAGTTTTTCAAATTCCTTGATTGCTATGTTACAATCCGCTGGACAAGCCATATCAATTAATAAACAAGTTTTCTCCTTCTGGTTTTTAACAATAATGTCTGGCCTGTTTGCTTCGATTTTTCTGTCTGTGTAGATGGTGTAATCCCATAGAATGGTTACATCTTCTATTTCTGTAACCGGTGCTGGGTGATGTTCATACCAGTGTTTGTTTACAGATTTTCCATAATGTTTGCACATTGCCCAATGTAAATATTGCCCAACTCTATCGTGGCGATTTTTATATTCATTTGGAGCAAGCACAGAACAGCCTGAGATTAGGTGGTCTATTGTTTCTTGGTGTTTATCACAAAACCTGCATTTTGGATCCATATTATTATGCATAATGTTTGCCTGAAAGTTTCTCGTGAAAAGACTTTGGTCTTGTGCTGCAAGAATAAAGCCTTCAGTTTCAGACTTTAATCCAGATGCACGTAACCATCGATGAGTATTAACTTTGTCAACATTAGATTTATTGGCACGTTCTGGATATTGGCCATGCAGAGGTTTGTCTTGTCAGCGCTGTTTCATCTGTTCAAGTTTATTATTATTATTATTATTATTATTATTATTATTATTATTCCTGTTCATGGAAAGAAATGCACAATATGTCAGCATCTAGAAAACCAACAATTACTTTTGTAATACTAAATGGAATATGTAGTGTAACCCTTTTCATTCACCAAGACAAAACTTGGACATTTTTAAATCCTTTTCATCATCATCAGTTCTTGAGGCATACTGTCAACAAGACACTTCACTACGTAAGAACTTTCCGAAAAATCATCGCAGAGTAAAAGGCGGCAGTTTTCTGGACGTCTACAATCTTAAACTGATTGCATTTTTTAAAAAAATGTGATATGTGCGTTGTGGTACATTGGAACGAGAAACCGGGTAGCCGAGTTCGAATTCCAGTTGTAATCCATTGTATTCACTTACGCGCAAATACCCTTGGGAAAGGTATTAATCCGTTTCTTCCTTCCAGTTATGGGTTAAATAACAGGAGAGATTGGGTTCTATAGCCTTGGTCAGCAACCAGTCTACCGCAGAAAGCAATGGCAACCTACTGCGGGATAATCTTCTACCCAGTCAGTCATGTCTCTTTCGAGACATGATCGCCCAAGCGTGTATCACGTATGGCACTTTAACTGACTGACTGATATTCATGCAAATTCTATTTCCAGATCCCGATATTTTACAAGTTTATCGAATTTGTTAACCGATATATATTTATATGATGATCTGCATTCTTCTTCTTCGTTTTCATTGTCTCCTCCTCCCACTTTAACTCCTTTTTTCTTCCGCTTTCGTTTTCTCTTCTTCTTCCTCCTCCTTCTTCGTCTTCATCGTCTCCTCCTCCTTCTTCGTCGTCGCCTCCTCCTTCTTTACCTCCTTTTTTTCTTCCGCTTTCGTCTTCTCTTCTTCATCCTACTTCTTCGTCTTCATCGTCGCCTCCTCCTCCTTTAACTCCTTTTCTATTCTGCTTTCGTCTTCTTTTCTTCCTCCTCCTTCTTCGTCTTCATCGTCGCCTCCTCCTCATTCTTCGTCGCCTCCTCCTCCTTCTTTACCTCCTTTTTTTCTTCCGCTTTCGTCTTCTCTTCTTCCTCCTCCTTCTTCGTCTTCATCGTCTCCTCCTCCTTCTTCGTCGTCTCCTCCTCCTTCTTTACCTCTTTTTTTCTTCCGCTTTCGTCTTCTCTTCTTCCTCCTGCTTCTTCGTCTTCATCGTCGCCTCCTCCCCCTTTGATTCTTTTTTCTTCCGCTTTCGTCTTCTCTTCCTCCTTCTTCGTCTTCATCGTCTCCTCCTCCTTCTTCGTCGTCTCCTCCTCCTTCTTTACCTTCTTTTTTTCTTCTGCTTTCGTCTTCTCTTCTTCCTCCTACTTCTTCGTCTTCATCGTCTCTTCCTCCTTCTTCCTCCTTCTTCATCGTTTTCTTCTTCTTATAATAATATTTTAATAACCATATTAGTACAAACTAAACAGTATTATTTACTTAATCACCATTCATTGAATTTTATTTGAAGGGAAGTAAGTGAAAAAGGGAAATGCATGAGTTATAGTTTTTGGCAAAAGCGTGACACACGTAGGTACTACGGTATTAATAATTAGATATTTCTTCAGTTTTTCGCATCTGCAATTCGTTTTACGCTCGGACAATAGTCGTTGCTTTATATTTAAAGTGAGTCAAGTTGATGAAACCATTACCACATGTGCTGGAGGATAAAAATATTTTCTAATATAGTTAAAGCCACTTTCTTCTTCTTCTTCTTTTTTATGCCGTGATCATGGCTCTTGACAATGTCCTCTCCTTTGTAGCTCTCAATAAGTTGCGTGTATTTTCTATCTCACCTAGACCTTGTTCCGCACTCCATTTACTCAAGCTCACTAGTCTGGTTATGCGTTGTTTTCTTTTGTTACTTTTGCCTTCATTTTGACGTGTGAGTATCAAATTTTCCAAGGCCTCTTTCCTCATATGTAGCCTAAAAATTTAAAATATCTTTTACTGATGTTAAGTATAAGTATTCTTTTTGTTTTAGAAAATTTATTGACTGATTTCTCAAAAAACAGTGAGACAAGAATGCATTGAATACTGGACAATTTCCTCACAGACAAAAGAAAAGCCTCGAGGCAACAAATATACGGTTCTACAGAAGGATGAAGAAACTACATGTTAACAATAAGAAAGTTTCAAGAAAATGGAAACAAAAAGTGCAGTTATACATAAAATCAGAAACAAACAACATTCTATAAGGAAAGACGGGTTAGAGAATTAGACACTCACATGGCATAGACAATAAAATTTACTTCAACATATATGTACGTACGTATATATTTATGTCTTTACTGATAATTAGTTTAAGAACGTAATGTTGATTGGGGTCGCAGCATATAATGATGATTGTTTGTTTGGTCGAGACTGACTGGGGGGCTATGAAAACTCAGTAACAATGACTGCATATTCGGACTAATAGAAGAAAATAATTTATTTTGTTCTCTTCTTCCTTCTATCCTATTTTCTCTGGTCCATAAATCCTTCCCTCGTAACTCATAAGTGATGCAACTTCTTTTATTTTCACACCGAAGAATCCTTCTGTAGAACTACATTTCAGTTGCTTCAAGTTTTTTCTTCAGCTTCGATGATATTGTCCAGCATTCCCTGCCATATTGAAGAACTGACAACACATAGCAATTCAGTACTCTCCTCTTTGTTTCTAGCGAAATAGTCCTGTTTCTTAATACTTTACTCAACTTCTGGAATGCTTTCTTCGCCATGCCAAATTCGCCTTCGGATCTCTGTGTCGCACTTTTCGTCTTCTGTTATAACACTTCCCAGGTATTTAAATTTTTGTATCTAACCCGAAACGAACGACGAGCTAATAGTCAACACCTCGTTCTAAGAATATCCAAGACGATTATGGACATGGAAAATCTCAAGAGGTGAAACTAAAAACCAAATCGACTACATAACTATCAACAAGAGATTCAGGAATACAATTGTTCACTGCAAAAGCTATCCAAATGCTGACTGCAGAAGCGGCCATCGCTCTGTTATATGTAAATTAAAAATTAAACTACGGAAACTAAAGAAGCCTAACGCCGCGCCCAAATTGCAATAAAACAGACTCCTGAACGACTCGACTTTGAAAGAAAAATGTATGGACAGTGCAAAAAAAAAAAACAAAAACAAAAAAAAACAAAAACAAGAAGGACAAAATGGAAACGGAGGCACAAAATGGGACACACTAAGAAAAGCATTAGTGACATCAGAAAACGAAATCATTCCAAAAGAAAATGGACGTAGAAAAAAACAAAAAACAAAAAACAAAAACAAAAACAAAAAAAAAAAGAAGAAAAAACGCGTGAATCATAGATAAGAAATGATGCAAAGGAGAAAGCAAACAATGCCAAGATATGAAACAGAATACAGAAAACTACACAAGGAATCATGAAACAAATATAGAGAGGTTAAAGAAGAATGGCTCTATAATTAATGTGCAGAAATAGATAGATCGAGTAAAGCAAATAAAGAAGATATTCATAAAAAATAAGAGAATTAACAGGAGAAAAAGACATGATCATCAACAGAATGCATAAAATTCAAGAACAGAACGCTCATATAAAGAAATAAAAATATTTAAGCGATGAGAAGAATATATCGGAGATCTTTTCCACGACGAAAGAGACAAACCGGCAGTACGTAGAAATGCCAACGGACCGGAAATATTAAAACCGTGGCAGCATCGTCTTGGCTTGGGGGTGAAATGATTAAAAAAAACAAAAAAAAAACAGGAATTAGAACACACCTCTTCGATTTCCAATTCCGAGACCTTATTCCGGAATCACCCTCACATCCAAGCTGACAGCACCTGGTATTCCCAAGCAGTCATCCATCTAGGTAATGACAAGGCATCGGTGATCGTAATAGAACAGGTGTTTCAGCGTGATATAGCCGTAAACCAATAACCAGCTGAAGACTCCGGATAAGTTTATTAAAATTGTTAGGAAAGAGAAGAAAATGCAACCAATCCTCGCAAATGCCACATTATTATAGCGTAATGTAATTAAATAGAAGGGATTCACTTTTGGCGTAAAGCTGGTGATCTTTGTCCATCGGTTATAATCGAAGTGAATGTGTCATCAAATAGAGCGAACCAAACGCATGGTTGAGCTGCGTGGTGATGACAGGCGACATGGCAGAAGCGTGTTGAACCGTAAAGCTTCTTTATCGCACGCTTTGTTAAACTTTCGTGTCAACACTTGTGACACGTTTTGTACGGTTGGTTGGTAAACGATGCCACACCCAACAACTCTGTACATAAAGGAAAAAGTAAATGATTGTGTGCGTGTGTGCGTGTGTATGTGTGTGCGTGCGTACGTGCGTGCGTGCGTTTACCCGCTAGAGTTGAAAGAGACGAATAATAATAATAATGATAATAATAATAATAATAATAATAATAATAATACAAACTGAGAAGTGGAAGCGGAAAAAGTTGGAAACGGGTGGGGGGAATATGTTACATATATTGAGTGAAGAAGAATAAACAATTTAAAGTAAGAAAGAGAAAAAAAATTGAGTAACACAGAGAAAGAGAGAGAGAGAGAGAGAAAGAAAGAGAGGGAAAGAGAGAGAGAAAGGGAGAGAGAGAATAGATAAAAGAAAGAAGTAATACGATATAATAAAGAAAATACGGAAGAAAAAAAGGGACAAAAGAAAGAAAAAAAGATCTTTTAATAATGAATGAGAAGAAAGAATGATTTTTTGAACAAAAAAAAAAGACAAAAGAAGAAGAAAGGGTGGAAGAAGACTAAGGAAAGAGAGGGAGTAAAAGCAACAATATGGTATGTAAATAAAGAAGAAAGAGTACTTTTAGATGAAGACTAAGACGAAGAGGCGGTTTGAGTCTGACAGCGTTGATACAATCGAGCCACAGTCGCTTGATGGGCGGAGGCATTATAATATGGCGGAGAAAGATGAAAAAAGTTCAGATCAGTTTAGACTTGGGGTCAATTTTCCACCTGCCTGCCGCTCAGCCTCTGAAAGCGTATCAGTTTCATGACTTCTGCTTTGTTTAAAGGGCCAGGATTGAGACGATTCGGAGAAAGCGAAAAGCGGAAAGGGAGCAGAATAAGTTTGATCGTCCTTTGGTTATCAAAAAGATCGCAAGACTGTAACTGAAGCACTAATCTCTCTTCCATGATCCCTCTATTTCTTTAACATACAAACAACACCAGTCCCTCTTCCATTTACTACCTCTCACCCCTTTTCTAACATATAGACAACTGCCGTCCACCGCGTGCTGTTCATGTTCATTCTCTGAAATCCAGACATAGTTTCGGGACCTTTCCCAGTACGACTTTATTGTACGGGCAGAATCATCAGAGTCAACTGAGTATGCTTAGTCGACGACATTTAAGGTATGAAAATAGATGGAACGATGTCGGAAAAAAATAACAAAGCAAAATATAACAAGCAATTAAAAACAAGCAAAAAAAAAAAAAAGAAACACGAATTTTTCCACCAATAAATAAATCAATTAATAAGCAGTTACAACAAACCAAAAAAGAAACAATCGAACCATCTCCAAAAATATTAAACCTATTAAAAACAACCAATAAAAGAAACAATCGAACATCTCCAAAAATATTAAACCTATTAAAAACAACCAATACAAAAGAAACAATCGAACCTCTCCAAAAATATTAAACCTATTAAAAACAACCAATAAAAGAAACAATCGAACCTCTCCAAAAATATTAAACCTATTAAAAACAACCAATAAAAGAAACAATCGAACATCTCCAAAAATATTAAACCTATTAAAAACAACCAATACAAGAAACAATCGAACCTCTCCAAAAATATTAAACATATTAAAAACAACCAATAAAAGAAAAATCGAACCTCTCCAAAAATATTAAACCTATTAAAAACAACCAATAAAAGAAACAATCGAACCTCTCCAAAAATATTAAACCTATTAAAAACAACCAATAAAAGAAACAATCGAACCTCTCCAAAAATATTAAACCTATTAAAAAAACAACCAATAAAAGAAACAATCGAACCTTTTCGCCCCAATTCATAAGCAATTAAAGTCAAGCAAAAAAGAAACAAACGAACCTCCTTAAAAAAAAACAAATAAAAATAAAATCATAAACAATTAACAAAATAAAAAAGAAATAAACAAACCTCTCCAAAAAATAAATAAATAATAATAAAACAAACAAACAAAAAAAAAAAGAAACAAAGAATAAAATTTTATTTCACATATTCAGTTTAGCCTACCGGACCATAACTTGTTTTACTTCTCTAACTTAAAAATGTAATTAATCTTGAAATTATTTTTTTATCAAAAGAAACTGTGTGAAAATGTTTCATATACAACATATAATTCGAGCACTATTTCTGTTTTCTCTTTAAAAAATAATTGTCTTGTCATCTTTTGCCATTTTCCATCGTTTCCGTTTTTTGTTTCTTTTTTTGCTCGTTTTTAATTTTATATTTTTAATTTTTTTATTTTTTTTGTAGGCTTGCTTTTAATATATTATTTTTTACAGATGTTTGCTTGTTTCTTTTTTACTTGTTTTAAGTAATTAAAAACAAGCAAAAACAACAAACGACAAACAAACAAACAAACAAACAAACAAACGAATCTCTTTTCCTAAAAATAAGCAAATGAATACAAGTAAAAAAAGAAACAAACGGGCCTATTCCTGGAAAAAATAAATAAAAAATTAAAACGAGCAAAAAAGAAACAATAAAACCTTCCCCCGCAAAAAATAAGTAATTAAAAACACGCCAAAAAAGAAACAAAATAAATATTTAAAAAAGTAATCAAAACCAGCAAAAAGAAGAATTAAACAAGCCTCTCAAAAAAGTTAAGCAATTACAAAATGCAAAAATAAGAATCAAATCAACCACTGCATCAAAGTAATAAGCAATTAAATACAAGTAAGAAAAAAAGAACAAATGAACCTTTCTCCAAAAATAAGCAATTAGATACAAGCCAAAAAAATATAGAAAAAACACAAACCTCTCGCTAAATAAATGAATTAAAAATAATAAGCAATTAAAGACGAGCGCAAAAGACAAGCGAAGTTTTTCCCATAAAACAAAGAAGTTTCAGTATTAATGATGGTTAAATCAAACCCAGTATCTATCCATATATATATATTTTTTTTATTATTGAGACGGATATTGACATAATTTCTTTGTACTTTCTCAGTTGTTGCCTGTTCAGTAGTGTACAGTACAAAGTTTTTATTTTGGTTCTACAGTGTGAAAATTTATGTCCTTTGACCCCACAAATATAAATTTTTTTTGTGTTTAAATAGACAGTCTTTACATAAATGCAATTGTCCCTTAACACGGTTTAATTTTAAAATAAGGTTTATTTTTTTTTACCTTGTGTTTTGTTCTTTATCGCCTGAATATTTGCTATATCCCGTTTTTCAATTTTTGCGTTGTCCGCTCTTAAATTTAAAAGACGTTGACATTCTTTTGATAAACTTTGCAAAGTAATTTTTTGGTCAGGTTCCAATTTGGCTAATAACCTGATACGCATTTCTTTTTCAGACGGTGACGTTAAACCCTGAATGGAAATTAAACATTCAAACATGTCGGGCGTTAATTCATTTAATCGAAACTTTTCGCAATATCTATTCACCGTACTGGCGAAAGTTGTGTAGTCCTCAAAATCTTTTTATGTAAGATTTAGACATTGCCAACGAGTATTAAACTATGAACTTTGTTTCCCAAATATTTTCGTTAATATTTGAATAGCATCTCGGAACATCATTTCATCATGGTGCCTCGGCAGAATAAAGTTTGCATATTTTTCGTGTTCAGCCGCCCTAAATTTGCCTCGTAAAATCTTATTTTTTTCTCGTCGGACCACTTTTCACAGTCTTTTTCAAAAATTTCCCCGTACATTCGAAAGTGGCTTCTTCCGGTTTGTAAATAAATTCGCCGACTGAATTAATTATCACTTCTTGCGAGAATGTATTAGAATTTGATGCATCATTTTCTTTGTAAAACATTACAGCAGTTTCACAAATTTTTCTCTTGTCGTTCAATGCTTTCTTGAAGAATTTTCAAATTCTCTGGCCGTTATTTTTCCAGCTTTACCTGTTCTAATTTGTGATGTTTTAAATCTTCTTGACGTTGTATTTCTTGTTGTTTAAAGAATTCCAACATGCAACTTTTGAAATCCTCTATTTTATATATGTTATTTTCTCTTATACCCCTCGAATGGCGCTTTGTTGGTAGATCGCTATGAATTCGAATCCTTCGTCGCCAACTGTTGTATCGTGGAATGAAGAGATACACTGAGAAATGTAGCTAAATTACTTTATCAACTGAGTGGTACAGCCAAGAGGTATATACAATATTTACAGTCTGTCGCAGTAGCAGGTGTAACTTCCCGAAGTCTGTAATAATTACAACACCCCTGTGCTAATCACCCGTTGTCTTTTATACATCCTGGCGACCGGGTTTTACATGGCACGAGCCACTACACAACACAGTTGAAAGAAAACAAAACAAAAACAAAACAAAAACAAACAAACCTCCTGACTCCATAAATAATTAATTACAAAGAATTAAAAAAGACAAACGAACCAATCCACAAATTCATAAGCAATTAAAAACAAGCAAGAAAAAAGACAAACGAACTTATCTCTGAAAAAAGCATTTAAAAACAAACAAAAAAGAAAGAAATGGACTTCGAAAAAATAACAAGCAATTAAAAACAAGCAAAAAATGAAACAAACGTACTTCTTCCAAAAAATAACAGACAATTTAATATGAGCAAAAAAAAAAAAACAACAAAAAAACAAAAAAGCAAAAAACAAACAAGCAAATCTCTTTCCCCACAAAAGCAATTAAAAACAAGCAAAACAAAAAATGAAATAAATGAAACTCTCTAAAAAGTAAAAAGCAATTAAAAGAAGCAAAAAAGAAGCAGGAACTCGCCTCCCAAAATTGTAAGCAATTCAAAATAAGCAAAAATGGAAACGAATAGACCTCTCCAAAAAATCAACAAAAAATAAGCAAAAAAGAAACGAAGGTCTCAAATAAATAAATAAAACAAAAAAATGGAAACGATGGATAATGGCAAAAAATGGCAAAACAATTATTTTTAACGAGAAAACGCAAATATTGCTTCAATTATATGTATACAAAAAATTGACATTTTTGGACAAATTTAGGCGTGCGTTGGGTTAACAAATTTAGGGTTAAGCGATTGACAAAAGAGGAAATAAAATCGCTGAGTTCAAATTTCGACTTTTAATGTTAACTTTGAATAAATGACCCTAAGAAGGCAGAAAACCATTTTTTCTTCTTCAGTTTTCTTGGGAACAAGTCTAGGAGGAGTATAATCCTAACTTCAAAATCCTTAGAAAAAGCAACCACTTAGTAGCTTTTTCAAGAACAATGATAACAATGAATACTTTACAAATACTAAAAAGGAAGCTGTGGAGAGACATGATTGGATATCGGTATATTATGTTGGCTAAGAAATTTTATCAAAGCGTATTATAAGGAAGTGTTATAACTGTCTGGCAACAGATAGTTACTGAACTTGTTTCAATTTAAGGATGCTGTTATAGTATGTTTAGTAACAGGTAGGTAAATAACTGCTGGCAATAATTAAATAAATCAAAATTAAATAAATGAAAAAAAAATTAGTTTCAATAAATAGCCGAATATTCTTTTTTCTATTTAAAAATATACTCTTACTGAGGTAGGACACATTCAATCCGAGTAGGCCACTATTTATATCAGAATCAAAAAAGCTGGCTACATACTATAACGGCACTGAAGAATGTAAGACATTTATTCAAGTAGTTGACTGATTTTCAGGGGCATTTTCTCTAAATAGAAAGTATTTCCTGGCAAGAGTTGATGGATGAGCACAGCTGTCGTTTTCTTCAATTTACAATTGTAGGACGCATATACTTAACACCAGGAAGACATAGTTGAACTTTATAGGGCACACAATGAGGAAAGAGGGTTTTGAATATGGGATGCTCACAAGATAGATTGAAGGCAAAAGATACAAACAGTCAAAGGAAAACAACGTATCACCTAGCTAGCGAGATTGAGTAAAAGTAGAGCGGAAAAAAGGGTTTATGAGAGATAACTAAAAACAAAATTTAGTAATATTGAGATAGGAAGTAGTGGAGAGCCATGATTGCTTACATCTTGAAGAGAAACAGTACACAGAAGAAGAACGAGCTTGAGTAAATGGAGAGTGGAACAAAGTTTACGAGAAATAACAAAAAACGAAATTTAGTAAGTGCTACCATAAGAAACGGGTATTGAGATAGGAAGTAGTGGAGAGTCATGACTACTTACATCTTGGAGAGACACAATACATAGAAGAAGAAGAACGAGTTTGAGTAAATGGAGAGCGGAACAAAGTGTACGGGAGATAACAAATAGACAAAATTTATTAAGTGCTACCATAAGAAATAGATATTGAGACAGGAAGTAGTGGAGAGCCCTGATTGCTTACATCTTGAAGCGACACAGCACATAGAAGAAGAGGAACAAGCTTGAATAAATGGACAGCGGAACAAAGTTCACGGGAGATAACAAATAGACAAAATTTATTAAGAGTGACAAAAGACAGGAAATTGCGGAGAGCCATGAGTGTCAACCTCCTGGAGGGACACGGCACATAGAAGACGTTAAAAGAATTCTTAGTTTATGGTAATTTATCCATGCACACATGAACTCTGCCAACTATAAATAAGCAGCAGTTTCTGCTTTGTGGCAGAAGTCTATTCCAGCAGATATCTCTGACAGCCGGACCAAACGGTCACGCTGATGACCTTCTCATTTTGTATATGTTTTGTTCCTTGTTAATATGTTTGTTTAACTTTATTTCTTCGTTGTCTTTATTTTTGGCTCCCAACAAGGCCAAAAAACTTATTTAAGTTATTTTGACGAATAACTTGCAAAAAAGTTCAATTTCGTCGCAACTGTTTTAAAAAAAAGTTTTTATTTTTTCATTATCATTATCATTAATATTTATTTTAATCTTAATTTTTTATTTGCTTTTTATTACAACATTCACTGAGGCTGTCAATCAACGGCCGAGAGCTCTCCCCAAAGCTCTGAGCCAGAGTCGGAATCATGTCATTTTCAGCTCAGGCAACTATTGTTAAAGGAACCAGCTGTTTAATCACTTAAGCTACGAGAATTTAATGACGTTGCAGATGAACAAACCTAACGTATCAGCCAATCAATTCATTAAACAGCTCTTATTTCTTTCTCATAAATATTACCTGTTCTAAATATGTACATTCCTTGAATTCTTTCACGAAACGTCACAAGTCTCTCGTTACTCTAATGCTATTTCCGTGGAAGGTGTTCAGACGAATGTTCTTTAGTTCTATCAACTTTAGCCTTTATGATTAAAACCCCCAATTTTACACACATTCTAGCAAACCACCTTAATTTCCTTTGTATTTTATTTATGAGGTGTAAGTTCTACTCGTGCAGCTTCTTGAAAACAGTTGCTTTAAGGAACCGACTCCGAATAGAATGCTTTCCAGATCACTACAATTTTAACCAGTTCATATTAAATGCTCAGTTAAGTGTGCCACATGTGATACACGTTTGGGCGATCATGTCTCGAAAGAAACATGACTGACTAGGCAGAAGATTATCTCGCATTAGGTTGCCATTGCTTTCTGCAGTAGACTGGTTGCCAGACAAGGCTACAGAACCCAGTCTGTCTTATCATTTAACCCATAACTGGAGGAAAGAGACGGATTGATACCTTTCCCAAGGGTATTTTGTGCGTAAGCGAATGCAAAAAATTCAACTGGAATTCGAACTCGGCAACCTGATTTGTCGTTTCTAGTCGATATCCCTTGCACTACAACGCACATCCAACTTAAATGTTACCTTTTCCAAAATTATTTCTCTTACTCAGAAACCTTCTAACACAAGTAACTGTTGGGCTGTGTATAAAATGAATATCATTGTAAGAAAAGTTATTACTCTTTTATGCTTATGAGCAGTCTATGACAGTTATAATACAATATGGAGAATATTTCTTTTAAATAGAAAGGAATGAGGATGATATATCCCAGTGATTATAATGAAGGGTTCGGTTCGAAATTCCTAGCACCTAAAGAAGGCCGGAGTGTGCAACAGTCGAAACGTCGTACAAATGGCAACAAAGATTAGGACAATAGTCTGAATAATGTAAATACTACCTCATCAGAAATACGAACAAATACTAATAAAAACGTGTATATAATGAAAGAATTCAGAATTTTTATCCATGGTGTTGAGATTGTAGGAATTCTACTCTGGTTTTTGTGAAGCGTCAAAATTCGAAATGTCGGGATTTGATACAAGAGAATGAAATATTGTTGCTGTAATTCGTAATTCGTTCGTTTAGAATAATTACTCGACTTTCATGGAAAGAACAGAATTCGGTAAGAAAATACAACGTAGTATTAACAAATAACATTAATTTTATATAACAACAAGATCACAAGAAGTTGGTTGACTGTATTGAATGAGTAATGTCATTTTTGGTTGTTAGGAAAAACTTGAAGCAGCTGAAATGTGGTTCTACAGAAGGATGCTGTGGATATCGTGAACCGAGCATATGAGAAATGTAGTAGTAAAGTGGATAAAGGAGATAGATTTAGTTCTTACTGTAGACAGTGTCGCTGTAGTCTGAGGCGGTCTCTTTGTAGCTTAATCAGTGCTGCTGATTTGAGCGTTGCTTTTGCGTGTGATCGTGAATAAATGTCAGTGATACATTGTTTCAGTATTGAGCTAAAGAGTTATACGTATTCTATCGAGTCAAATACTTTTTCAAAGTTAACTAAAACTAATTTGTTATCTTCTGTTCTTTTTCTTCTTTTCCCTCGATCACTTGATTCATTACCTGTAGATGGTCGATTCTTGAGTAGCCACTCGTCAAATCTACCTGTTCGTGTTGTTAAATATCAAATACAGCATTGGTCCCTTTTAAAGTTCCTTTGGGAACTACTTGTATTTTTTCAATAGCAATGTAATATATATTAAAACTTCTATTTGTAGACTTTCTTTTCTGTGTGCACGGGACAAAAAGTTACTTCTTTAGTGAATTGTTCTCTTGCATCTTCAAAAAGGTGTGTTACTATGCTCTCTCCACTTAATACATCAAGCACAGGCCTTATTGCATCTTTTGTTATCTCAGGAATATCTCAGGAATTATCTCAGGAATATCATCTGTCAGTAAATTTGTTTTTGCAGCATGTAAACCCTCAGTTATTGTTAACGAATTTATCTCCGTGTCGTAACTTCCTTGATTCTATTTTTTTAATGCAAGCATCATTTTGATTTGCAGAAAGAGCATATTTTATTTCTTTTCTTGATAGTTTTTTTTTTTTACTATTTATGCCAAATACAGGTGGGGGATACTAAAATCAAGCAGGTAAAAAAATTTAAATACCGGGGAAGTCTTCTAACAGAAGACGCAAAGTGCGACACAGAGATACGAAGACGAATTGGCACGGTGAATGAAGCATTCCAGAAGCTGAGTAGAACATTAAGAGACAGGAAAATTTAACTAGAAACCAAAGAAGGGAGTACTTGATTGATATGTGATTTCAGTTCTTCAATATGGCAGTGAATGCTGGGCAATATCATCGAAGATGAAGGAAAAAATAAAAAGCAGCTGAAATGTAGTCCTACAGAAGGATGCTGCGGATATCATGAATCAAGTACGTGAGCAATGATGAGGTTTTGGAAAGGATGGAAACGAAAAGGAAATGAATACTGAGCATCAGGAAAAGACAGATGAAATTCCTGGGACATGCAATGAGGAAGGAGTACTTGGAGAATCTGATACTAATAGGCCAGATAGAGGGAAAGAGAGACAGGGGAAAGCATCGGATAATATACTTGACGCGCCTGAGCAGGTGGATGGCAGAGCGGGGGTTGCATGGTGCTAAGAGCCACCAGGGATAGGGAGACGTCCTGAAAGGACAAGGCACATAGATGAAGAAGTTCTTCCATTTCTTTTTAAATCTCATTTTTTGTTGGTTTTAATTTCGTATTTTAAGTTTTATTTCTTTTAGAATATCAATTGCTAGAGTGACATAAGATCTTGGTGGCATTTGTAATTCTTTTTGTCGAGACCGGACTTCGTTAGTTTTTATGACTTTTTTCTAAGAAATCGGCTGCAGAATTATATTATTTTATTCGTTTTAAATTGGTCCTAAAAAGTCACGTGGTATGTCTTTCTACGACCGCGCGATAATTCGGTGGGGTCTACCTAAATTATGATGACTAATAAAAAACATTTCTGATTTGTATTCTGTGGTTTTGTATTGTACAGTTTAATTGATGAGTTTTAACATCTTAACATTTTATTTTATGTTACTGATTTATAAATATTGCGTAGGCGTGTTTTAATGTTTATGTAGATATTGTTGGTTGAAAATGCTTCTCAAGTTTAAAATTAATAAGCTTGTAATTAAGTTTATAATTAACATTATAATTAGTTTTATTGTATGAATTATACTGAATATTTTATTAGATGTTTTAGTCGACACGACAAGACGTTTGCTTTTGACTTACAGCTGTCCGTGCATGAGTGTGTGTGTGTGTTCGCTAGCCTAGTTTGTAAATGTGCGAAGCATTCATCTTACTCTGGAGACGGTTGGTGGAAAAGGAAAGCTACCGGATTTTCCGGGGGTTATGGTATTAGATGTTAGTTATCAAAAAGCCGTTCCAGTTTTATTTTATTTTTTGAATGATTTGAAAACTCTTATCCTTCTAATTATGGATCCTGGGTATGACTGTAAACTGCATCCGGCAACAAGGCCTCTGATCAGGACGTTGCGAGGAGCATGGAAGCACCTCTTAATTGCTGTTGTTCCCAGGTCCACCCTGACCAGGGGTGGTAGAACCTGTTAGGGTCATAGCTACGGGCAAATAGTTACCCCCAAACTGGGGTCAAAACACTATGAAAGTATAAAATACACTTTTATAGAAATACTAGCAGTATAGCCGGGCGTTGCTCGGGTGTAATGAAAGCTTTAAAACTAATCCATGGTCCTGGAGCTCAGACTCTTTGGACGTTGACACGAAAGACTAAAAAGCAATAGTTGTTTCCAGTTAAAGCGAAACCGTAGACTGAAAGAAAAATGAATGGATGTAAATCAAATTTTGATTTCCTGGTATCGATATCAAATAAGTTTTTTCGTCGTAAACTGAATTTTGAAGGCTAAATAAGTCCTCTGACTAAATGGCTGAGACTAAGAACTACAATTATACCTACTTAGAGACAAACACGAAGCAAAAACAAAAATAAAAGGGCTGAAAAAATACAGGCATACAGGCAGATAAACAGACACACACACAAATATCTTGCCTTTGATATATATATATATTATCGATTTTCTGCACTATTGTAAGAACAGCAACTTTGAAACTTCTGAATATCGTTTCTTATGTCTTTGTCTATGTGTGTATGAAATTTGATTAAAATCGGACCACTCCTTCTATAACCCGATTCGTTTTGATTATCGATTTTCGATATTTATCGGGAGTACCTCGACATAAAACCTAGCTAAGAACACTCGCAGACGCTTATAGTACAACTGTGTAAATTTTCCAGAAAATCGGTTCAGCCGTTTCGGAGTTTATAGGTAACGGACACACACACACAGACACACACACATACACACAAAGACAAAGTTCCATTTATAAATAAGTTCAGACATACATAAAAATAGACTTTTATCGAAAAATATACATTTTTGAAGGAGTTTTTAAGATAAAGATTATTCCCATAATATATCTGAGGAAAAATAAAATTATACATTTTTGAAGGAAAAATATTACCACCAATACATCTTTAAATACAAAACTAGAAGACATCTTCAGTTTCTAAATTTAAAAAAAAAATTCTCAAAATCTGACTAAATCAACTTTCTCACGATAAAAATACCTTTAAACCCCATCTTTTTGGTTTCAAATAACCGACAGTTGTTGATATGCCGTTAAACAAACTCAAACTCAAACTCAAACTCAAAACCTTGTACTTATGTGTGCTATTTTCCTTTTTTAATTTGAAATAATGCTAACTACCACAAACTGCAGATATTTTGCCAATGATTGCACGATAGTAAATGTATTACAAATGTTTTTCTTACGATAATAATGCTTTGTAAATTTGTTTTTACTGTAAATTTGAACAAAAATTACTGGAATAATTTATGTACATTGTAAATGTATTGTTAATAATTCTGCTATAGGAAATTTGTTGTCAAAATGTTGCCTCACAGATGCATTATAAACGATTTTGTTACAAATAGATTTGAAAATTAAGGAAAAAAATGAATTGTCATTGGTGAAGAATTAATACAATAGTCACTAACTAATAAATTATTATCCGATATTCACAGTATTCAGGAAAATTTGAGTATTTTATATATTTAACGACTTTTTTTGAAGACATAAAACATGTCTATATATAGTTCTGAACGTGACACGATTATATTGTTATCTATCAGAATAAAACGAATATCAGAGAGAGAGAGAGAGAGAGAGAGAGAGAGAGAGAGAGAGAGAGAGAGAGAGAGAGTAACCTTTTACCAGATGAGTCATGACCCCACCCTCTAATTTTCTTTTGTGATAGTGAGCAAATCTTTTGGGGAGAACGTAATGTTTTGGGTGTGAATAATTTTTTTTTTACTTATTTAATTCATCTTCATAATTTTCTACTGTGTTTATCTTTCAGTTTATTTATTCACTTACTTTTTGTCCATGTACGAAGAAAAAAAAATCAATTCTGGAAGGTGTTTCCACCTTTTTTTTTTTTTTTTATAGTCGCCCACTCGTCTAGGTCAACAGTCCTCGTGAGATACACTTAAACCAACACCCGCCAAGTACCCTCGAGATCCCATCTTTGTTTTAGATGCCTTTTCATGGCGCCTGTTCGCTTCAAGATAAACGAATAAACATCTGAATCAAATAATTTTTAGCAACGTTTTCAGAAATATGTGTCAATTAATTATTTCAATATATGTATATATAACATTAAATATATATTTGACAAGGGCGTCTCGTCTTGAACCTGATAATTTCAGTGATTTTAATTATTAGAGAGCATCCATTTTTACTTAATATTCAATCAGTACAAAACCTAAGAATCATTCAAAGTAGAGACTTACTGAATTAATTGTATGGGAGAAGTGCAGATTATGAAGATAAGTAGGATAGATAAGAGTTGAATTTAGGATTAAAGAGGTTACTATTGTAGTGATCCTGTTAGCATTCTCTCGGGCATCTGCTCTACGAAAGAATGGTTCTTAGCAAGAAGCTGTTAGTGGAGTTTCTTTACAAGTGGGACACATGTGGGTGATTGGGCTTTGTGTGAATGGCATGGTGGGTCTTAGCTGTAAAGATCTGAACTGGTCGAATTATGGTCTGTAGCTCGTCGGAACATTTTCTAATGAAATAACGAAAGAGAAGGGTGTAACGCCAAGTAAACGTTGAAAAGTGGTATTAAAATGGGAATTCATTGTTAGTTCATTTGTCGATGGCCGCTCATCAATTAGGACACCACGCTGTATGTGTGGTTATCGTTTTTCACCAAAAAAAAAAAAAAAGAACAAACAAAAGGAGGAATTAAAGAAAAAGAACAAACAAATCCGAAATTAGATTTAAGACATTGGGATTTTTATTCTCTCGGTCAAGCTGGAGAGATGACGTGGTATTCCACAGTATAATTCTCCGACACAACAACACGCATCGCTCTTGACAACCAGGCAGGGCTCTCTCTCTGGGCTAGTCTGCTGCGTCGAAGCTAGTCTGCCGGGTCAAAGTTAGTCCCGCACTCCTTAAAAATGAAAGTATATTTATATTAAAGACACCCGTAAACCGATCCGTGTTAACCCCGTTCTAACAATAGTCATAAAAACTTTGAATCTGATACATGTAACTTAAACTTGGTGAGCTTTGATACTAGAATCATATTTATTTGCTGTCTAAATAAAACCACAGTCTTTTTCTGATCTTGCTGTCTTCTTATCACACACATATGTATACATACGCACATACATACACACACCTATGTGCAACCACGGACGCACACACACATACTCTAACTTAATGTAACTATCGATGTTTAACAATTTAACAAATTATTTTTTTGAACTTGCAACTGCACAGTGCCACAAGGGATAGGATTATGATGTTTTGTTTGTGTTAAACTGGTTATAGGGTTGAAAATAATTCATAACCCACAAGGCCGTGTAAAAGTGAGAATTGGGCAGTTATATCTTGGATATCTTGTGGTTCTTAGTATGTTTGCTCCTGTTGCTGCTGGCAACCCCGTTCCGTCATCTACCTGATCAGACCCTGCAAATATGTTATCCGCTGCCTTCCTCTGTCTCTCCTTCCTTCTATCTGACCAGTCAGTATCAGGTTCTCCAGGCTCTCTTTTTTCATTGCATGTCCCAGGAACTTCAGTTGGTCTCTTCCTGGTGCTTAGCATCAATTTCCTTTTTGTTGCCATTCTTTCCAACACCTCATCGTTGCTTGCATGCTCAGTCTACGATATCCGTAGCATCCTTCTGTAGAACCACATTTCGGCCGCTTCCAGTTTTGTCCTCATTTTCGATGATATTGTCCAACATTCACTGCCGTATTGAAGAATTGACATCACGTAGCAGTCTAGCACTTAGTAAATCCATTACAACACAAGGGGTTACAGGATGTGAAAGAATTAGAAACAGAGACATTAATAATGAGTGGGAATAGCAAAGCAGAACATTGACATTGCATATAAACCTTTGCAGAATAAAATTGGCTGGAAAGCCATTTGTACGCAGGAAGTTACAGGGAGTGAAAGTGAGAGAAAAATCTGTGTGTAAGAAGGTTTGATAAAAGAACAAAAGATGAACAGAGTTCAAGACAGAAGATGGCGATTGACGTTGCATTTAAACTTTTGAATATTATAGTTATAAGCAAAGCAATAAACGGAAGGGAGATTCACGGGCGAGAAATTCGAGAAAAGACATCTGTTGAAGTAAAAGTGGCAGTTACATTTAACTGCTTCAGCGGTGAAAGGGTTCAGCCTAAATGCCAATCTAGGAACACATTTAAATTTATATGGTTAGGCATCAGGTAAAAAAGCTTGTCAGAGCAATTACCATGAAAATATTTGTAGAAAAGGCTGCGGGAATCCACGTCACGTTGGTGAAAAAGTGAGAGAAGTTGAGATGCCAGGTCAGGATTGATTACATTGTAGATGATTTTTTAGATTTTGTCGGGAACATCGAAATATATAGCAAGAGCACCCGAGCAAATATGGCAACAGTATTTAATGCACGAAGGAGTGGTAGATTTATAAATGTGAAAAGTGGTCCATGAGTAGGTAGACAGAAGGAATGGTAGATTTATAAATATGAAAGATGGATTCTGTCGCGAAAAACTTACGACACAGTGACCATCGTTGGATCATATACAGGTGGTCCATAAGTAGGTAGACAGTAGGAATGGTAGATTTATATATACAGGTGGTCCATAAGTAGGTAGACAGAAGGAATGGTAGATTTATATATACAGGTAGTCCATAAGTAGGTAGACAGTAGGAATGGTAGATTTATATATAAAGGTGGTCATAACTAGGTAGACAGTAGGAATGGTAGATTTATATATACAGGTGGTCCATAAGTAGGTAGACAGAAGGAATGGTAGATTTATAAATGTGAAAGATGGATTCTGTCGCGAAAAACTTACGACACAGTGACCATCGTTGGATCATATACAGGTGGTCCTTAAGTAGGTAGACAGTAGGAATGGTAGATTTATATATACAGGTGGTCCATAAGTAGGTAGACAGTAGGAATGGTAGATTTATATATAAAGGTGGTCCATAACTAGGTAGACAGTAGGAATGGTAGATTTATATATACAGGTGGTCCATAAGTAGGTAGACAGAAGGAATGGTAGATTTATAAATGTGAAAGATGGATTTTGTCGCGAAAAACTTACGACACAGGGACCATCGTTGGATCATATACAGGTGGTCAAATAGTTTTGTGTATTGGTTGTATTATTACAATGGTGTTCACTCTTTCCAACAAGATGAGGCCCCCTTCACATTATTCAAGAGCAGTATCTTAATGAAATATTTCCCGAGAAATAAATTTCCTGACGAGGTCATCGCGTCCACCTGACTTGACCATAATGGGTTTTATCCGTGGTGAGTAATCAAGGATAAAGTTTGTAGTCGAAAACCAAGAAGTGTTAGTGATTTGAAAAATTACATAACAGATGCATTTCAAGAAATTAATACACAAAGAGACTTGTGCAAAAATATATGCGAAACATGAGGATAGACTTTAAAGCTATATAAATTGTGATGGACAACAGTTTGAGCATCTATGTTGATACAGTTTAAGCGATTTTGTATTATTATCTGAATTGTATTATTAGTATCTCAAAATAAATGTTATCGTTTACTGTCCACCTACTTTTGGACCACCTTTGCATGTTTTTTTCACTTCAGTCCTAAGGTGAACGTGAGAGCAAATGTTCAAAGAAAATAACATCATTGAGAGTCATTGAAATTCCGGTTTTTCTACCATTTTTTCTTTTCTGTGTCGTGTCCCTTCTAGACGTAGGCAATCATGGACTTCTACATCCCCTTATCTCTTGTAGATCTCAGCACCTTTTCCCTTGGTATTTTTCCCAAACCCTGCTTCTCCATCCACTTGCTCACGTTCAACTATGCCTCGCGTTTCCTCTGTCTCTTTTTCCTTCTATCCACCCTGTGAATATTAGATTCTCCAAGCCCCACTTCCTCATTACGTGTCTCTAAAACTTCAGCTGTCTCTTCCTGATGTTAATTATATGTTTCCATCTTCTCCAAAACCTTGTCGTTACTCACATGTTTTGGTTGGTCCATGGTATCCTCAGCATCCTTGAGATTGTTCACCATTCCTTACCAAATAGGAGGACACAAAAATACATAACAATCCAGTATTTTTTCTTTGTTTCCAATGAAATTTTCTTGTCTCTCAATACTCTGCTTAGCTTTTTGAATGCGTCCTTGGCCACGCCAATACGTCTTCGGATCTCAGTGTCTTATTTTTCATCATCTGTTAGAACATTCCAATGTATTTAAATTTCTGCAACCGTTTGATTTTTGGAGTTTAGTATATCCGACATGTAGTTGTCATTTTGGGCTTCTTTTTTTGTTGATAACCATGCATTCAATTTTCTTGTAGTTTATGTTTAGTCATTTCTTCTTGATTTCTCTTGTAATCTTCTGTAGAAGGTTTTCTAATTTTCTTTCCATGTTTACTAACTGTGTCATCTGCGTATCTTATATTGTTCAGATTGTGGTTGCCAATGATAAACCCTGGTTGGAATTCTAGTTCTTCCAGAATTGATTCGCTGTACAGATTGATAACAGCTGGAACTGTCAAGACACATCCTGTCCCTAACACATTCTATATACGCAGTAATTACATTACTGTTGTCCTCGTCTTTGTTGCCAATAGTCTGAATAATGTAAATAGTGTAAATACTACCACCTCTCAGAAATATAGACAAATTCTATATAGGCCTTTTAAAATTTTGTATTAATTTGTATTGGTTAAGTAACATTGCTATTAAATATTAAAATAAAACCATATTCACTAATCATAAATGAAAAAGTTTACTACAATTCAACGACACCCAGTATTTTTTAAAAGTATTTTGGATTTTTTTTATGTGCGAAAAAACGTGCCGATGTTTTCAAATAAAGATTATAGTATAGTAAAATAAAAAAATACCTAAAATTCAACAAAATATTAGAATATTTTAAATTTTCAAGATTATTGGTTAGTTTAAAGAATATCTAAAACTGGTTTCTACGTCTCATTCATCGTGTTTGTTAATTTAATGTCAAAATGTAATTTTTGGTGGAGCATTAAATTTTTTTAGAATAATATATTGCTGGTGATTATGTAAATGTAATTTCTAGTATTTTTATGATAAAAATGGTTATAATATAATAACTTTTTCACCCAGTTTGTGGGTTAACTACTTCTCCATAGAGGTAGTTAACAGGTGCTACCACCCCTGGGTCAGGGTGAACCTGGGAACACTAGCAATTAACAGATAGTTTCACACTTCTAAAAAAATCCCGATAAGAGGCTGTAGAGATGGTCGGCGATGCCTGGTACAAGGACTCTTCAAAACAGCCGATAATCCCAACAATTTTAAAAAGATATCATTAGGTTGAAAGGTTGGAAGAATTGTAAAATAAGTGAAATTTTATTAACTGAACAGAATAACAAATTTGTAAGAAAAAATGTTCAAATAGATAATGTACGTAGCTAATTAATTTGTCAGAGTTAAATGTTCAAAGAGAAAATGTACGTAGTTAAATGTTCCAGTGAAATAAAAGTAAGTAGCAGAACGTGTGTATGTAAAAAGATTAACAGGTTACTAATAAAGTCTGTGTTCCTTTTCTTTTTTATGGCCGGCGAGAAAGTGCAAAGGAAGATGTAGCAATAAAGGAAAATGGTACTTATCGAGCGTTAATTTTTAGGAGTCAGTTGAAGTATCTTGTTGCTGTTGTTTCTTTGACAGCGAATGAGTGAAGACGAAGAAAGGAAAACTGAAAGTGAGAGGAAGAACGAATGTATGTCTGAGACATGACAAGTTCGGCGTCTTGAAATTTTAACCTTATATTGTGACGAGGTCCTTATCAGATCCCTGCTCATTTTGAACTTTCTTTGGCCGGTAGAGAGACGTGGATAAGTACTTTGATCAGGTCACGTGGTCGGCTTTAACCACATACCCATTTTTTAGATGTTAATCGGGGTCATTGTTCAGTTTGCTATTTTCTATCCAATCAGAATTCAGAATCTTGATTTTCACACCGGCTTGTGAAATTTGCTTTGGTCTGTTTTTTCCAAAATGTTTTCAGTCATTTTGAATGTTTTCAGTCATTTTGCGGGTATGCAAATCTATTTTTTGTGTTGCAGTTAATTGTTAGATGATATAGGATATGTATCCTATAAGACCTTGCTGCCAGCTATCGTTTTTCGTCATACCCAAGACTGGAATCGTCGTATAATTTTACAAGTATTTCCTCCTTACCTCAATTTCGCAATAATCGTTATCGATAACTGTGCCAGCACCTTACAAAGCACTCGCATCCGTAAAAAAAGCTTTTTTTGCAATATTTTAAAGAGAAAGTAAGTAATGTTTGTTTTAATTAAAATTAATTTAACTTTAAATCAGTTAACCTTCCATAAGTAAGTTTTTCTGGAAAGAGTATTTCATTTTTGAAAGTTTTTTAACAAAGAATTATGCGCTGTTGACAGATATATCGATTAAAACAAATAATTGCAAGCAAATTACATTTGATCTGAAACGCAGCAAAACAATATTAAAATTAAAACAAGTTTCAAAAAATCTTAAATTTTAGTTGTTGTTTTGTTTTGAGGGGTTGGTTCTCCAGCTCACTCTCTCTTACCACCTCCCAAAATATATATATATATATCCGTAGACAGATCTGTTTCGCTGTATCACAACTCATCAGTACGGTTAGACATCCGATTGCTTCTAGCCAGGATTGAAATCCGACCGAATTGACATCAGTTGGTGATCCTATCTCTGAGCTATGGGCGCTCGATAAAGGAAGGCGGACTTTAGCGTGTTATATACAATGTAGACACACGCCAGTAGCCGAGAGTGCTCAAATTTATTACTGAATAAACGATATATATACTATTTTAAAAACAAGGAATTTATTGTTAGTCTCAAAGGCCATTATCAGGAGAAAAATTATTGTATAATGAATGAAACGAAAAGAACAGTAACGACGAAATAAAGAGCAAAGAAGAGGGAAAACACACACACACACACATATATATATATATATACTTATATAGAGGAGAGGTGAAATCACGTGTACACAATTAGCGAAGGACAATTAAAATCAAATATCCCTCAACAAATTTAGGGACTTTACAAAACCCTTTTGCCGGAAGAGTGAAGATTTCCATAATGATATAGAGATTGATTCTAATCTTTAAATGATTAATGGAACCAGCCTTATGTATAATTCTAAACCACACTTGGCACATGCTATGTTCTTTATTAGATGCTGAGCAACAGTCGATTTCATATATATATATATATTAAGAGAGTGAGAGAGTGGGAGAAAGAGAAAGAGATAGAAAGGGTGATAGAAAGTTTTTTATGTTATGTTGTAATATAATTTACTTATCTATCTATTTATCTATCTATCTTAGTCTATCAATATCAATTTGTCTATATTTCTGAAATGAGGTAGTATTTACATTATTCGGACTATTGCCCTTATCTATCTATCTATCTATCTATCTATCTATCTATCTATCTATTTTAGTTTATTCATATCTATCTATCTATCTATCTATCTATCTATCTATGTCTGTTGAGAGAGAAAGAGAGAGACGAGAAGAGAGAGAGAGAGAAAGAGAGAGAGAGAGAGAGAGAGAAGGAGAGAAAAAGTCAGGAAATCTGTAAAAATAATAAAAACCGAGACCCATACATATTTATCCAGACAGTGGTATAGACGGTTCAAGTATGAGTTACAGTCCCTGTACATTGGTCCTCAGAAGAGCTATCGTATGACACGTTGCTTTCTATCCTGTTAGGGTTTCCCTCCAGTGTATTATATGACCATCAGCCGTGTTAATCCTGTTACCGTTCTTTTGTATATTTGTTCGCACAACTCGTTTTTCAAATTAGTTAAGAGGCGACTAGAACTAGTTTAGACGTTATTATTTCATCTTGTGCCTTTTCTTTTTCTCACGCTCTTTTTATTTTTCTTCTGTTTGCATTTTTTCTCCTCTTTACTTGCCCATCTCTCAAAGACGCTGGGTTGCGGTACGTGCCGGGTGCCGGCGGGACTCGTTGGGTGCCAGAATTCTGACCAGAGTAAGCGGAGATGCCCGTTCAGATTTCGAAGAAGTGATCGCTGCTTTTCTTCGGGTCTTTCAGTGTTTGCTTGTGATTATGTGGCTCCACGAGAAAACATGCGAATATTCATCGGCTCAGAGAAGTATATATATATATATATATATATATATATAAAATCAATTTTATCCAAACAAGGAAATAATGCTAAAAAAAAAAAAACGCAAGGGTCTACTGAAAGTGAAACAGAATTAAAAGACTTTAGAAGGAATCGAGAACCCAATTCTAAACAGAAAACAAGGGATAAAAGTCTAATCCTGTTCAGAAAACCGAGGAAGAGTATAAACCGGACGATGGGTGAAACTATCTACTCCTATTGAAGAAAAATAAATAAATCGTATATAAAATTTTAGAGTTTAGGTGAAGACGGTAGAAGTATAGACTTGAAGTAGAATCTAAAAAGATACGGAAAAACCAATCCTAAACAGGAAACAAGACATAAACCACCACTCCTGTTTAAAAGGAGTGTGAACTGCATGATAGACGAATCTATCTACTTATATTGAGAAAATATTATATATATATATATATATATATATATATATATATATATATATAGGGTAGGTATGGATGAAATAAGATTCCCTATCCAAAGAAACACCATTTTTAAAAAGTTGTTGTATGTTTTTGGGTCTGAGGAGCAGCTGTTTTAGCTGCGAAATATCTATTACCCATGGATTTGTAGAATATCCAAGAGTTTTTTCAAGATTATATTACACTGTTAAATTTAATAAAAAATTAACTTTGAGTTCTTTTGACTTTATCTCTATTTGCCTGACAAAAATACCAAATATTCAAAGTATTAGAACGGCAAGATCAATTCATTTATTTTTGTTGTTCACTAGAGACATTTGTGTTTAAGATCTAAAGATGAAGATGAATATGAGACAAGAATTCGGAATTTCAGATTTTATTTCCTGGTATTTACATTTAAATGTGTTAAAAGGCTTAGGACATACCACCTTTTGTTTGGACTCACTCATTTTTCAAGTAAGCAAAACTATTGGTACATGTGAATGACAGGTGTTTCTTGTTTTGCAGGTATTGCCTTTTAGCTTGATTGTTTAAATATTTAATTACTCTGAATGACTACAAGTGTTCAGAAGTTCACCTTTTATTTCCTAGTATTTACATTAGATGTGTTAAACAGCTTAGGGCATACCCCCTTTTTTGCTAGATCACCCCAAGATTTATTCCTTTTTTGATCTTGAACGCAAATGTCTTCAGTGAACAACTAAAACAGAAGAATTAGCCTTGACCTTTCAAAACATTTTGAGGGGCTGCATATATTTCCAAATGAAGAAAACCATCAGGTTTAGAACCCAGAGATCTCTGGCAGTTACATTTTCAAAAAGTTCTCAGTACAACGTAAATCATATAGCGTCATATAATTAAATTTGATTTTATTTAAAATTAATTTAATTTACATTGCGACACGGAAATTTCTGTTTCGATATTTAAAGCTTTTATCTCGCAATCAGGCAATGGCCTTCCACGTCTCCCTCTCCCTGGTGGCTCTTAACACGCTTTCCCCTGTTACACCACGCAACCCTCGTTCTGCCATCCACCTATTCAGGCCAGACAAGTATGTTACACGCTGTTTTCCCCGTGTCTCTCCCTTCTCCTACCTGGCCTGTTAGTATCAGGTTCTCCAAGCACTCCTTCCTCATTGCCTGTCCCAGGAACTGTAGTTGTCTCTTCCTGATGCCCAGTATTAATTTTCAATGCTCACATGCTCGATCCATGATGTCTGCAGCAGCCTTCTGTAGAACTACATTACAGTTGCTTTTTACATCCCCCCCCCAAAAAAAATGTTTCTACATTTACAGCTTTTATCTCGTCATCAACGTTCATTAACTTTGGTGAAAAACACTTCACCAAAGTTATTGAACATTGTCTGCTGACGAGATAAATGATAATTTAATTATATATATATATATATAGTCATCCGCAGACAGATCAGCTTTGCTGTATCACAGCTCATCAGTACGGTTAGACTCCGATTGCTTTTAACCCAGTTAATATCTCTCTCTCTCTCTCTCTCTCTCTCTCTCTCTATATATATATATATATATATATATATATATATATATAAGAAAAACTACTAAAAAGTTTTAAGTTAAAAATGTATTTTTTGACAGTATTTATTTATTTCTATCATTATATATATATATATATATATATATATATATATATATATATATAATAATAGGAATAAATAATATATATAATAATAGAAATAAATAAATACTGTCAAAAAATACATTTTTAACTTACAACTTTTTAGTAGCTTTTCTTATATATATATATATATATATATATATATATATATATCTATATATATATATTATTTATCAGAATAGTTACTGCTGACGGATGGAACACTAGTCGGTATCCGCTCAGGATCAACTGATTCACTATGGAGAAGAGGTATGATGTTCAGAGACGTGAAAGCGATAATTATCCTCGCCTTAAAACATGATGGTGTGTGCCAGGGTACGAAAAAGATGTATTTCACGAAACGGTTGAGTTTATAAGTAACTTCCTTTTTCGAGAACCAACAGTAATGTCGTAAATGTATGTTCGTAGCCAATAACCATTCGTGAAAGTTTAGCATAAATTTTGAAGACATTATAATGGCTTTGTTTTTTGTTTTTTTTATCTCTTCTAGCCCCGCCTCGACCCGCCGTATTTATCTCTGACCTTGCATCAACCGATTATTTTTTTTTTGATCGCTGGGAATCGGGAAATAATTCTCTAATGAAAATCAGATCCAAATGTTCGTTGAAAGTTTTTCGCATCAGATCTCAAAAGGTATTAAGGAACTGACTGAAAAGTAGCGACAAGTCATTGCAAATAATAGTAAATATACAGGGTAATTGAAAATTAATTCCCGATTTTATGTACAAGTGGCTAGCCAGGAGTCCAGACTTAACACCTTGTGATTTTTTTTTCTTTGGGGTAGCAAGTATACTGTACTGAACCAAAACTCTGAAGAAGTTATGCCTTCCATACCAGAAGAGTTCCTGGTGAAATCAGTTGATGTGATTCCTAGGTGGATCGAGAAGCTGGTAACGAAATCTGGTGCCCATGTCGAATTTAAAATAAAACTTCATGCTAAACGCTTTTCTCTCATATCCATGCCTTGTATAAATTATAGTTCATAAATTAATTATAACTAATTTTAAAATAGGGAGTTAATTTTCAATCACTCTGTATAATTGGCTGAAATATAATTTTACTTTTTAAAGAACAAAATCTTCTGCTCCGATGAACTTAGCTCACTGGTGCCCCCTTTATATAAATTTACTCGAGCCACAAGATTAGCAACTAGGTCCCACCCTTTTACTGTAAAACCAATAAAATGTAAACGCAAATTCTACTTTATCAGCTTCTTTTCTCGCACTTTCCTTCCGTTTACTTGCTTCCCCGACAGCTACAATTTCCAAGAATTTAAATGTAAAGTCAATATTCATCTCCTATCTCACTAACCTGCATCCTCTCTCTCTCTCTCTCTCTTGCTCTTTTCTTCGTCCAATTTACTCCACTCGCGTCAGTATTTTCATTCTTCTCTTATCCACTTCCTGACACCCCTTATAACCTGTCACTCTTTCCTATAACTTTCCTCTTATGTAGCACCCCTGCAAAACAGTGGCAGTAAAATGCCTTGCTTGGGGCGATATGATTATAATTATAACAAATGTTGATAAACAAAAAAGAGATATTGTTTATGGCCGTATTTATCGCATATTAAGAACTGGTGTACAGATATTTTAACTATTTCGATTTTTAAAATCTAAAATACAATAAAATAACTTGCATCGGAGACCCCAGAAAAAGATGTTATCCATAGATATTTTTTTAGGTATTCAGGTCTCTTATTGTAATTCAGCTTTTAGCACCAGATCTTCAAGACTCACTGCCATGAATTCTATATAATTAATATAATTAATATATACGAATTAATAGATCGTTCTGCCATTCGTAATTTTCTTATTTATTTTCCCCTACTTGTTGTCCGTCAACTACTTCTCGTTACATTCTTGTCTCATTATTTGCCTTTCCTCCTCCCTCATTGATTCTCACTTTTTATTTCTTATTATTCCTCCTCTTACCTTTCCCAGTCTCCTTAATTTCTAATCCTCTTTTCGCTTCCTTACTTTCAATCACATGATATTAATCTATTTGCTGTATTCCAGATTTGAATCTTGGGCGTTATCGTTATTATGTGTCCGAACCGACGCCAGCTCGCATTTAGTCCCTCAAAATAATAATAATAATAATAATAATAATAATAATAATAATAATAATAATCAAACAAAAAACAAACAAACAAAAAACAAACAAAAAACTAAAAACAGAAAAACAAAACAAAACCAAAAAAAAAAAAAAAAAAAATAACGAAAATACCCGAACCTGACAATTCCCGAATCTACTGACAACTTATCTCGGTTGCAATATCAATCCGATCTTTCCTTTCAGTCACCATTTTTATTTATCATCGTTTTTCAAAGTCGCCACCAAACAAAGACAACGTTTCGTATTCCAGTTCTTCTTTGTTCTTCTTGTGTTTAATCGTAAATTTACTTTGATCTCTTTCCATTCGGTGCCGTCTCAAATAGACAAATGGGTACACAGATGTGACGATTGATGCTATTGTTTCTCAGAAGCATGTAACAGAAGGCAGCCATTGTAAACTAGTCAAACTAACCCTGGATTTATCGTTACATTCAATAAGTTGATGCATTTTAAAGAGTATACTTTTATTTTTAATCATTTCACCCTACGCAAGGCAGTTTTGCTGTGAATGGTGCGCAGGGGGGTACATAGGAGGAAAGTGATGAGAAAGAGGGACAGGTTATAGGGGGTGTCAGGAAGTGAGTAAGAGAAGGATGAGAATACTGGTGTGATGGGAGTGGAGTAGACGGAGAAAAGAGCAATAGAGGAAGGATGCGAGTCAGTGAGAGAGGAGATGACTATTGACCTTACATTTTTTTTAAATCATATCACCCCAAGCAAGGCGATAACGCCACTGATGTGCAGGGGGCTACGTAAGAGTGAAATGATTGGAAAAGAGAAAGCCGGAAACCACATCCTAAACAGGGAACAAGGGATGAGCCTCTTCACTTGATCAATAGACGTGGGTGGAGTGTGAACCGGGCGATAGTTTAAATTCTTGTCGGGGAAGCAAGTATACAGAAAGGAATTCCACAGGCGGGAAGTGCAAGAAAAGAAGCTCTCAGAGTAGTAAGTTGCGGAAGTTTTTTGCTAATATTTTCCTTACCATCTTTCAGAAATATCTGAACTGTCAGTTGTAGACAACTACTTTCTGAAATCGATGGTTAAACGTGGCTTCGATCTAATGAAGCCTGTAGGGCCATCCTTTTACGAAGCACGTGGATTTGATTGATTGTTTTATTTGTTTTAAGGTTTACCAACCTTTTTGTGGATTATTTGAATTCGAAACTGTGGGTTATCTGTCGCCATATTTTTATTGAAAGTTCGTTGCTGCAGATACCGGAGTCCACACTCAGAATATCGAACTTTTGCAAGGATCAGCAAAGTAGAGGAACAAGCGTCACCTAGGAATTGCACGACACTACCTTGAGAACTACCTGATCGAGTTCATGTAGAGAAGGACCGATGAAGTGGACCCATTCGACGCCATCCTGTAGGCTATTGCCACGTCCACGCCACCTGAATAATACGATTAATGTTTGTTATTTAGAGAAATAAATAAATTTAAGAAACAAATAGGATGTTTTTACACATCTGTTTTTGTGAAAAGTTGGAAAATTAATTTAAAAATTTAAATATCTCACAAGCACTCTTATTTTATGTGCATAAATATTGCATTAATATTTTTTGTTAAGAATAACAATGATTTTTCTAGCTAAAAGTCCTACTATTTTAAATTATAGCAGAATGAGATCTAAACTTATTTATAAATGGAACTTTGTCTGTGTATGTGTATGTGTCTCTGTGTGTGTCCGTTACCTATAGACTCCAAAACGGCTGAACCGATTTTCTTAAAAATTTACACAGTTGCACTATAAGCATCAGCGAGTGTTCTTAGCTAGGTTTTGTGTTGATGTACCCCCGATAAATATCGAAAATCGATAATCGAAAAAATCGGGTTATAGAAGGAGTGGTCCGATTTTAATTAAATTTGATACACTCATAGACAAAGACATAAGAAACGATATTCAGAAGTTTCAAGGTTGCAGTTCTTATAATAGTGCAGAAAATCGATAATATATATATATATATATATATAAGGTAAGATGTTTTGTGTGTGTCTGTTTATCTGCCTGTATGTCTGTATTTTTTCAGCCCTTTTATTTTAGTTTTTGCTTCGGGTTTGGCTCTAAGTAGGTATAATTGTAGTTCTTAGTCTCAGCCATGAAACCATTTACTCAGAGGACTAATTTAGCCTTCAAAATTCAGTTTACGAAGAAAAAAAACTAATTTGATATCGATACCATCGATACCAGGAAATCAAACTTTGACTTACATCCATTCATTTTTCTTTCAGTCTACGGTTTCGCTTTAACTGGAAACAACTATTGCTTTTTAGTCTTTCGTGCCAACATCCAAAGAGTCTGAGCTCCAG
Organism: Ascarosepion bandense; assembly: GCA_037127315.1. Taxonomy (NCBI): domain Eukaryota; kingdom Metazoa; phylum Mollusca; class Cephalopoda; order Sepiida; family Sepiidae; genus Ascarosepion; species Ascarosepion bandense. Next base: position 2,443,810 of record JBBBDQ010000264.1, read on the forward strand.
GACAATGGATTAGTTTTAAAGCTTTCATTACACCCGAGCAACGCCGGGTTATACTGTTAGACGATTCATAACTTTCCTCAAAGGTTATTTGCGCGTAAGTGAATGTTAACCTCGTGAGCTGAGGTTACGGAATCACAAAGAACTGTGTCAAAAAAATTAAAGCCACATCACTTGATGACTTCCAAATGCAGCGACAATTGAAAATAGATAGCAAACGAATTTTAAAGAGAGAAAAATGATATAATCAAAGAAATATTTAGAAGAAAGAATCTTCCACCAATACTGGAAAGAACAATAACAGTTACTGGACTTGATAAACCTACAAATATGTTTAACTAGCAGTATAGCCCGGCGCTGCCCGAGTGTAAAGAAAGCTTTAAAACTAATCCATGTCTCAACACAAAACGTAGCTTGTTCTTAGACAAGGTTTTGTTAGCTTTAGATATTGATTTAACCTGGGTGTTTTCTTCAATTTTGTCACGTTTAATATTCATTTCAGAGATGATTAATTGTCAATATATTTGAATTATTTTCGAAATATTGTTATCAGCTGGGTGGATGTAGATACTATTATAGTCACAGTGATATTTTCTCCTGTTGTTAGTTATTGCTCGTTAAGGAACAAATAATTATTAACATCACGGGGACCAGATATCACAATAATCAACAGATATTCATTATCAGCCAATCAATGAATACCTGATGATGACCAAATATTACTTGGTCGAAATGTTGAGCTTATAATAACATCTTTATCAGCCTAAATGATAACAATACTTCGAAAAATAATATTTTATTGCTTTTTTTTTTTATAATCGTGTGCCCCCAAGCAAGGCATTTTACTGCTACTGTTGTGCAGGGGGTTACATAGGAGGAATATTATGTAAAAGACTGACAGGTTATAGGGTGTGCTAGGCAAAGAGTATGAGAAGGAAGAGAAAAGTGATGAAAGTGGGGTGGACGGAGAAAAAAGCATGAGAGTGAGGATGCAAGTTAGTGAGACAGGAGATAACTATTGACTTTACATTGAAATTCTTGAAGATTGTAGCTGTCGGGAAAGCAAGTAAGCGGAAGGGAATTCCACAGGCGGGAAGTGCGAGAAAAGAAGCTGAGGGAGTAGAATTTGCTTTTACTTACATTATTTAGAGCCGGGCTCATGTCCTCAGCCTTATTGTTAATATCTTCAGATAATTATTATTTGATATACGGCGATAAATTCTTATCATCTGCTATACATTTCTAATGGGTTTGCGGGTAGTGTAACGGGTATCGGCCTAAAAACTGGAATTTTTGAGGCGAGTTCCTGTTCCTGCCTAGGTTGCTGCGTCTCCTTTTACACAAATACCTTGTCAAAGTCACGAATCTATCACTTCTCCCACCAGCTATGGTTTAAATGGAACCATTCGAAGAAAAGAATTCTGAATTCTAAACTTTGGAGAAAGTATTTGGAAACCATTCCATCTTCCCCCAAAGATGCAAGCAATTCACAGATAATAATGTAAAATCTGTAGGGATTAATGATCGCCTACGTCTTGAAGGGATATAAAAAATGAATTACTTGTCTGTTTGTCCTGTCTCTATTGAGTATATTGGTATTATTCAACCTAAGTATTGAACTCAGCTACTATGTTTCCCGGATGTGCGTTGTGGTGCAGTGAATATCGGCTCGGAATGAGAAATCAGGGAGCCGAGTTCGAATTTCAGTTGAATTCATTGCATTCACTTACGCGCAAATGCCCTTGGGAAAGATATTAATCCGCCTCTTCCTTCCAGTTATGGGTTAAATAACAGGAAAGATTGGGTTCTATAGCCTTGGCTGGCAACCAGTCTACCGCAGAAAGCAATGTCAACCTACTGCGGTATAATCTTCTGCCCAGTCAGTCATGTCTCTTTCGAGACATGATCGCCCAAAGCGTTTTTCACGTTTGGTACTTAACTGACTGACTATGCTGCCAACTTTAAACCGCTATTGAATTCTCTGGGCTATTTGGCCCGGTTCACACTCCACCCACGTCTATTGAACAGGTGTAGAGGCTCATCCCTTGTTCCCGGTTTAGGATGTGGTTTCCGGTTTTCTCTTTTCCAAACTTCTCACTTTTTTTTTTCAATTGGAGTAGATAGACTAAACTATCGCCCGGTTCACACTCCACCCACGTCTATTGAACAGGTGTAGAGGCTCATCCCTTGTTCCCGGTTTAGGATGTGGTTTCCGGTTTTCTCTTTTCCAAACTTCTCACTTTTTTTTTTCAATTGGAGTAGATAGACTAAACTATCGCCCGGTTCACACTCCACCCACGTCTATTGAACAGGTGTAGAGGCTCATCCCTTGTTCCCTGTTTAGGATGTGGTTTCCGGTTCACTCTTACGTAGCCTCCGGCACATCAGTGGCGTTACCGCCTTACTTGGGGTGATATGATTAAAAAAAAAAAAATTGTGTAGGCCAATCCCGCGTATGGAAAAAGGAAGGCTGAAACTTGTCTTCCTTCGTCTACTGTAACAGCAGCAGACGAGGCATGTTTTTGCTAAATTTGGCTCCCTTCGCTGACGTTTCACTTTCTTATGTTTGCTTCTTTTGCCATTTTACTCTTTGTTGCTTTTATTATAATTTATTTTGATCAGTGTGCTGTCTTGTTTTTTTTTCTTTTTTGGTTTCGTCAGAATTCCAGAAACGAGATACTGTTAGTATCATACATTGATTCTTTTAAGCCCATTTTCTACTTCTTTGTTGTATTTAGTACAACAATACCGTTACTGGAGTCTCTGGTCTTCCTCAAAAGTCTGTCGAATTCGGGAATCTTCTTTCCAGGAATCTCTAACGCCATTCTATATTTGATTCGCTAAGGAGATCTTTTCAAACGTTCCTTTAATGTTTACGTATAGTTTACTTCATTAGGTATTTCAGAATGTCTTACTGTCAATTCTATCTTCTCATACTGTGTTAGTTTTCCACTGAGTTTTTGACTTTAAGGAATATGGCTGACTGGATGAAGTCATAATTTCATGTCAGTCAGTCAGTCAGTCAGTCAGTCAGTTAAGTGCCATACGTGATACACGTGTGGGCGATCGTATCTCAAAAGAGATATGAATAACTGGGGAGAAGGTTGCTATTACTTCCTGGGGTATACTGATTGCCAGCCAAGGCTATAGAACACAATTTTTTCTGCTATTTAAACCCTAGCTGGAGGGAGAAAAGGCGGATTAATACCGTTCCCAAATGTATTTACGCATAAATGAATGAGACGAATTCAATTGAAATTCGAACTTGGCTCTCCGATTTCTCGTTCCGAATCGATATCTACTGCACCACAACGTCGTATGCATATTATCAAACGGGCAGATAGGTGAGTTGAGATTTCTTTCAAATAATCAATTTGCCAAGATGCAGCTAATAAATCTTTGGGTCTTTGATTCAGTGAAACAGCAAAAACAGTTAATTCTTCCTTTTGGGTTTAGCAGATATATGTGAGAGGCTTCGGTGGCGTCTACACTCGATACAAATATTTACCCATACGTTTTAAAATAAAATAAAGACTGCTTTCTTTGCTTAGAAAAAGAACATGTTAATAAAGTGTAGAAATCGATTACGTGTCTTCCTAATCCTGAAAAGGAAAGCTGTTTTTACTCACAAGTCCGGTAGGTCATGCTGTGAGAAACTGCGCGTTACCCACTTGTCGAGAAAGCATCTTCTCTTCGTGGCTTGTCTCACAAAACTAACCTTTGTACAGGAAAGGATTCATTGACTGGTTGTATACTAACTGAGGAAGAAGTGTTCAAGTTATGCTAATATCGCCATCACTATTTTTCTTTGTAGTGATTTTGAACGTTCCCTACATAGCTAAAATTAAATACTGCTGTGAATCTTCGTCGCCAATTTGTGTGGAGTTCTTGCGAAATTTTGCCTCAAAGTTGAAGTGACCGGTTTGGTTCGGAATTAAGATACGGGACAAGATAGGTTCAAAACAGTGTATTAGTATAACATAAAACAAGATATCCCAATAAGTGTTAATAATAAGTAATATAGAAATAAGTTAAGTCCGAAGGTATTATTACGCTGCTTATTGCCTGACTAGTAGATGTTGTTAATTGCTTTCATTAACTGCCTTCCTGAAAGTCACGCAGATAACTACATATAACAAGAGGAAGAGTTCATTCCTCTTAGGAGGGCACTATAAGAAATAGCATCCTGTATTGTGAGGTAGGTAGAATAGTGGACGAACATCTGAAGTTATGTCAAAACTGTATGGGTTGTTAAAATCAATATCAGAATATTTTTCACCGTATTGCCCGGTTCACACTCCACCCAGGTCTATTGAACAGGTGAAGAGGCTCATCCCTTGTTTCCTGTTTAGGATGTGGTTTCCGGTTTTTCTCTTTTCCAATCTTTTCACTCCTACGTAGACCCCTGCACATCAGTGGCGTTTTCGCCTTGCTTGGTGTGATATGATTAAAAAAAAAACCCCAAAAAACAGTCAATCTAATATTTTTAAAATTATCGAGTTTAACGATGATTAACAAAAATCCCTGGAGATGAAACAAGGGAGTTTGTTTTGAAATCATGCGTGATCCAATTTTTTTAATGCTTTCAAGACTTTATGAATAATGGACTATTCAGTTTCGATCTCGAAATCAGACGGAAAAGACATATAAGAGGTGCTGCTTGGTTTCGTCGAAAAAAAGAAAGAGAGAGAGAGAGAGAGAGAGAGAGAGAGAAAGAAAGAAAGAAAGAAAGAAAGAAAGAATATACAAGAGGTCGACTCCATATTTAACGTCTGTTTCAGTGAAATAGAAAATTTTATCAGTTTTAAATTTTTTCATTTGTACTCTGTTGCTTCTCCAGATAACAACGATCCACAATCATACTTATGACTATTATTGTAATATTTTGTGAAAGTGTCCGGTTCACACTCCACCCACGTCTATTGAACAGGTTAAGAGGCTCATTCCTTGTTCCCTGTTTAGGATGTGGTTTCCGGCTTTCTCTTTTCCAATCTTTTCACTATTACGTAGTGCTCGGGGTGATACGATTAAAAAAAAAAAAGAAAAAAAAGAAAAAGTTATCAAGCTCAAATATCTAACGATGCAATGGGGTAATTTCCACGGGTATCCGATATTCGTAGAACTCGCCAGGAGCTTATTCAATCATTAACTTAATAATTAAGATTAATTAAAAAATTCAAATAGCAAAACCGAAAAAAATTCGCCGGTACTACGAGTAAAATATTATTATAATATATCAGTGAATTTTAATTTTGTCAGTATTACTTTTTTATGTGAAACTTAAAGTTCCTCTTGGCTAAGCTCTTTCTATTGTGAAACTATTAGTCGGGCCTCTATTTCTCTGAAAAAGGGTCTTAAAAACAAAATGTATACATGAATGTACACGGTATCTACTGATAGTCTTTTAAAAATCTATACAAAATGAATGTATTTTTAATTGAAAACATACGTGTTGGATTATTATTCTAGTATTATTTTCATTACACATTCGCAAACGCCATCTCCCCCATTCACTCTCTCACACACACGCAATTTCTCCCATTCGTGTTTCCTCTCTCATGCTATCTCTCTTCTCGCGTACACACTCTCTCAGACTGTCTTTCTCAAATGCAATTTGGTCCACTTTCTTTCTATCTCTCACACACAAAACACACTTTCTGTCTCTCTTAAGTGTAACACTCTGAAATGCATACACTTTCTCCCATGCACACGCTAACATACACTTTTTTCTTTCTCGCACACATTCTCTCACGCACTCTTTCCCAAATACAATTTTCCCACTTTCTTTCATGCATTTTTCTCACTCACGCATACGCACAACATTCTCACTCATACACACTATCATTCTCGTACACATGCATACTTGTACACTCTCATACACATTTGTTTAATTTACGTACATTCTCTTTCTCTCTCTCTCTCTCTCTCTCTCTCTCATACACACACACACATACACACACATAAACCCATTCTCTTTTATACAAGCCCATACTCGCTTTTTTACGCAGACGCTCTTACACACTGTCTTTTACGTACACACGCACACAAGCACATACATACAAGCATCGTTCTCTTGCTATTTACGAAAAACACTCACTCTCGCACTTATATTTTTACTCTCACCACCGAAATTCAGACAGTGGTTCGATTAACACCTTTTTGTAAAATAACAAGCGGGCATTGGAATTTCAATGACTGCTAGACCACGTGACTATCTGCAGATCTTATCAGCAAACTCATAATTTTATCCGGCCCGTCGCCACAGAATAAGAAACGAAAGGTATAAATCAGTTGTTAATAGGGTGTGGGGGGGCAACTAAGATTTTAGAAGCATTTTAAAAAATCACCTCTTAAAAGGGGAGGGAACCTAACTCAAATATTAAAGATTGGGAGGTAAAACAGATGGTGAGAGAATAAATCAGATATTAAAAATGAAGGGGTCTAAATTAGATGTTAATGAGAAGGAGCTAAATCAGATAGTAAGTGGGTAAATAAGATGTTAAAAATGAGGGGCCTTGGTAAGGGGGCAACTCAGACGTTAAAATTGAGGGGGTAAATCAAATGAGTGTGAATTAAATCAGGCGTAAAAAAGGGAGTTATATGTTAAAAAGGGAGTTAGATACTAAAAAAGAGGAGCTAAAACAGCTTTTAATAGGGAGCTATGTTAGGTGTTAAAAGATGGGTGTTAAATCAACTATTAAAAATGTATGTGAGGCATGTTCTAAATTACATTTTAGGTTTTAGGATTCCTGGTTCTATAAATGTTTTTATTTGATTCTCCCAGATAATAAATCTAAAATGATATATTTTTTAGATTGTACTGTAAATATTTTCTTGTTCTGAGGCACAATATATTTTTCTTTTCGGTTAAACATATTTTCTGGAATGGTGCCTATAGCAACATTCCGCATAGAAGATTAATATAAAAGTTTTAGAATGTTATGTTTAAAAGAATCAGAAAAAAGAATATTTTTATGGTTTATTATAAAAATGAATGTTTTTAGACAAATGATAAAGCTTAGTTTAATAGTATTGTCATAGACTGAGGTTCAAAAGTCATCCGTTTTAATCTAAGTTTAATCAATACATGGGGTTAGGAGCTGACCCCACTTTCCAACATTTATAACGTGTGTTTATGGGAAATTTTGAAGTTTCTTTTATTTATATTTTACTCTCAGCTTGTTTTCTGTGTCATTTGCAAGATGTGATTCATAAACAAATTTCGATTCGACCCTAGAGACGATATCAGATACAATGGCAGGCAAAATCACTGCTTACTAGACGTTCTGTAATTGGGGCATGTTATTCTGCTTAGTTATTTGTTAATTTGTCGCGCATTAAGCTGGATTAAATCGAGCTAAAATGATATCAACACAACTCGGTTAATGAATATATGAAAGTAATTTTGAACTATTGATTCATTGAGTGATTCGTTTTCTGACGGCTTATAAATCCTTTGCAGATCATTTAAAGCCAAAAAATATTTTTAGATTATAAGATTTTTAATAATAATAATAATTAATTATTATTATTTAGTGGAGAAGGGTATGAATCTGTCGCTTCTCTCTCCAGTTATGGGTGAAATAGCAGGAGAGATTGGGTTTATAGCTTTGGTTGGCAACCAGTCTATGCAGAAAGTAATGACAATCTACTGCGGAAAAATCTACCCAGTCAGTCATGTCTCTTTCGAGATATGATCACCCAAGCGTATATCACGTATGACACTTATGATTTAGTGAATCATGTCTTACTAATTAACCCATAACTGGAAGGATAAGATAGTAATTCATATCTTTCCCAAGGGTATTTGCACGTAAGCAAACATAACGAACCTGACTAGAATAGGAAATCGGCTCTCCGATTAACAATTCTGAGCCATTATCCATTACACCACCTGCACATCTAAGCTTGCAGTACCTGGTATTCACAAGCGGTTACCCATCGAGCAACTGACTAGGCTCGACGTTTCTTAGTTCGGTGGTTGTACGAGAACCGGTGTTTTAACGTTGACGTGGTCGTAAGCCCATCTTGAACTATAAAATAATTAAATGGAAAAAACAAAAACGATAACATTTGGATTGTTTTCGGAACATTGTCATATTCTATAAATCTATCAACTGTGGCCCCGCTGTGACCATAAAGTTGCGATGTAAGTTTTCTATCTGCTCTCTCGTCTTGGTAATTTATCAAATGGTCAGACTCATAAGTGTTTGGCAAAATGTAATTTGAAATTCTTCAGCCATAGGACTGTTTATACACATATGCTTTTTGGACGAAACACAATATGCAGGCTGATGGGGCATCTGATTTGATATGCTTAACCCGGCCTCCATATTCTGACGTGACGCGAACGTTGAGTCGTCAAGCAAGTGTGTATATCTGCCTACATAGTTTCATTAAAGACGACTGACAAGGTACTGTGATAAATCGTTTTAGTTTATTTTTCGTGTGTTCCTATATTTTTTCTTTACTGTAAATAAAGTATTTAGAAATTTTCCGAATGTTCTTATTGTTCAAACGCTTTTGGCTATTATTTTAGCAATTATCAAGGGTGATTTTTATTTTATTTTTTACTGAATGTATGGATTATGTTTTAATGTAGGTGTAGTTATATGTTATGGTGCCGTTCTACGAGGAATGGAATCTTCTTCTTACGATATATAATTACCTGCGTGACTTCCGGAACGCAGTTAACGACAGTAAAGTACGACAGCTAGTACGCCAACCAGTACGTCAGGCAATAAGCAGTGTAATTGTACCGTTTGAACTTAATTATTTCTATTTACTTATGACTAACACTTCGTATATATTATTCTTTTTATACTAATACTGAACCTACCTTCTGTTTTCCGTGTCTTACTTCCGGCACAAACCGGTCACTACAACTTTGCCGCGAAGTTTCGCCACAACAATCCCACAACATCATATGAATGACTTTTATTTTCCAAACGCAGTCGGCATATAAAAATTATTCCTATAACTCTAAATAGTGTTTATTTAGAGTTCTTAAATCTCAGTGAAACACTAGGCAGCTGCAATTTTTCCATAAATGTTTGGTTGAAAAGTGCTCTACGCTCACCAATATCTATATACGTTTAGATTATATCCCTGTTAGATAGATAGATAGATAGATAGATAGATAGATAGATAGATAGATAGATAGATATATCTATCTATCTGTTAAATGTCTTATTGGAAATTTGTCGCGGATATACTGTAGCTATGATTTTATATTCGAATCCGTTACGCCGATTCAGCCTTCTCAATTCTTCTCCAATTACGACGCTCATAAATAAACTACTTAGAATAAACAATGAGCCTTCATAAATTGTCTGATAAAGTCCAGTCAAAATAATGACAATTCGAAATGATTGTTCGTCGGATAAACTGATCTTAAGTAACATGTTACTCAAGAAAAATTAAAAATTAAAAAACGAGAGACAATCAGAACGATTAGGCAGATTGATATTCAATACATGTAACAAAAGATGCATAAAGTTAACACCTGGTGCATAGTGTAGTCAATATTTCAAGTCTGTGTACAGCTCTGGTTCGATTATTCATCAGTTAGGGGTGTAAAACAAGGATGTGTTGTCTCACCGGATTTATTTAACCTATACAGCAAAGCAGTTCTGAGAGAGAAGTCCAATCAGGATTCATTATTGGCGACCAGAATCTTGTCAATAAGGTATGCAGAGTTGATAGCAGACACGGAAAGAAAACTACACAAATTCCTACAGAAGATAACGAAGGTGTTGTGGCGCTCTCTACCTTTGTCTACAGTAATGGACTGTGCTAAGCACTACATAAAGGAGTGGTGATGATACCTCGGGAAAGACCTCGGAAGTCAAGCCGAGTGAACAAGTCAGTCGGGTATTTCCGGTATTGGACCGGAAGTGTTCTATTGGTCAGACTCTTACGTTTCACGAAAATACGTTCTACTAAACCATTGTTCTGTATTTTGCTAACGACCTCTTTTGTAAATACTTCTCTTCCTGGTAATACACCAACTTTATACAATTAGGTTGTTTGTATTGATTTCACAATAATTCTTACTTGCAACATAACAGAAGGAAAGCGAGAAGACAGGACTAAGTATAAATTACAAGAAGAAAGATTGCATGGTCATCAGTTAAAAGATGAGCCCAAAATACAAATTACAAATCAGGGATGTTAAAATTAGAGAAATTTAACTCTTTTTTTTTAATCATTTCGCCCGAAGCAAGGTAGTTTTACTGCCACTGTTGTGCAGGGTGTTACATAGAGGGAAAGTGATGAGAAATAGGAATAGGTTATAGGGAGTGTCAGGATAAGGGTAATATAAGGATGAGAATACTGGTGTGATCGGGGTGGAGCGGATGGAGAAAAGAACTCGAGAGAAAGGAAGAGTTAATGAGATAGAAGATGACTATTGACCTTAAATATAAATTATTGGAGATTGTAGCTATCGAGGAAGCAAGTATACGGAAGGGAATTCCACAGGCGGGAAGTGCGAGAAAAGAAGCTGTTAGAGTAGAAATGGCGGTTACATTTTTTCGGTTTCACTGTAAAAGGATGGGACCTATTTACTAGTCTAGTAGCTCGAGTAAATTCATACATAGGGGGCACCAGTGAGTTAAGTTCATTGGAGCAGAAGTCGTGAAAGTATTTGTAGAAGTGACACAGGGAAACCACATCACGCCGGTGCGAGAGCGACTGCAGCTGAGCTGAGAAGTCAGGATTGATCATATTACAGATTCTCCGTTGGATTTTGTCAAGAACTCTGAGGTGAATGGCAGGAGCACCCGACCCGATGTGGCAGCAGTATTCAATACACGGGCGGATGGTAGAATTATATATGTGCAAGATGTATTCAGACGGGAAAAACTTCCTGGCCCTGCCCAGTGAACCGACCTTCTTAGCAGCGGATTTAGCTATGGATTCGATATAGCCATTCCACTTGAGGTCTGCTGAGAGAGTTAGGCCAAGAAGGCGCAGTGTTTTGCTCTTAGGGAGGCTAGCCTGACCAATGCTAATGAGGGGGTAAGAGCGATTGTCTATGATGGTTAATAGGATAGCAGTTCATTTTGGAAGCATTGAAATTTACGAGTCATTTCTTACCCCAGTCCACCACAGATTAGAGGTTCTTTCGAAGCTCGGCAGGGAGGTTCGCTTTGTCAGCCTCAGGAGATTTTTGATCCAGGCGTGAGTAAACGGTGGTGTCGTTAGCGTATATGCCTACTTGGGAACCCATTATATCGGTGAGATCGTTAATAAAGCTCAAGAAAAGGGAGACGTGTTATCACAGAAGACGGAAAGTGAGACACTGAAATCCGAAGACGTATTGGGATGGCTAAAGATGCATTTCAAATGTTAAGCAGAGTATTAAGAGACAGAAAAATTTCGTTAGAAACAAGGAAAATAGTACTGAACTGCTTCGTTTTGCTTAGCGGCATATCTATGGATTATTTAATACTGAAATCAAAATATTTTGAAAACAGTTTTAAAACGAAACAGTTTGTAAACGAAAAATGCATGCCTTCAACTATATATTTTCTGTATAATTTTAAGCTATCAAGGTAAACGTGTGTTTTATAGATATATAATTTGTAGATAATTTATTTTTATATGCTTTATTATAAACATTTTTTTCATAATCATTTCATCCCAAGCAAGAAAGTTTTACTGCCACTGGTGTGCAGGGGGTTACATAGGAGGAGAGTGACGAGAAAGAGAAACAAGTTATAGGGGGTGTCAGAGAATGGGTAAGATGGTGTGATGGGAGTAGAGCGGACGGAGAAAAGAACATGAGGGAAAGGATGCGAGTCAGTGAGTAAAAGGGTGGGACCTAGTTGCTAGTCTAGTAGCTCGAGTAAATTCATGCAGAGGAGGCACCAGGGAGATACGCTCGTCAGAGCAGAAACCGTGAAAGTATTTGTAGAAGAGACAGAGGGAAGCCATATTACACCGGTGAGGAAGGGAGTGCAGCTCAGATTACTTGATATATTTTCCACAGTTCACTAAGCATTTGATTAAGAATATTTGTTGAAGATAATAATGATCTTACTAATTAACCCATACCTGCAGAAGAGGTATATCCATATCTTTCCCAAGGATATTTGTAGGTAAGTGAATATAACGAACCCAATTAGAATGAACAATTTCGAGCATTACATCACACGCACATCTAAATTTACAGTACCTTGTATTCCCAAATGGTTCCCTCATCTAGGTACTAACAAGGCCCGACGTTGCTTAACTTCAGTGATCATACGAGGACCATAAGAACTCCCTTCCATATACTTGCTTTTCCTGACGGCTACAACCTCCAGGAATTTAAATGCAATGTCAATACCCATCTCTTATCCTCTTAACTCCAGTTCTTTCTACATTACCTCGTATATCTTGTTCTTTTTCTTTCTCTCTACCTTCGCAACTGCCTTCACACCTGTGTTTCCATCTTTCTCTTGCCCTCTCTCTGACACTGGTCCGTCTTTCTCTTCACTCTCCTCTTGTCTAAACTTTTATTCTTATGTAGCCCCCTGCACATCAGTGGCAGTACCGCCTTGCTTGGGGTGAAACGATTAAAAAAAAACTAGAAGAAAAAGATTAACCAGTGTTATTGTAAGATTGATTCAGGTTACAAATAAACCCGAAAAGCAACGATACTTACCTGGCATCTGACCAGATATGACCAGCTATGACTGGCTTTGACGAGATAAGACCAGTTTGGTACCCAGTTACCGCGTAAACGGAGTCTGGGTAACATTCGACTAATAGCCTGAGCGTACGCGCTCAGGTTCCCCAATTTAAAAACTGACCTTGTGTCACATCTCACTCCATGTAAACTAAGATCAACCAAATGCAGCCGACAATTCTACTCCATCAGCTTCTTTTCTCGCATTTCTCGTCTGAGGAACCCCCTTCCACATACTTACTTTCCTGACGGCTACAACCTCCAGGAATTTAAATGCAATGTCAATCCCCATCTCTTATCCCCTTAACTCTACTTCTTTCTACATTACCTCGTATATCTTGTTCTTTTTCTTTCTCTCTACCTTCCCAAATGTCTTCCCAGTTGTGTTCCCATCCTTCTCTTGCTTTTTTTCCTGACACCTCCTGTAACTGGTTCGTCCTTCTCTTTATTCTCATTCTATCTAATCTTTTACTCTTATGTAGCCCCCTGCGCATCAGTGGCGGTGCCGTCTTGCTTGGGGTGAAACGATTAAAATAAAAGCCTGTTCTCATGAGCTACATAAGCAAATTCCATCAGTTTGGACTATAACAATTAAAACCGACCATGCCACGCATACATAGTCGAATCATCTACATTCATTTCGTATTCTATAGATATGAAGGAAATTTAATTTGGACAGCTTCTTTCAAAGCATCGCTACTTTATGACACATATTCCCGAGAGGATGCTTACTTGATCACTATAACCTCTTCCAGTCTAGAGTCAAACGTCAACGATTTCATTCAATAGCCTTCTACCTTCGATGGCTTCTGGACGTTGTATTAGTTTAACAAACGAATTTTTAATTTGGTAATCGGGTTATTAGTATAAGTTACCGCCCTTTTTAACTCAATTCTCAGAATTTTTTTCCTCGATAAAAGCGTTGATTGAATCCATTGATTTGGCCCAACGAGTTGTGAGTTCAATACCTAGCTACAGCAGAGGTGAACAAAATCTTGGTAACTTGAATTTTTTTTAATAAGATTTTTAAACATTTCTAAATAATTTTTGGACAACCTGCATATATACAGGGTGTCCATAAAGTTCGTGGACACTTTAAAAAATTATAAATTTATTTGTATTTGCGATAGAAATAATTTGTAAAAGGAGTAGAAAGAAGCAAATCTATATTTTTTAAGGTTTTCTTGAAATTTTATTTAAGTTTCCACATATCCTCTATTATTAGCAATACAAAGGGTAATACGATTTTGAGGTTCACGGAAAACATTTGCCAACTGAATTACAGTAATGCCTGAAATCACATAAATTATTTTATCTTTCAAATCTTCTAATGAACTAGGTTTGGTTGCATACACAATTGTTTTTACATGAAAAAAATCTCATGGAGTCAAATCTGGCGAACGTGTAGGCCAATAAAATAGTCCACCCTTTCTGATCCATCTGTTAAGAAATTCCTGATTTAGAAACTAACACGCAGAGCAAAGTAACAAGGAGCTCCATCTTATTGAAACACGGTATTATCTTTCAAGTTTAATTATTCAAGCTCTTTTTTTTACAGATTATTTCTATCACAAATACAAATAAAGTTATAATTTTTTTAAAAGTGCACACGGACTTTATAGACACCCTGTATATTACACCAAACGTTATTCTACTGGACACTCGTATTTGAGCAGAGGCTTATTTTAAACAATATTTATTTCGTCTACCGGCCTATTTATACGGGAAAATTTATTAAAGAGAATGTGGACACCACCAGGATTCGAACATGTGTATCCCCCATTGCAGAATGTACTATCAACGAGCGTTTTTTCTCGATTGACTACTATTTTGCCTTTAAATTACACTCACTCGTTCAGTTTTCTTTCGAAACGCATATCTCGTCAGTTTTGTATCCGAAATGTAAAAAAGCAATTTCTAACAAGTACGTACGAAGGTAAATAAAATGAATATGATTTAAAATTTAACGGGATTGTTGTTCAAATAAGAGTATCCAGAATGAAGTAATACAACTATATCGGATTAAAAAATAAAATCGATTAAGACTTTATTTTTATTTCTATTTTTTATTTTTTATTTTTATTTTCATTTATATATTATTTTTTTAATCGAAATGGAAAAAGCAGGGAGGTAAATTCCAATTCTCTCTTAGAGATTTCATGTTGAAATGTTCATTCAACATTTTTGAATTTTGAAAAGTTACTTTAATTTACATATATATATATATATATATATATATATATATATATATATATATATATATATATATATATATTCCATTTTTAAACGAGTTATTTCGCTGCCCAGGTTTCTACCACGAGTGGTGTCTTCAGGTGACTTTTGATAACTGATTTTAACTTTTACCGTTTTTCTTTTTAAGAACGCTCTTGTAAAGGTGTTCATTTGAATGTTCACATGATAGGGAATTTATGAACGCGCATTTTTTGAATTAAAACGGATTATGACGTTTTCATCCATGGTTGTATTAACATAAGAGGTATTTCTTAGTTTAGATATATTTAGTCATAACTTTTATTCTTTCTGGGAAGCAAAATGACTCGTTTATAAATGGAAAATATTCAAAGGTTCTACAATATAAATATATCGAAAACTTTTTAATAAAAATGTGTGCTGCTCCAACCTTATTAGAATCAAAAACTAAGTATTAAACAATCAATATATATACTAGCAGTATAGCCCGGCGTTGCTCGGGTGTAATGAAAGCTTTAAAACTAATCCATGGTCCTGGTGCTCAGACGCTTTGGACGTTGGCACGAAAGACTAAAAAGCAATAGTTGTTTACAGTTAAAGCGAAATCGTAGACTGAAAAAAAATGAATGGATATAAATCAAATTTTGATTTCTTGGTATCGATATCAAATAAGTTTATTTTGTCGTAAACTGAATTTTGAAGGCTAAATAAGTCCTCTGAGTAAATGGTATCATGGCTGAGACTAAGAACTACAATTATACCTACTTAGAGCCAAACCCGAAGCAAAAACTAAAATAAAAGGGCTGAAAAAAATACAGACATACAGGCAGATAAATAGACACACACAAACATCTTGCCTTATATATATATATATATATATATATATATATTATCGATTTTATGCACTATTATAAGAACTGCAACCTTGAAACTTCTGAATATCGTTTCTTATGATTTTGTCTTTGAGTGTATCAAATTTGATTAAAATCGGACCACTCCTTCTATAACCCAATTTTTTCGATTATCGATTTTCGATATTTATCGGGGTTACCTCGACACAAAACCTAGCTAAGAACACTCGCAGACGCTTATAGTACAACTGTGTAAAATTTTAAGAAAATTGGTTCAGCCGTTTCGGAGTCTATAGGTAACGGACACACAGACACACACACACACAGACACACACACAGAGAAAGTTCCATTTATAAATAAGTTTAGATACAAGTGAATAAGTAACGAAGAAGATATTTACAACGTTCAAAGCATCTATGTAAAAAAAGTGCTCGGTATAAAAAAAGCAATGAATATTTATATACTTTAGAACATGTGCAAACTACAATCTACTACAAAATTGTACATTTTGTTCCGACATTGAAAGAACAATGTCTCATCAGGTAGTTAATAATGATAATAATAAACATCATTTTTGAAAAGAAAATTTCAAAACCTCACTTTGCTTTATTCTTGGAAAATTTTTCGTACGAGGTAAAGATGGTTGGAAAGATGAGAAAGGAAAAAGTGAAATCAAAAAATGGGGAAAGAAAGAGTAAAGAGAAGGACACAGAGAAATTAAAAAAAACTAGGAGGAAAAGAGAGAAAGAAAGTTAAGCGAGGAAGGAGTACTCCTTTTCTTTTCGTATACGTAGATTATAGCAGGAGGAAGCAGGTAATTGCAGGAACCGACCATTTTCTTAGAATCTTTCAAGATGGGTTGTATGTACGAATTCTACGTGATGAGTTTACGTCTCAACAGGCGCTCGATGCACGGGGCCTCCAGAGGAAATATCCGTTCATACCGATTGGTAAAATTTGTGGGTCTGATGCTGGAATATTACTAGTTTGGTTTTCGAGGCGATTAATATGATTTGTCAGTTTTCTTCCAATGAGCTGTTAGCGCTAGATCAGGCAAAGATCAGCCTTCAAGCTCTGACAACCGATGATTTTAGAGTTGCACTAATATACTGTTGTATAACCAGCATAGATATTCACAAATGATCGGATTATACCGTTAGGTAGATCATTTATGCAAAGTATGAAGAAGGTTTGACTGGAAAGCAACCCTTGTAGGTAGAAGAAGATCCAGAGCAACATTCATTTTCATTTAATGCTTTTCGTTTTCAACATATAAAAGGAAGAATTTATTTATTATTATTTATTATCTATCGACTTTCTTCAATTATAAACTATGGACCTTCTACACGCTTGAAGTGTTTTATTTCTAATCATTCTAAAAATGTTCGGGGTGTTCGTTTTGCATCTTCAGAATCTATTTCACATCATTGGCTTTCAAGTTGACCTTTTGCCAGGAATACCCTAAACAGAAATTCAATTTCCCCTTTAAAACAATCTTGAGCTTGCTACACTATTAAATCATTTGCTAATAATATATTTTCCCTCCCTCAATATTCGCCGCACATATCCCAATGTAACCAGAAAACAAAGTGTTTAATATGCTTTTAATATTCGGTCTTAATTTTCATTATATGTAAGGTAAGTCTGGAAAAGATTCTTAAACAATGCCTACATTAAAATCTAATATAAATGATAAAAATCAAATAAACTTATGGTATTAATTATAGATTTATAAAAACTCATTATTATAGTATCATATATAGATATACAGTTGCAATTTCTATAAGAAATAAGAGCGGTTTGAGAATTTGACTCTCACAAGACATAGTGACGGCAAGAGAGACGGAAGGAAATAGCAAGAAGCATACCAACCAAATTTGTGTAAAAGGATGGTTGACCAAAGAATAGTGAAAAGACAAATCTTACGAAGAGCTACAAAGGGCAGGAAGTAGTAGAGAGACATGCTAACTGACGTTATGAAAGTAGTTTGATACATAGAAGATGATAAAATCATTGCATTACTTATAGCCTCCTATCGATTCATGTTTAACTTCAGGAAAAATGAGACAGGAGAAATTAATGAATTAATGCTTACGTAGACAGGAACGAGATGCAGATGTGTCTACTTCATTGACATTTCTAATAAATCCCTATTGATTTTCAACAAGTGCTGAATAGACACACAAAAAGAGGAAAAGGTTAGCGAAAGACAGTAATTAACAACAATACATGTGTATATCATAAAATCTAAACTTATTTATAAATGGAACTTTGCCTCTGTGTGTGTGTGTGTGTGTATCCGTTACCTATAGACTCCGAAACGGCAGAACCGATATTCTTGAAAATTTACACAGTTGTACTATAAGCGTCTGCGAGTGTTCTTAGCTAGGTTTTGTGTCGAGGTACCCCCGATAAATATCGAAAATCGATAATCGAAAAAAATCGGGTTATAGAACGAGTGATCCGATTTTAATCAAATTTGATACACTCATAGACAAAGACATAAGAAACGATATTCAGAAGTTTCAAGGTTGCAGTTCTTATAATAGTGCAGAAAATTGATAATATATATATACATATATATATATATAAAAGGCAAGATGTTTGTGTGTGTGTCTGTTTATCTGTCTGTATGTCCTTTATAAAAATCCATAATTTTTATCCGATTCTCACTAAACTTCACAAATATTCTATAGGCTGAGTCTGAGCTCAGGACCATGGATATACATTTTTATTTTTATATTTATACTATTTGTATGTTTTATTTTTGTTTATTATTTTCTGATTGTTTGTATATGTGTAGCTATATTTACACAAAAACATTTTTTAAAGAAAGATTCAATAATGGGAAAACTTCATTCAACACAGAAAGTAACAAAACAATACAACGCTATCAAAATTATATTAACCAGAAAGAAAACAACATTACCACCAAAATTAAATAGGAAATAGTAAAAAGAGCACCACAACACAGCAGTAATAGCAAATGTTGTAAATTATGCCTAGAAGAGAATCTAGCAATAATCAATTTTAAACATTAAAGTAAATATTAAACAAAAGAAACGAGATAATGGAAAATGTAGACACATGAACAAATACCTACTTTTCTACACAAATAATAGTTAATAAAAACAAAATCCAACAGAAAGTAAACATATAAAAATTGAAAAATAATAATATAATTAAATAATTAAGAACTGGGTGGGTGCAATTAATGTGGTAAAAATAATGCAGGAATATTGATACTTAGTACAATATATGCATACAAATAATTCAGTGCTCGATATTGGAGAGGAGATAGAGCGTTGATAAGCACAAAGTTTGTCAGTTTAACTGAGCAGGTTCATGCCCACATCGAAGTTTCGTAACGACATTGTTATGATATCTCACTCGTTAGGGCTGCTTTGATTACACTAGATCTCTTAAAACAAGCTTGGGACTTGTATTGGAGAATCAAGCGTAAAAAATTGAATTTTTGGACTTTTGGGTTCAAGTTTATATTTCATTAAAGAAACCATTAATTCAATATCTTGCCCATTCATTATTTAGTACTGCTCAGATACTACTTGCCACTTTCCTTACTAAGTTCAATTATATACTGCTCGGCTCAAGGGTTTGACTCACAATTAATGTCATCACATTCACGAGTAAAATCTTTAATCCTTTAGGCTATTTTCTAAGGATTAAAGTATTGGTTAATGCCTTTAGTAATATAGAAATTGTCTGTTCAATCTTGGCCAGGCAGTGTGTCCGAGATAATCTCTGAACATGTTTAGTGGAACGAGAACAATCTAATCGCATAGAATAAATCATAGGTTCAATTCGAAATTCCCCGAAGGTTACCCGTATCTATAATTATCTGATGAAGGTCGGATGAAACAATTGTCGAAACGTGATAACAGCAATAAAGATGAGGGCAATAGCCAAGAATAAATAGTAAATAAGTTGATTTGTATGTATTTTTAGTAAAAATATCTCCTGGAATATTTCCTTAGTAATTTTATTTTTTTAACTAGTGTTGATGAAGTTTTATTGGCACATTCGCAACATTTTTTTGTAAACCACAGAACTTCATATTTTTTTTTACAGCTTATCCAGTTTATTTTATAACGGTTTTTAGAAAGTGAAAATTTTTTTTTAAATCATTAGTAATATTTATCACATGAGATATCAGGCTAATGAATGTCATATGAAACCGCGCCAATTTCCCAGGAAAAACAAATAATAATAATAATAATAATAATAATAAAGCAATAATTAAGAGTGAAATGTAAAGTAAAGTTGATAAATGATTGGAAGGCTAAAAGAAAGAATTCTCTTGGGATCTCAGCAACTGATTATCTCGGTTACATGTTCGATAACCATATGCGCCGGAAAATAATTCGAAACAGTGAAGCATATAAACGGAATTTAAAGAACGTTTTTCTTTCTCTTGAAAAACTAAAAAGTTATTATAAGATTTGAGTTGTTTTGGAGAAAGATCAGAGCCACTGATGGAAGCCATTTCATGATTAAATCTATTCCTCTAGTTCTCGAAGTTTTTTTACGTCATTTCTTGTTATTTTTGTAAATTTAACTTCAAGTTTAGTTTACTTACAATATATATATATATATATATATATATATATATATATATATATATATATATATATATATATATATATAATAAACCAAATCTAAAAATATTAATATTTAATATGGCTTCGCACTACCAAAAAAAAAAAAAAATCAATATACTCTTCATGTCAGTTATTCACCTTCCTAAAATCAATAGTGTTACTTCTCCAAGTCTTCGATTTGTTAATTTTTCTATCTTATGACACGTGAATTACTGCACAGGCAAAGGCCTTGGTGAAAGCTCGTTGTTTATAATGAATTTCTGGAAAGTTTTGAAAAAAAAACTCGTCTAAAATATTCTCGTGAAATCACTTGTAATACTTTCATCAATGAGTTTAATTATACCCCATATATTTATATATTGAGCTAAGACAAAACAAAATTGTAACATTAATATTTATTCAACTAAATATGAACCATTTTGTTACACAACTTTCTCCATTTTCCCTTCAACTTCTGTCTTCTCAGAATTTTGGTGGTTTCTCGAAAAAGAACTCATTAAGAAAGTTTTTTATTTCATTCAAAGAATTAAATTTTTTTAACTTTGAGATTATTCTGTAAAGACTTGAATAAATAAAAATCTGCTTTGATCAACAAGGGGGGGGGGAAGAATACACCCAGCCAAGCTGCAACAATTTTTTCCTGATCGCTAAAGAAACATGAGGTCTAGTTTTATCCTGATGGATAGCGACACCTTTCCTGTTCACCAGTTCTGAGCATTTTTCTCGAATTGATGCCTTTAATTCGTCAAATTGCGAGTATCATTTTAAGAACCAGATGACTGGTTACTTAGCAAAATCCCATAGTACATGATTCCTTTCCTCCAATCTCACCAGATGCGCAGTATAACCTTCTGAAAACGAAAACCTGCTTTTAGGGTGGCTAAAGTATGTGCGTTGTGGTACAGTGGATATCGGCTCGGAACGAGAAACCGGGGAAGCCGAGTTCGAATTCCAGTTGAATCCATTGCATTCACTTACGCGCAAATACCCTTGGGAAAGGTATTAATCCGTCTCTTCCTTCCAGTTATGGGTTAAATAACAGGACAGATTGGGTTCTATAGCCTTTGGTCGGCAACCAGTCTACCGCAGAAGCAATGACAACCTACTGCGGTATAATCTTCTACCCAGTCAGTCATGTCTCTTTCGAGACATGATCGCCCAAGCGTGTATCACGTATGGCATTTAACTGACTGACTGAAAGTATGCTCATATCGCTTACCCCAGGTTCGTTTTTGTTGAACATTGTTGATAACTGTTTGGGAGCGCCCCTTTTCACACAATAAATGGACTCGACTAAAGTGTACAAATAATCCGGCTTATACAAGGAACGGGGTGAATGTCAGAGTTTAGTTGAGTAGTTGGAACGCCGCTTAGTTGGTCAGTAAGAATATAAACTTATTATCCGGACTTACTTCTCATTTACACGACGTATTTGATTCTTACTAACAGTATTCCAAGTATTCCTGAATCTACTAACCAGTGTTCCAGGTTGTATATATTTTGTTCAATATACTTATATTTTATCTCTCATATCTGTTCTTTGTTATCATTATTTTGTGTGGTTTCTAAACAAGAATCCACAACAATAACGATCCTATGTCATCACCCATCAAAATTTGTTTGAAAAAGAGTACATTTTCATTGCATTTATATAGAAAATCACAGACAGAAATACAACCAAAAGATCCTTCTCCTCCAGATCACGAGGTACCCAAACATCGTAGTGATTTGAGTACCCAAGATTCACTAAATGCACATAGATGTTGGATTTTAAAGAATTTAATGTTTTTACTTCTTCCCATGTTGTGTAATGCGGGGTATTCTCAACCAATGTCTTGATTTGGTCGTTATTTGTAGTGGGATGGTCTCCCTTCAGGCTTAAGGCTACAATCTCCAACTCTAAACTTTACTATTATAAAAAAGCATCAAGTGTCTACAACGCGCCTTGTATACTTTTCTTTTCATAAGGATGCAATATTGACGCGAGTTAAGTAATTTTAAATTTTCTTTCCCAAGAGATAGTTTCAAGTGTGCTCTAATCAGAACAGTAAGCATCTGTCGATAAATTTGACGAGTTCTAAAAGTGTTAGCTATTAAAAGACTAAAAATCGGTATGGACTTTCCGAACAATTCAATGTAAATAAACTTATTTATAAATGGAACTTTGTCTTTGTGTGTATGTGTGTGTGTGTCCGTTACCTATAGACTCCGAAACGGCTGAACCGAGTTTCTTGAAAATTTACAGAGTCATGCAATAAGCGTCTGCGAGTGTTCTTAGCTAGGTTTTGTGTCGATGTACCCCCGATAAATATCGAAAATCGATAATCGAAAAAATCGGAATATAGAAGGAGTGGTCCGATTTTAATCAAATTTCATACACTCATAGACAAAGACATAAGAAACGATATTCAGAAGTTTCAAGGTTGCAGTTCTTACAATAGTGTAGAAAATCGATAATATATATATATATAAAAGGCAAGATGTTTGTGTGTATGTCTGTTTATTTGACAGGTATGTCTGTATATTTTTTTCAGCCCTTATATTTTAGTTTTTGCTTCGGGTTTGGCTCTAAGTAGGTATAATTGTAGTTCTTAGTCTCGCCCATGATACCATTTACTCAGAGGACTTATTTAGCCCTCAAAATTCAGTTTACGACGAAAAAACTTATTTGATATCGATACCAGAAAATCAAAATTTGACTTACATCCATTCATTTTTTTCAGTCTACAGTTTCACTTTAACTGAAAACAACTATTGCTTTTTAGTCTTTCGTGCCTACGTCCAAAGAGTCTGATCTCCATGACCATGGATTAGTTTTAAAGCTTTCATTACACCCGAGCTATACTGCTAGTCATAAATAGATATATGAGTTTACACGTTTTTTGTTGTTGGCCCGTGCATCGGGATGGACATCTCTTCCTCTTCCCTGTCTTTCTTCTGGTGGTGTTTGCGGAGATGGCTGTGGATAAAAGAGAATTTGACGAAGTCATTCGCGTAAATTTGGTTTTGGTAGACAAATCTGTTGTGATGGTGAAGCTAACACATTAGCGAGAAACGCCTCCCTCGCAGCTCAAAGGGGGGGATTGAGACAGACAAGATCTGTCAATCCTTGTTACGTCGAGCTGTCGGATGCTTGGTCTGGCAAAGCCCGCCTTGGTTACGAGAGTCCGGCTGGCATTTCCTTTTCCCACTCGTTTTGGACGTTGAGATCGTGCGGATCTTTGACACAAAATTTAAAACTGTTTACCCCATCGTCAGAAAAAATAATTTACCTGTAAGATCTAAATTACAGAGGGCCACTATTATTTACGAATTTACATGTCATTTGAAAAACTGTATTCTTGATCAAACTAAGTTCGTAAATAATTACATTGAACACACTACCACGCAGTTGATCAGAAGCCTCACGTTGCATCTCTGAGGCCATAGTTCAATTCGATTTGATTTAAACACATACTGTTAATAATATAAATATAATAACATCATCAACTTGTAAAAAGGCTAAAAATAATGGAAACATTATTAATAAAAAAATCTAACACAATAATATCAACTATGGACACGGCAAAAACATGCTTACCGTGTTTGGAATATAATACACACACATGGCTCTACACACATACATAAACACTACACATATTCAGTCACACGTAAAATAAAATTCATCCTCGATAATGGCTAAAAGTATAGCCGAAAACGGTCGGAAAAACAAAACATTTGGACAATTTTTATATAATTTATCTTCTGAAAAGAAAAAGAAAATGATAAAATCGCATTAAAAAATTGCGAAAAACTTAACCATAATGCTTTCTCTGTCATTTTTACTGAAACCTGCATATATATATATCTAAACTTATTTATAAATGGAACTTTGTCTGTGTGCTTGTGTGTGTGTGTGTCCGTTACCTATATAATCTGAAACGGCTGAACCGATTTTCTTGAAAATTTACAAAAGCGTCTGCGAGTGTTCTTAGCTAGGTTTTGTGTTGATAATCGAAAACATCGGGTTATAGAATGAGTGGTCCGATTTTAATCAAATTTGATACACTCATAGACAAAAACATAAGAAACGATATTCTGAAGTTTCAAGGTTGCAGTTCTTACAATAATGCAGAAATTTGATATCGATACCAGGAAATCAAACGTCCAAAGAGTCTGAGCTTCAGGACGATGGTTTAGTTTTAAAGCTTTCATTACACCCGATCAACACCGGGCTATACTGCTAGTATATTAATGAAATAAAAGCGTGCAACTTAATGTTACACGATATTATAAAACAACATGAAAGCGAAGCAACCGATTTCGCTCGCGCTCTTCAGGCCTCTACGGGAAATTTGAACTTAGATTTTAATTAAGAAATGTGTGATGAAGATAAGGAGAAAAATAAATTCAAATAGCTAGAGCTTAATAATAGCGATCCCCAACAAATATTCATGCTGTTTACAAAGGTCAGTTTTGCGGGACCAGATGTATAGAGCCTTTAACACCTTGAGATGAAATAGAAAGTGCGACCGGAACACAACAGTGAAACAGTCGGCACTAAAATTAGCAGCACACCTTCTGTCATTCATTATAAGTTCATTCCAAGGTAAGGTGTGGTTCCTGATCTTAGAAGGGACATGTTGCTTAATTTTTTAAGTTCGAATTCCTGTTGAATTCCTTGCATTTGCTTACGCACAAACAACCTTTGGAAAGATATTAATCCGTCTCTTCCCTCCAGTTATGGATTAAATAATAGGATAGATTGGATTCTATAGCCTTGGTTGGGAACCAGTCTACCACAGAAAGCAATGACAACCTACTCCGGGATAATCTTCTGCCCAGTCAGTCATGTCTCATTCGAGACATGATCGCCCAAAGCGTGTATCAAGTATGGCACTTAACTGATTGACTGAATATAATAGTTGGAATCATAATTAAGACTTGTACTGGTCAAAAAGTGGGGTGTCGGTTTTCTATTGTTATGAAGCAAGAAACTGATCCCCCACTAATTACTACGTAATTATATAATGCGTCTATTCTTATTCTAGCTATGAGTCAAATAACAGGACAGATTGGGTTTCTATAGCCTTGGCTGGCAACCAGTTTACCGCAGAAAGCAATGGCAACCTACTGTGTGATAATCTTTTGCCCAGTCAGTCATGTCTCATTCGAGACATGATCGCCTAAAGCGTGTATCACGTATGGCACTTAATTGACTGAAGATATTCTTCTGGTAGGAGATTTCTGTAAGAAAGGGGAACGCGTCAGTGCCTTATTGATTGAGATGTTTAAGGTATGGACGCCAGCAAGACCAGTGGCAGAGATTTCCAGCCACTTGGTAGGGTGGGTTTTGAAGTCACCGAAGACATGTGTATTAACGAACGTGTGAGAGGAAATGGCCTTGTCTATATTATCTGAAATAATATCTACCAAGGAACAATGAGGAGAGGAAGCGGAGCCGTAGAAAAAGAAAAGATAGCTGTGTTTAGTAGAGAGAGATAGAGACAAAGATAAGAGTGAACTGAAGATTCAAGAGACATCATCCTAGCCAGATGGAGAGGCCGAGCATGTGGACATTGGTGTCTTTCCTAAAGAGGGGAAGCCAGATGGAGAGGCCGTGCATGTGGACATTGGTGTCCTTCCTAAAGAGGGGAAGGTTACCAGGAATCGAGAAATCAGAGGAGAGAATTGCTGGTTGGTTAGCTAGGATGTCTGAAGGACCTTTTGTGGGGTAACAATTCCACACGGCAAAAGATGGTACGTATACCACAAATGTTATAGAAAGTAATTTTGAGGGGTGTCGGTGGTTTTTGTTTGGTTGATTTAGTTTCGCATTTTTAATTATTGTGTATTTAGGCAGCAATTATTCTTTCATGCAAGCAAGTTTCGTTAAAATGACGGTCAAGGTGTTATGATTAGGTTTTTCATATAGTTTTTAATGTGATTTTATATAGTTTTTTCTTTTTCAAGTCGTAAATTATGTAAAAGTTGTCAAAATGTTTTATTTCTCCAAGCGTTTTCGTCTATACTTTTAGCCATTACCAAGGATGAAATGTTTTTTTACTTTAACTGAATATATAAGGTGATTGTGTATATATGTAGAGTCATAATTATGTTATATAGGCACCATATCTACATTCAGATTTATATCTTCATTCAAATCCATTTAATAATAAATCTATTGCGTCTAGTTATTCTTATACAGACCTTTACCAGTTGTGTAATCAGTTTCTTGATGTTAAGATGAAGTTCGCTAAGAAAGACGCCGTATATACGCACGCGCGCACGCACGCACACACACACAGACACACACACACACACATATATATATATATATATATACATGTATGTATTTTATGTGTATGCGTATGAAAAACAAACAAAGCTAAGGTTGATATATATATATATATATATATATATATATAGTCATCCGCAAACAGATCTGTTTTGCTGTATCACAGCTCATCAGTACGGTTAGACATCCGATTGCTTTTTGCCCAGGATTGAAACCCGACCGAATTGACGTAAGTCGGCGATTCTACCCCTGAGCTATGGGCACCCGGTAGGAGGAGGCAAACTTTTAGCGTGTTATATATCATGTATACACACACCAATAGCTGAGTGTTCTAATTCATTACTGAATGAACGATACATATATATATATTGAAAACAGAAATAGGGGTTGTTCCAACGAGAGGAATTGGCATTGGTGAAAAGTGTCAGAAGTCATGATCAGTTTCTTTTAACTGTAGATTTATTATTATTATTATTATTATTATTATTATTGTATAATACATTAAGTGTTTATAAGCATATCTGTGTCACTATCAAAAAGACAAGCAGATCTCGATATGTAAAGTCAGAGGTTTATCTGCCTGAAGAAAGAAAACTAGGTACAAATTTGCACGAGATACTAGATTAGCAACTAGATCCCACCCTTTTACAGTGAAACCGATAAAATGCAACCGCAACTTCTACTCCAACAGTTTCTTCTCTCGCACTTCCCGCCTGTGGAATTCCCTTCCACATGACTGCTTCCCCGACGGCTACAACCTCCAGGAGTTTAAATGTAAGGTCAATAGACACCTCCTAACAAACTAACTCGCTTCCATTCTTTCAAACACTCTTCTCACCCACCCAACTATCTATCACCCCCCTTCTGACATTTCCTATATCTAACCACTCTTCTGACATATCACCCCCTTCTGACATTTCCTATATCTAACCACTCTTTCTATTTACCTTCCCCTATGTAGCCCCAAGCGAAATAGTGGCAGTGGAATGCCCTTGCTTGGGGTGAAATGATTAAAAAGAAAAAAATGCGTCGGCTTTCGGTGGTCAATTGTTTGCACGACATCGTTGACGTCACCTTCTTTATCCGCTAATTTATAAAGGCAATGGAATTTGTCTTTAAGGGAGTTTCTAGGTGTGGGTAAGAACACTAAGACTTGATGACCACTGTCAAAGCTTTGATTGACTGCCTTCTGATCATACCTTTGTTTCATTTTGCATTGAGAGGATTTAAGGTTTTTCCGTTGTAATTCACAGGCTTTTGATAAACGCGTATGGAAACGAGTAACGTATTCTTAAAAACATTCGATAGCTGAATTTTCTTGCATATGGTCTTCCCTTAAGACTATCAATAGGCCGTGGACCGAATGTCCAAAAATAACTTCGAACGGATTAAATCCAGCCGACTCATGTCTCTAGCAGCTAACATTAAAAACGGTACACCTTCGTCCCAGTCCTTTGATTTTCTAAAAATGATGTCAGAAAGGTAGATGTTATTTTGGCAAACAACTTAAAATCAACTTGCATGAACTTACAAACAGCAAGAATCAAAACGTATCAAGATAAAACAGGCCGTAGAAACAAAAAAACTTATCTGTTATTCGAAAAAGTATTTCTTTTTTCTTTCTTTTTTTAATGTCCCTTAAGTGTTTCTCATTTCTTTGATGTTTTTTCTTTTATCTTCTAAGTATATATATTTTCTATTCTCCTCTCTGGGTAGAAGTTTATATGTGAAATAGATTTCTTTTTAGTTTTCTTTTCTTTCTTTTCCTTTTCGTCTTGTCCAGGGGTTGAGTGAAGAATAAGTAGGATCTTTCTTTTCCTTGGCTCTCAGGATAATATCTTTCACTGATTCAAATTTATAGCAGGTCATAGCAAGCCTAGCTGGCCATCTGTCCAGTTTGTGTTTTGAAACGGGACTAACTGATGGCAATCTTTATTTTTCATGCCAAGGTTTTGGAACATGGCTCCTGATTTCTAAATATGGATCTTTACTCGTGTGGGTGAAAAGAGTCGAAAACCGTTTTCCTTTTCTGACATATCTCAGAGAGTTGGAGGTCGTT
>JBBBDQ010000264.1:2475000-2552500 GCA_037127315.1 Ascarosepion bandense
GACTGACTGGGCAGAACATTTTCCCGCAGTAGGTTGCCATTGCTTTCTGCGGTAGACTGGTTGCCAACCAAGGCTATAGAACCCAATCTGTCTTGTTATTTAACCCATAACTGGAGGGAGAGAGAGAGAGAGAGAGAGAGAGAGAGAGAGAGAGAGAGAGAGAGAGAGAGATTAATACCTTTCACAAGGGTATTTGCACGTTAATAAATGCAAGGAATTCAACTGGAATTCGAACTTGGCTCCCCGAGTTCTATTTCCAAGGCGATATCCATTGCACCACAACGCACATGTGGCCTAAAAATTGTGTTCAAGGATGACTGTTGTTACTTGGAGTTTACGTGAGTGGTCATTTCTATGTTTCACAATTACATACGCTCTATCTCTTCTTTTGAGTACTTTTACCCATAAATATCAGTCAGTCAAGTGCCATACGTGATACACACTTTGGACAATCATGTCTCGACTGACTGGGCAGAAGATTGCCATTGCTTTCTACGGCAGACTGGATGCCAGACAAGGCTATAGAACCCAATCTGTCCTGTTATTTACCCCATAACTGGAGGGAAGAGATTAATACCTTTCTCAAGGGTATCTGTGCGTAAGTGCATGCAAGGAATTCAACTGGAATGTGAACTCGGCAAGTTCCAAGTCGATATCCACTGCACCACAATGCACATAGCCCAGCTTAAAATTATATTTTAATCATATATTCATGTGTGTGTATTTTTATATAAACGTTATTTTTTGTAGGTATCTAGTAAATAGTGTTTAACTTATGGTATGTTATGGCTATTACTGCTGGGTTGGTTCTTTCGCCTAAACATCCAAAACTTGTTAAATGGCTTTTGCCGCTGAAATAAATAGGCAAAGAGAAAAGGGAAGATACAGAGACACTAGAGGACCAGTTTGGACACTGATTTTATTTTTGGTTCCAACGACCTCTTGTTGGGGAAATTCCTTACCGAACAGTTTCGCAAGTCTTTAACATCCAAAGTCCAACAGAGAAAGAGATAGAGTTTATTTTTGGAGCTAGGAGGCCTCTCTTTTTGCGCATGCGTCAATTGTCTTTCCTGTCAGATGACTCCTGGGAGATTTTTATGTTTATTTTATTTCGTACTTTTATTTTATTTTGTAATTTTATTTGATTTCGTAGTTTTTATTTTATTTTGTATTTTTATTTTATTTAGTGTTTTTTTATTTGATTTCGTATTTTTATTTAATCCCTACAACCTTCCGTAAAAAGTTACAAAAATAGTTAATCCTGGTACGTCTAAACCTCCATATATTTATTCTCGCTGCACTTGTCGACTGAGATGTTTTAATTTTTCTTTCAAGTGCAGAGACGATTATGACCGTTGTTATGAAATTATCTGAGATAAGACCAACTCAAATTTCATGGCAGAAAAGAAATGATGCTGGTAGGAGTAATTTTGAGCAAATGGAAAAAATGACAGAAATGTACTTGTTTAACACAGACTTAAACGAAGATAGACGACTGAATAACAAGAAAGTATAACAGTTTGGGGAAAAAATGTGTAGTTTAACTTAACATGGCGTACGTCATTGTAGTAAAATATATCCACATTTTAAATTTCGCGCTGTAGACAATAAACATTTATGTCTGAGAGCTTAGTTTCATTTTTGTATTTGCTGTCTGATGTCCTTACATGAAATATTATTTTATTAGTTATTAGTTATTCATTTAATATTTGCATTTTTCTTATTTTTATCCTTATGTTCTAACTGGAAAGTTTTAAGTTTGAGTTTGAGTTTTGTTTAATGGCATATCAACCTTTGTGGGTTTTTTTAATACCAAAAAAGTTGGGGTTTTAAGGTATTTTTTAATGTTCAGTTATAATGAGAAGGTTGATTTAATCAGATTTTGATGAAAACAATTTTATTTTTTTTGTATTTTAGAAAACTGAAGATATCTTCTAGTTTTGTATTAAAAAATTTAATGCTGGTAATAATTTTTTCTTTCAAAAATGTATTATGGTAATGATTTTTTTCCTTCAAAAATATATATTTTTTTATAAAGTCTATTTTCACATTTATAGAAATATATAAGTGTATTTTTATACTTTCATTGTGTTTTGACCCCAGTTTTGGGGGTTAACTATTTGCCCATACCTGGGACCCTAACAGGTGCTACCACTCCGGGTCAGGGTGAACCTGGGAACAACAGCAAGTAAGAAGTGGTTCCATGCTCCTCACAACCTCCTAATCAGAGGCCTTGCTGCCGGATGCAGTTTACCGTCGTACTCAGGACCGCTAATTGGATAGGCGTCAATAGTTTGCAAAACAAAGATCTCTGTATATAAAGTACATTTGAAGACGGCAAGCGAGAACAATTAAGGAAATGTTTTATGTTCAAGTAACCAAGATTGGTAATGTGTAGTTAATGTATTGGTTAAGTTCGCGGAATATTAGAATCGACGATCTGAGTTCAAATTCTTGACACAGCTGCTACGCTTACTTTCACGCTAAAGTTCTTGAGAAGGAATTGAGTTCAGCTGTTTTTACTCCAACTATGGTAGTGGTTGCGATATTGTTTTTCTGGGTCACTTTTTCGGAATTAAAATTTTCTCGCGTCTCACCGAATTTTATCTGATAAAAATTACATTTAAAAATCAAAATCAGAGAGAGTGTTAAAAGAAGATAACCGTAGATTCGAAGTTAGAGCCTTTTCATTGATAAATCTCTCCTCCAATTTGCGGACTCTAGTTACTATATTCTTAATATTTGATATAATTTAAAAATATCCCAGTGATAAAATCGGTCAATATCTATTTATAACTATTTATACTGGGTTGTTGTGTTTTGTTTAGCGGCATATCAACACCTCTGTGGGTTATTTAATGCCGAAATCTATCTATTTTATACACAATTCTGTTTTTGAGACGATAAAATGCAATGTCAATACTCATCTATTAACCATTTGACTCTAGTTCTTTCTACATCACCCTGTATATCGTTTCCTTTCTCTCCACCTTTGCAACTGTCATCACATCTGTATCCCCATCCTTCTCTTGCTCCTTTCTAACTAGTTTGTCTTTCTCTTCACTCTCTTCAATCTAATCTTTTTACTCTTATGTAGCCCCCTGCACATCAATGGCGTTACCGCCTTGCTTGGGGTGATACGATTAAAAAAATACTTTTAGTGATAAAAGTCTTACTAGTTAACCCATAGATGGAATAAGAAGAGATGGATTCATGCTTTTCTAAGTGCATTTGTGCATATGTGAATGCAAAGAAACCAACTGAAATTGGAACTCTGCATTCCGATTAACAATTTCGAACCATTATCCATTACGCAATCTACACATCTCAGCTTACAACACCTGGAATTCCCAGAGTAGTCATTCCATCTAAGTAATGACTAGACTCGAGTTTTCTTAACTTCGGAAACCGGTGATTCAACCTGAAGTGGCCTTAAGCCTCTTTACTGGGACTTATACATGCAATTACATTTAATTCATAATACTATTTTACATTTTGAAATCATATTTATTTTTGTCGTATGAATTTTTAAAAACTGTTTCTAAATCTTTGATTTTATTTCAATCATTCCGCTTCACCTACGAACCTCCTCTGTCTCACCCATGAAGTACGCCTTCATCGTTTGGAAACCACTAATCCATGGATTAAATAGCAGACTCGATTGAAATTTTTAGTCTTGTGTAACGGCGACACTATGTGTAAGACTCTGAATTTAAAGCCGTAAACAAGACAGCAGGAAAGCACACCACTATCTTTCCTAGCAAGTCATGACAATTCAGAGCTAATAAAATGGTGACATGATAACCTACATTCTGAATTGACATGCCAGTAATATCTAGACAAAAATAACAAGGTTGTTTATCTTGATGATGTCATATTAAATTCTAAAGGAAGAACAATGTTTAGTTATCTACAGTGAGAAACAAACTTACTAATCAGTCATAACTGATCTAGTGAGATCCGCTTGCTAACAATTACATTACATTGATGTGTCTAGGCAAACGTTTGTGCTATGGTTTTAGGTGCATGTAGTCAGGGGTCTGTGCACGGGCGCGATGAATTAAACAGTCACTCAGTGAGTTTGTATTATACAAACTCACTGAGCTTTGGTTTAGTTATCAGTAAAAGAGACATATGAAAATCAAACAAACACAACAATTTAAACATCAAGGAAGTTATTCTTAACAGAGGACAGTAAGATTGTAGGGGCCTCGGTGATGCTTGGTTAATTGGTCTTGTGTCAAACACATCCGAAGTCCCCACAATTTATATTTTGGAAGGTTGAAGTTTGGTTGTTGAAATGTGAAAGGATAAAATATTTCTTGTGTACATTAAAGCAAAGTTTTATTTACAGAATGACAAAAGTGTAAGAAAGAAAATATAAGTGAAATTTTGTTAAGTGAACACTATAATATATTTGCGAAAAGAAAAATGAGAAAATGCATGCAGTTAGGTAGTTAAAGTCGTTCGTAGTAGTAATTTAGGTATTTGAAATATCCGCAGAAGTTTAGAGTTCATGGTTGTGTAGTAGCGGAATGTAAAGTCATTGTTCCTTCCTCTTTTTAGTAGGTCGCGACAGGTGGAGAAAGAGGGAAGGCAAAACAAATAAAGGAGTTGTACTTATTTTGTTGTTGTGTTGTTCTTTTAGTGGCGTGGTGTGAAAGTGGAGAAAAGGACGTTGGAAGAAGAGGTTGAATGAAACTGTAGCGTGCCCTACGTCCGGGTTGGCGTGGAGTGAAAAAGAAGAAAAGAAAATTGGCAGTGAGGTCGAGTCAGCTTGAAATTTCTTCTTTACATGGTGAGATGCTGTCGGCTACTGCTTCAGTGTGACGGACTGCTGTCTCTCACTGACTTGTTGACTGACTTGTGAATTTTTCTTAGTTGGGTTTTTCCAAAGTCGTTTGAATCCACTTTTGCGGGTGTGCAATTTTACTTTGGGGTTTTCACAAATACTGTAGTCGTTTGAATTCGATTTTGCGGGTGTGTTTTAGTTAGTTGATGGATGATAAAGGATTTGTATCCTATAAGTTCGACAACGAAATCTGAAGGTGCATTGGGATAACGAAAAACTCCTTCCAAAAGCTAAGCGAAGTATTAAAAAACAAGAAAATTTGGTTAGAAACAAAGGAAAGAATACCGAACTATTATATAATATCGGTTCTTCAAAACGACAGTGAATATAAAAGTTATAATAACAAAAGAACCATTCTATTTTCATTTAGAATTATTCACTTGGCAATAAATACTAAAAATAGTATGAAATACACCATTAAAGAAAACACCCCAAAAAACTGGGGTGATCTAATAATTATGGCCGGTAGTGTATGTTATGCGCTGTGTTTCTTAGTCCTTCATGACTTCAAATCCAAGAGGAACAGAGAAAAATGATCCGTAACCCACCTAACAAGCTTGTCTAAATTGATGGGTGAACAAGGCTCAGGAAAAATAACAAAACGATAAAATTTACGAAGCACTATAAATGGCAAGAAATTGTGGAGAGTCATGATGGCCAACGTCTTGAAATGACATGACCCATCGAAGAATAAGAATATGCAGAGTAGAAAGTTGGAGCATAATAATGAATCGGTCACCGTTAAACTTTTTCTTCAGAGACAGTAACTCGTGTTTATATTCTGTGAACAGGTTAGAATGTTTAGATAAAAATATAATTACAAGAATTACCGTTGCATTCAATGCTGTATCACAAATACAGCAACTTTGTTAAAAGCTTCCGTCTCTTTCAGATGAATTTGTATGATATTTATTATGATTACGAAGTAAAGATGTCATCTTCAGGCAGACGCAAACCTGTTCAGCGCTGTGGGTTCGTCCGAGTTCAGGGAAGTAATATTATTACTACAGGTCAGAAAGCTCAATGACTACAGCCATATCAATAATAACAAGCACCCAATAAGATACTTAATATAACGAGAACGAAAAGAACTTAAACCTTCGCCATCATCTCAGCGATTAGTAAAGGATGATTAATAAAATTAGAATAACTGCAATGAACTTGACGCTCTCAAGAGTGAAAGTACAAAAAATGAACTCGACCGCTCTCAAGAGTGAAAGTACAAAAAATGAACTCGACCGCTCTCAAGAGTGAAAGTACAAAAAATGAACTCGACCGCTCTCAAAATTAGATACAAACTTAAAATGAACCCTGAAAGGTAACAAAAGGTCTGTCTGTCTCATTTACATTCAAAGCATTCAAAGAGAGTAGTGGTAAAAGTATAATTAATTAAAGAATAAAAAGAAATAAATATGTCTGCCATTGGAAGATTATGTAAAGCGAGAGAAGTTTTGCATGCATCCATCCGTCTGAGAAAAATCAAAAGGTAAGTATGAACTTAAGTTGAGAAATTTTCAATCAATTTGGCAATAGTGAAGTAGTCTGAATACTTACAGCTTTTACTAATACTTAAATTAGTCATTACTGTTACTAAATTAGTGCCAGTCATGAGACCTATCATCCCTGAAAGTTTAAATCGAATCTATCCTTCTGCTCATGAGATATCTTGTCCACGGACACACAGATAAAGAAATAGCAAAACGCTACCGAAAAAAATATGTCCCAGAAATATATATATATATATATATATATATATATATATCAGCATGCAGTGTGAGTATAGAAGAATCCAAAGGAGTATCCTGTACATACATACATAAGAGATCTCTAAATATATATGTATATAAATACATATAGAGTAAATATAAGAAAAATTAACGCAGACACGTTATTTCATGGTAAATTGGAAGTATAGGCCTATTTCAGGCTAACAATCATCAGCTTCCGTCTTTATTATACAAAGGATCTTACACAAATGAGATTCACAAAGACCTCAAGAAAACGAATAAAATTAATGGACGCTCCTTTAAAAAAGAAAATTTAAAAAAAAATACCTCAGTTCGGCGAACACACGCATATATTCATACATAAGTATATATATATATATATATATATATATATATATATATATATATATATATATATATAATCAGAGGACACGCGTAGCGGCGGATGTCAACAAAAGTTCGAAGATACATTTAACCTGACAGTTGGATCGCAGACCCGTAGATTTGAAACGTAAAGAAAGTGGGTTAGGTGAGGGAGTGAAAATAACGCGCCTGCCTTAATTTTTCTTATATATATATATATATATATATATATATATCATTTGAGGTAGTTAAGCGGTTTAGGCAAATGCAACCGGGTCGGACAATCTAGTACGTAGACATAATGGACGGTACTTGTCGTATGAGGTATCCCGAGACGTAGGCGTAGAACAATAGTCGTAGATCAGTAGACCTCTAGTCGTAGATCTGTAGACCTCTAATCGTAGACCTTTATATGTCCTCGCCTGCGTCTGTATTTATGGCTGACATCAGCCAATCACATTACTGTGAGGAGGGAACCAATGTGTAGGCATATTCATTACATCAAAAAATAACCCCGCCTTAGCCGCGGTAAAAATGTATAAAACAGTTTTAATCTGCTTTATAGCTCATGGTGCATTTATTTACTATTACAATTATTAGTATTACTATTATTTACTATTATTTTAATGATTTGAAATCCCAAATAATAATTTTATCTTCACAAAAAATACATTTTTTTAAAAATTAATGGTTTTAACTTCAGTCAGTTAAGTGCCAGATTTTATACACGCTTTGGGCGATCATGTCTCGAAAGAGACATGACTGTCTGAGCAGAAGATTATCCCGCGGTAGTTTGCCATTATTTTTTGCGGTAGACTGGTTGCCAGCCAAGGTTATAGAACCCAATTTATCTTGTTATTTAATCCATAACTGGAGAGAATAGATGAACTAATATCTTTCCCAAGGTTATTTGCGCGTAAGTGAAATGAATGAATTCATCTGGAATTCGAACTCGGATCCCCGATTTCTCGTTCTGAGTCGAAAACTTACGCTGCTTATTTTCTAAGATGATAGCTAATTTTGAGTTGAATTTCATTTTTCTTATCTGATGAGCATTTTTTACATATATCTGGCTTTAGTCGTTATATATAGTGAAATAAGGAAATAATATTAAAAATTAGGCTAATCATCACTGAAAGATTCATCTGAATCCATCAAGCAGGTCTTGAGATAGCTTGTCTATGGACAGACAGAAAAACAAACGGATAAACGCAACCGAAAAACATTATGCCTGCATTAGTGGAGGTAATTATTTTTAATCCATGAAAACTTTACAATTTTCCTATTTTAATAATATGATGAATCTTAATTCTTAAGTTAATGATTGAGTATATTTATGTCAAGTTCCCCACCAAAAATATTCGTAGAAATTCTGCTATCGCATCGTTAGATATTTGAGCCCTAACAATTTTGACAAAATATTACAATAACAACCATAAATATGAATGTTAGTCGTTATTTTAAGAGGTGGATACTTCGCTGAAACAATCTTTAAACACATCTTTCTTTCATTCCTTCTTTTTTTCTTTTCTTTTCTTTTCTCACTGAAACCAAGTAGTGTCTTTTCCACCTTTTTCCATGAGATCACAAGAGAATTGTTCACAGTTCCTTTTTACTTTATTTTATTTTCTCACTGAAAACAAAGAGTGTTTCTCCCTCTCTTTTCACGCGATCACAACAGAATACGTCATTATTTGGAGGTATTAACAGGAGACGTTAAATACTCCTTTCATTTTCTCACTGAAATCAAGTCGTGTCTTTTCCACTATTTCGTCACGATCAAAACGGAAAGGTTCATTATTTATGAGGTATTGGCATGACGTGACGGTCATGACGAAAAGAGGAACAAGCATAATTATAACAGGATCATAATTATTGTTATGTGCTAATTTAACTTTTAATATTTAATCTTATTTGTTGGGCTTATACTCGTGGATATCACACTGATTTAAGTGCCCTGTACTTTTATTGTAAACCATGTGCAGTGCAAACAGGCTTTTACAGCACATAATAATTTCCTCGTAAATCTAATACTTTCAACTGATGAGCAAAAGTCTTTGACATTGGTCTTGATGCTGCGATTACCACTAACCCAATCGCCATTTTTCACCAATTCCATCTTCTCTTAATGTCATACAGTCTACAGAGTTCTCAATTTTGTCTCTTTTCTCGATTACTCTGGTATCAAACGGACAAACAACGTCAATAAAATACCAAATGTCTTCTTTGATGAGAATAGCTATATCCACTGTTATTATTGGCTTAGGACTAATCATGTTGAAGTACCCGTTCTGTACTATCATCGAAGTTATGCAATGTCAAGCCTGGTCAGTATCTAGATGAGTAACCGCCTGGATGTGCATGTAGTCTAGGAGATAATGGCCCCGGATTGTTAAATAGACAGCAGAGTTTCAATTCCTGTTGGGTTCGTAAACATTGATAACTGAGATTGATAACTGAGATGATGCTATCCAGATCACTATAACCTTAACAACTTCGAGTCTAACATCAAGCATTATCTATCCTGAATATACTCATAACATGCACCATTTTCATATTGTACGCCCTAATAACAACTTAATTTAGTAATCACTACCTTAAGTGTTTCTCATGCCTTATATTAGGTGAAAAATTGTCAGAAATACTTTGGCATCAAAAGCAATGAAGAGATCGAATTCCTTACTATGATCCAGCATAAAATGTCACTTTGAGTTATGTACTTTTGATGTGCGTAGAAGTACAGTGAATATCGGCTCGGCATGAGAAATAGGAGAGCCTAGTTCGAATTCCAGTCTATTTCGTTGCATTCACTTATGCGCATATATCCTTGGGAAAGTATTAACCAGTCTCTTCTCCCTCCAACTATGGGTTAAATAGCAGAACATTGTGTTCTGTAGCCTTGGTTGGCAAACAGTCTGCCGCAGAAAATAATGACAACTTACTTTTGCCCAGTCGAGACATGATCACCCAAGCGTGTATCACCTATGGCACTTAACTGACTGTTTCAAATGAATTAAAAAAATGTTATTTTTTCTAAGCTGGATGACAAATAATTTGTAACTCATTTTTCAACCAATACGAGCCCCAAGAGACGCTTAAAGGGAGTAGGAGAGTTCCTGAATGAGGTTGTTATATGAACTCAAAAAGAGGAAGCAATAAATCCTGATTATGAAGATATTTTGGAAAGTTAACGGTTGACATTAGATTTAAAATGGTTAAAATTTTATCGACAGGGGAAAAATCCTATCGGGAGTCTGTTACACAAAGATGTGGTTCATTTGGAAGCTGCCCAAACGGAACTTCCTCCTTACGAATGGAATACGAAGGGATTAAGTATGATTCATCCCAGTATGTGTGGCATGGTTGGTTTTAGATGTGAAAGTACGAACTGATAAAACTACTGAATATAGTCCGTTTGAACATTTGCCAGGAAAATAATGATAGGGTCGCGAGAAACTTGCATCGTTTTTTTCTGGGGTGAAAGGATAGTACGGTGGAAATTAATTAATCGCTTACAAGATCTTGTAAAACCTTTTGAACTTTATTAAGCCTGGAAAGTGATCAACTCATTGAACATATTAAGCACATGAGCTATCGTTTAAATACTATTGTAAAAGCTCCGAGCTTGATAAGGACCTCCAATCCGTGGTGGATTGGGGTAAGAAATGGCTCATAAAATTCAATTCTTCCAAAACGAATCTGCTGTCTATTAACCACCACAGACAACCGCACCTCCCTCCCATTAGCATGGAACAGGCTTGCCTCCCAGAGAGTAAATCACTACGCCTGCTTGGCCTGACGCTCTCAGCGGACCTCAAGTGGAATGACTACGTCGAATCCATTGCTAAATCCGCAGCTATGAAAGTCGGCTCTCTGTGCAGGGCCCGGAAATTCTTTCCGCTTGAATCTATCCTGCAATTATATAAATCCACCATCCGCCTGTGTATTGAGTACTGCTGCCAGATCTGGTCGGGTCTTCTATTCTCCTCGGGGTTCTTGACAAAATACAGCGAAGAATCTGTAATGTGATTGATACCGACATGGCTGACCGCCTGCAGTATCTCTCTCACCGGCGTGACGTGGCATCCCCGTGCCTCTTCTATAAATACTATCATGGCTTCTGCTCTGACGAACTTAAATCACTGGTGCCCCCTAGATGTGAATTTTCACGAGATACTAGATTGGCAACTAGGTCCCACCCTTTTACAGTGAAACCGATGAAATGTAACCGCAATTTCTACTCCAACAGCTTCTTTCCTCGCACTTCCCGCCTGTGGAATTCCCTACCGCATGCTTACTTCCCCGACGGTTACAACCTCCAGGAGTTTAAATGTAAGGTCAATAGACACCTCCTAACACACTAACTCACTCCCACTCTCTCCAACTCTCTCCCTATGTACATCCTAAGTCGTCTATCACCCTCCTTCTGACATTTCCTATACCCAATCCCTCTATGTAACCCCCTGCGCTATAGTGGCAGTGGAATGCCTTGCTTGGGGTGACACGATTAAAAAAAAATTTCCACTGTTTAAAAATGACTTCGTATTAGACGCATCTCTGTTTTAACAGTTTTATAAAAAAAAAAGGTTTATTATCACTGTCGCATAAAGAACAACGTGGGAGTTATGTTTTGGGGACGTTATAATCAAGCACATAAAGAAATTTAACTGTGTTGAATAGACAATCGATCTTACAAACTTCTACCGCGAGAAAAATATAGTCTCTTTCCTACAGAAAAAAGTGGAAGGAATAAAAAACAATGTTCATGCTAACTGGTTCGACTTATTCCTGGCAATGTAAATCAGTCAGATGAAACCATTCTCTTCTTCTATATGCCTTGTCCCTTCAGGACGTAGGCGATCATGGCCTTCCACGTTTCCCTTTCCCTGGTGGCTCTGAGCACGCCTTCTTCTGTTACACCATGCAATCCTCGTTCCGTAATCCACCTGATTAGGTCTTTCAAATATGTTATCCGTTGCTTTCCCCTTGTCTCTTTTCCCTCTATCTGGTCTGTTAGTATCAGATTCTCCAAGCCCTCCTTCCTCAGGAACTTCAGCTGTCTCTTCCTGATGCTCAAATGTACCTGAGGAGTGTAGTAATAGCCGATGGAAAATGTGGCACAAAAATCTGAAGGTGCCTAGGAACGGCCAAATTGCTTTCTGGAAACTAAGCAAAGTATGACGAGATAGGAAAAGGCTTTTGGACGCAAAGTAAAAAAAATGCTTGAATTCTAGTTGAGTTGTAATTTTTCTTATCTTTTAGGCTAAAAAAACATAAGAGAGTAAAATGTATGTAAAAGAAAAACAGTTTAAGAAGCCTCGGTGAGGCCATCTTAATACTCCGCCTTCTACTAGGTAAAAAGATGTAAGAAGTTCTATACTGGGAGAAAGAATGTCTTTTTCTTTTTACTCTTATCTCTATAGCATATATCTCTATATGTCCCAGACTTCTTTGCTTTTGTTCAACCTCGTAAAAAAAACAAAAAAAAACAAACAAACAAACAAACAAACAAAAACATGCCAGTTTTCAAACATGCGAACCCATTCACTCGCGAATCTAATATATTAATTTGTTTATATTTTAAAGAAGTTTTAATATTTTGATTCTCTAATATTCTTCTACATTTACTTGAACACATGTCAGTCAGTCAGTAAAGTGCCATACGCGATACACGCTTGGGCGATCATGTCTCGAAAGAGACATGACTGGCTGGGCAGAAGATTATCCCGCAGTAGGTTGCCATTGCTTTCTGCGGTAGACTGGTTGCCGACCAAGGCTATAGAACCCAATCTGTCCTGTTATTTAACCCATAACTGGAAGGAATAGACGGATTAATACCTTTCCCAAGGGTATTTGTGCGTAAGTGAAGGCAATGAATTCAGCTGGAATTCGAACTCGGCTCCCCGATGTATTTACGCCCATACTGATAATAAGACTGTGGTCGCAGCATTAAATAATGTGTTTTTTGGGGTCAAGAATGACGAAAAAAGTGGGTATTCGGGCAAGTTAAAACTTTAAATAAGTAATTTTTATAATTTTCTTCTTCCTTCTACTCCACTAACTCCGATCTATAAACCGTTTCTTCGTAACAGGTAAGAGGGAACAAAAACTGATTTTGCTCTAAACCAGCACACAGGTACGTATACAAGTTCGTGAGTAGAAGTGTGTGTATAGGTAGGTATATACTCACCGTCGGAATGTAGGCGATTAGACCGGAAAACCCACTCCATGTTCATTTGAGTGAGGAGGTCTGTTAGCAAGTCAATAGGATGAAAAATAAAACTTACTAAAATGTGGAAGAACTCTCGACGAGTCAAGATCCAGCTGACTAGAGGCAGTGTCTCAAAAAAACACCGTGGAGAAAGCAATGGGAAACCACTCCATCACCAAGAAAGATCATTGTAATAAACAAAGCAGAATGTATTCACGGTCGCGAATTGAAAACCGGGACTCCTGTACAAAACATACTTCTACCTGCTGAACATCGCGAGTAAGCCTCGACCTTCAAAAACAACGACCTCAGGCCCCAGACATTCAAACTAACCAGAGTAACATTATCAGGGCTCAGACTCTGAACTGGACAACGACCTGCCATAATCGATTTTCCTTCTCTACAAGTGATGGGAAAAATCTTTTCACTGAATGGGGGTCGCGAGATAAACCCAACCGAAGGTTTTACCAAACTGTCATGATCGCTGGCGTGCTCATTACAGGCGTGACAGAAATAACAAAATCGCACTAAGGGGGATTATGGTCGGCGGAGGTCAGAACATCAGAGGCCTTTTTCTCTATGCAGGAAGAGATGATAAGTATTGCTACACTACCAGTAAATTGGTTTACGGCGGGTTTCAGTGAGCTGTATTTGTAGGGCTCTCTACATCCAAACAGTTGTGGATGAATATAAAAGATTTACAGCCAATCATAATTTTGACACTTAGCATCCTCGCTCAGGCCGCCGGAAGAATCACTGAGTATCTGCCAAAATTAAGCCAGTTAAGCGGTCAAGTGCTCCCTAACATTTCAAGTGGGACCTGATATGTTGCTCCTCTGTCTGCTCTCTTTTTCATTTCTTATTATGTGGTCTTTTGTGATAAGGTCCCGACTAGAAATGTGCCCTTAGTCGGCAGACGTTGGTAGCAGCAAGATTTTTTATCACTCTTTGGAGTTTCTTCCCCAGGTATATCAGGGATTTAATGATGGTATCATTTATGGAGCAACACATTTTTAATGTTTGTCGATTACAAAAACTGTCAGAATTCTATTTTCAAACTTCTATAATTGCTGAATGTCTACCAGGAGCCCGTCTTCTTTGATAAGATGTGCGTAGCTCCTGGCTCCCTTCAGGAACTTTGTCAAATTGATTGTAAACTTCAGTGGAGACTTCTAGCAAGAGGGCGAGTCCCCAGCCACTAAATTTTCGTATTTGCTTTTGCTGTTGTTACTGTAGTCAGTTGACAAAACATTTTCTTAATTTTGACTGTTCTTGGCTTCCATACATATCCTTGCATCTATTTGGTATTCAATAACTACGTTCTCAGTAGTCACTACTGACTGAGTGTTTCTATCAGGAGGGTCCTTCTTTTTTAACCCAAACAACTCTTTTTTAATTGACCGACGTTTATCGACCATTTTTTATTATTTTAAATACTTTAATCTTTTTCTCTTTTTTCTTTATCCTTTTAAACATAACATATATGAGGGAATTTTCTTAAAAAGAAATTCAATAAATAAATAAACAACAGAAAATTTTAAGCAAATATAGAACAATGAAAAACGAATGGACAAAAATAATAAAACAAATAGACCGACCAAAGCTGGCTTAAAAATAAGAGGGTTTTATTGTAAAGATTACACAAATTAAAATAAATTCCCCCTCGAAAAGAAGGAAAGCGAACAAAAAGACAGGCGAAAAGGGAAATGTCCGACGTGAAAAAATAAAAAGAATAAATTTACTGACGCAACATCATTAACTAAAAAGGTTTCCTATTTTTAAAATTAAAACCAGAAAAATGTAAAACATTCGAAATAAATACTACAAAAGAAAAATGACGAAAAGGGACATGTGTAAAAAATATTATTATTATTATTTTTTCACTTTAAAAAATAGCCGACGTACATGAAAATAAAATAAAAACAAACGGATTAAATAAGAAAGAAATGGAAA
Organism: Ascarosepion bandense; assembly: GCA_037127315.1. Classification (NCBI taxonomy): domain Eukaryota; kingdom Metazoa; phylum Mollusca; class Cephalopoda; order Sepiida; family Sepiidae; genus Ascarosepion; species Ascarosepion bandense. The sequence goes on from JBBBDQ010000264.1 coordinate 2,490,107, forward strand.
GAAAAAGTTAGACTAAAATTAAATCTATCTTGTGGTTGGAAGAGAACGAGTAAAAATTAACTTTAAGGTACAAAATAGGAGACATACATAGAAAAAGAAAACCACAAGGCTTGAGCAAAACGATAAGATATGCGAAAAAGATAAAATAAAAAATTAAGTTTTTGGACAGAGGTTAAAAAATAAAGAAACTTTACACTATTAAATACAGTATACACAAAAATTAAATCAATAAATAAGTTAAACACATGTTACACTAATAAAAAAAAAATAATTAAAAAACTGGGAAGAGTGAAAAAATTCAATAAACCTACACAGAAAAAAGTCAGCAAGTAAAGTATAAGTACATGTGCGTTGTGGTACAGTGGATATCGGCTCGGAACGAGAAACCGGGGAACCGAGTTCGAATTCCAGTAGAATCCATTGTATTCACTTACGCGCAAATACGCTTGGGAAAGGTATTAATCCGTCTCTTCCTTCGAGTTATGGGTTAAATAGCAGGACAGATTGGGTTGAGGTTCTATAGCCTTGGTCGGCAACCAGTCTACCGCAGAAAGCAATGGCAACCTACTGTGGGATAATCTTCTGCCCAGTCAGTCATGTCTCTTTCGAGACATGATCGTCCAAGCGTGTATCACATATGGCACTTAATTGACTGACTACATAAAACTAACATAGAATATAAAAATTCCTCCAATTAAAAATATCAGTTCTAATCGGTTAGCAACAAAAAATTGGTCTGAGTAAGCTTTAACGAACTTAGGACTGATTCCAAGGGTATCTATCACTCTGCGAACTCCGGGTAATCACCTAAAGTTTCCCCACTGATATGGAGTGTGACACAAGGTGGGGTGTGACGTGGAGAACCAGAGCGCATACACTCGGGTCAAGGGTTAAAATTTACGCAAATGCCGCAACAGCGGGATCGGGCACTTTGCATTGTTTATTTTTCTCAGCCGAATCTCCGTCAGTAGATAGAACTCCGACTGAGTCGTACTCTGTCTGAAGACAGAGAGCTTGACAGTTGTGAGTTCTCTCGGAACTCTGTCTCTGAAATCTTTTTGAGTTCTTTATTTAAGGCGTCTTCCTTAGTTCATTTGTGTTACCGAAGGTGTCTTATTTACTCCACAATAACCCCCTTTGGAGCTTTTTTATTTTTCTTTTCACCTACCCTGCTTCTAGCAACTTCGCCACGTACTGAACTTTGTATGTCTTTCGTTTTGTGTCAACCACTTTTTTCCAGTTCGTTTTCTTTTCTTGAACTCATACTTGTACGTTCAACGAATTATTGGGGTGTTGGTACGTCAAAGATATCATACGGAACTTTCATAGGTTCTTCCTTTCTTGCGGCTTTTTCTTCAGTAAATCTTGACTTTAACGGAATCCAGTGCCTTTGTTTTCCCATTTTTTCTTTTCATCATCTAAATCATTTTTCTATATCATGACCTTATTACGCCGTCTTCCCATATTTATTTTGCATTTTAATCTAATCTGAAAAAAAAATTCTTTGCCAATTTTGAAAAAAAAAAAGTATCCTTTTTGTTATCCGTTCTTATTCTTTTTGATCTGGTAATAACTTGTCAAGCACCGATTTAATTTTTCTTGCGAACTGATATGTCCCGGAAAGGGATATATATATATATATATATATATATATATATATATAGAGAGAGAGAGAGAGAGAGAGAGATCATTCGAGATACCTAAGCGGTTTAGGCAAATGTAACCGGGTAGAACAATCTAGCAAGTCGTATGCAGTATTATGAGACGTAGGCGTAGTCAATAGATGTAGACCAAAAGTAGTAGACCTGTAGACCTCCCGTGGTAGACCTATAGATGTAGACATCTATGCGTGTCCTCACCTTCGTCTGTATTTATAGCTGACACCAGCCAATCACATTACTTTGAGGGGGAACCAAGGTGTATGCATATTCATTACATGTTCATTATATCACGAACATCAATTATGCTGGTGACATGCCTGTGGATGTATTAAAATTCGGCGATATCCGGTATACTCTCAAAGAATTTTCCACTGCTTCTTCATTCACCTTTTCATTACATGCTCTTTTGAAAGCTCTCTTAAAAGAAACCATTCAGCTTGTCCGTTTGACAAGCTGAATGGCGGGCTGAATGTTCGCTGATATGGCGGGATAGTAAAATGTTTAAACCCAGAACATTTCACAAATTTCATTAAATTTGTAAGCAGGGAATTTTGTACCGTTATCCGAGACACTAAGACATCGGGAATGTCTTGCAAACAGTGCACGTAAAAAATTCACTGTCGCCATGGAAGATGTTATTTTGTACTTACAAATTCAGGCCATTTAGTAACGCTGTCCATTACGATCAGATAATGCAATCTGTTTAGTGAACATGCAAAGAATAAGGGCATTCTTAGCCGCGAAGTATGTATTTAGCCAAGTTTGCAATTTCGTAGTAATTGATTTTGCTGCCGGACCACAAATTCTGCAGGCTTTTAATACTTGTCTTGATTCATTTTGGTCCAGTATACATAACTTTTTATAAGTGATTTCATTCTCATAATTTTCGGATGTTTACTATTTATTTAATATCTGCCACGTAATATGATAGATATTACTATATAATGAGTAATCGTTCAAGTTTGGATTTCGTTCTGAAAATATTTTATCTTTCTTACATTTTTAGTTAATATTTTTTTTTTTCAAAATAAACGTCTCTTTTACTTTCATTTCTTCTAGGGTAACTATTAGTTCGTGTTCTACATTCTATTATATATTTTTAATTTCTATTTCTCATTTCAAATCTTGCAATCAGTATTTTCAAATAATTGATTATTTTTTAGTATCAATTTTAATAAATCATCTGCATGTTCTAATTTTTGGACGGTTGGTATTTTAACGTAAAATCGTAATTGTTGTGGATCCCGGGAATGGGGTCCGCATAATACAAATGAACAACGACCAGTAATTGAGATAGAAAATAAGTGTATTAACGTAAGACTTGAATGAAGATTAGTAGTCCAGGAATACGGGTTAGTAAAAAGTTCATGTACACGTCTCTGGAGGTGAAACGGTAGTATATTGAGTATGTCCGCGTCGGAAGCTGACGTGTACTGCGTGTACTTCTCGATGAGTGGAGCACAGAGCTACTATGAACTACTATATACTGACTGTTAATCTTTCTCTGGACTCTCGTATTCTCCGGTTAACTCTCTGTGACAACACGGTATTATGTATTTAGTTACTTTCCCACTAGAGCAAAATGTGGCACAAGGCATTTTTAAAGTGGGTCCTCCGGACCATATAGCCCAGCCAAAAATATCTGCTTATTTTACCCAGTCGTGAATCTACCCATAGTCATGACTGCGTTAATGCTCTCCGCCCGAAGGCAGAGAGCTGACAGTGAAAATGGGAGATACTGCGAGTGATTGCTCACTGGCGGTATTTTTTGTCTCGCTTCTATAGCAGTAGTATAAGCATACTCTGGACGAGTCCATCTTTATGAAAAGGGAAAACCCCACAACAGTAATTTAATAATAATTTAATTTAATAATACACCAGTGTTTTAATCTATTCGCTGTATATATAGGCATTCCTTTTTTCTTACCAAAAATTGATAATAGAGGTCTGTGGTCTGTCTGTAAAGGAAAACTGCTTTCAGGAATAAATTCATGAAATTTTTTCACTGCAATTATTAATGCATGCGCGTCACATTCTATCTGGTTGTAGTTTTTTCTGCAAGTAGTAGCGAATACGAAACATGTGCGAAGGATTTCATGTTATCGCCCTCATTATGTAGAATTACTATTCATATTTAGAATGTAGAATTACTATTCATATTTAGAATGTAGAATTACTAGTCATATTTAGAATGTAGAATTACTAGTCATATTTAGAATGTAGAATTACTAGTCATATTTAGAATGTAGAATTACTAGTCATATTTAGAATGTAGAATTACTAGTCATATTTAGAATGTAGAATTACTATTCATATTTAGAATATAGAATTACTAGTCATATTTAGAATGTAGAATTACTATTCATATTTAGAATGTAGAATTACTATTCATATTTAGAATGTAGAATTACTAGTCATATTTAGAATGTAGAATTACTATTCATATTTAGAATGTAGAATTACTATTCATATTTAGAATGTAGAATTACTAGTCATATTTAGAATGTAGAATTAATAGTCATATTTAGAATGTGGAATTACTAGTCATATTTAGAATGTAGAATTACTATTCATATTAAGAATATAGAATTACTAGTCATATTTAGAATGTAGAATTACTATTCATATTTAGAATGTAGAATTACTAGTCATAATTAGAATGTAGAATTACTATTCATATTTAGAATGTAGAATTACTATTCATATTTAGAATGTAGAATTATTATTAATATTTAGAATGTAGAATTACTATTCATATTTAGAATGTAGAATTATTATTCATATTTAGAATGTAGAATTAGTATTCATATTTAGAATGTAGAATTAGTATTCATATTTAGAATGTAGAATTACTATTCATATTTAGAATGTAGAATTACTATTCATGTTTAGAATGTAGAATTACTATTCATATTTAGAATGTAGAATTATTATTCATATTTAGAATGTAGAATTATTATTCATATTTAGAATGTAGAATTACTAGTCATATTTAGAATGTAGAATTACTAGTCATGTTTAGAATGTAGAATTATTATTCATATTTAGAATGTAGAATTACTATTCTTATTTAGAATGTAGAATTACTAGTCATATTTAGAATGCAGAATTACTAGTCATATTTAGAATGTAGAATTACTATTCATATTTAGAATGTAGAATTACTATTCATATTTAGAATGTAGAATTAGTATTCATATTCAGAATGTAGAATTAGTATTCATATTTAGAATGTAGAATTACTATTCATATTTAGAATGTAGAATTACTATTCATATTTAGAATGTAGAATTAATAGTCATATTTAGAATGTGGAATTACTAGTCATATTTAGAATGTAGAATTACTATTCATATTAAGAATATAGAATTACTAGTCATATTTAGAATGTAGAATTACTATTCATATTTAGAATGTAGAATTACTAGTCATAATTAGAATGTAGAATTACTATTCATATTTAGAATGTAGAATTACTATTCATATTTAGAATGTAGAATTATTATTAATATTTAGAATGTAGAATTACTATTCATATTTAGAATGTAGAATTATTATTCATATTTAGAATGTAGAATTAGTATTCATATTTAGAATGTAGAATTAGTATTCATATTTAGAATGTAGAATTACTATTCATGTTTAGAATGTAGAATTACTATTCATATTTAGAATGTAGAATTATTATTCATATTTAGAATGTAGAATTATTATTCATATTTAGAATGTAGAATTACTAGTCATATTTAGAATGTAGAATTACTAGTCATGTTTAGAATGTAGAATTATTATTCATATTTAGAATGTAGAATTACTATTCTTATTTAGAATGTAGAATTACTAGTCATATTTAGAATGCAGAATTACTATTCATATTTAGAATGTAGAATTACTATTCATATTTAGAATGTAGAATCACTAGTCATGTTTAGAATGTAGAATTAATATTCATATTTAGAATGCAGAATTATTAGTCATATTTAGAATGTAGAATTATTATTCATATTTAGAATGTAGAATTACTATTCATATCTAGAATGTAGAATTCGTATTCATATTTAGAATGTAGAATTCGTATTCATATTTAGAATGTAGAATTACTATTCATATTTAGAATGTAGATTTACTAGTCATATTTAGAATGTAGAATTATTATTCATATTTAGAATGTAGAATTACTATTCATATTTAGAATGTAGAATTACTATTCATATTTAGAATGTAGAATTCGTATTCCTATTTAGAATGTAGAATTCGTATTCATATTTAGAATGTAGAATTACTATTCATATTTAGAATGTAAAATTACTATTCATATTTAGAATGTAGAATTACTATTCATATTTAGAATGTAGAATTAGTATTCATATTTAGAATGTAGAATTAGTATTCATATTTAGAATGTAGAATTACTATTCATATTTAGAATGTAGAAGTACTATTCATATTTAGAATGTAGGATTACTAGTCATATTTAGAATGTAGAATTATTATTCATATTTAGAATGTAGAATTACTATTCATATTTAGAATGTGGAATTATTATTCATATATAGAATGTAGAATTACTATTCATATTTAGAATGTAGAATTACTAGTCATATTTAGAATGTAGATATACTATTCATATTTAGAATGTAGAATTCTTATTCATATTTAGAATGTAGAATTGTTATTCATATTTAGAATGTAGAATTATTATTCATATTTAGGATGTAGAATTACTATTCATATTTAGAATGTAGAATTACTAGTCATATTTAGAATGTAGAATTACTAGTCATATTTAGAATGTAGAATTGCTATTCATATTTAGAATATAGAATTATTAGTCATATTTAGAATGTAGAATTACTAGTCATATTTAGAATGTAGAATTACTATTCATATTTAGAATGTAGAATTACTAGTCATATTTAGAATGTAGAATTACTATTCATATTTAGAATGTAGAATTACTAGTCATATTTAGAATGCAGAATTAATAGTCATATTTAGAATGTAGAATTATTATTCATATTTAGAATGTAGAATTACTATTCATATTTAGAATGTAGAATTCGTATTCATATTTAGAATGTAGAATTCGTATTCATATTTAGAATGTAGAATTACTATTCCTATTTAGAATGTAGTATTACTATTCATATTTAGAATGTAGAATTACTATTCATATTTAGAATGTAGAAGTACTATTCATATTTAGAATGTAGAATTACCAGTCATATTTAGAATGTAGAATTATTATTCATATTTAGAATGTAGAATTACTATTCATATTTAGAATGTAGAATTACTAGTTATACTTAGAATGTAGAATTACTATTCATATTTAGAATGTAGAATTAATATTCATATTTAGAATGTAAAATTACTATTCATATTTAGAATGTAGAATTACTATTCATATTTAGAATGTAGAATTACTATTCATATTTAGAATGTAGAATTACTATTCATATTTAGAATGTAGAATTAGTATTCATATTTAGAATGTAGAATTACTATTCTTATTTAGAATGTAGATTTACTAGTCATATTTAGAATGTAGAATTATTATTCATATTTAGAATGTAGAATTACTATTCATATTTAGAATGTAGAATTATTATTCATAGTTAGAATGTAGAATTACTATTCATATTTAGAATGTAGAATTACTATTCATATTTAGAATGTAGAATCACTAGTCATGTTTAGAATGTAGAATTATTATTCATATTTAGAATGTAGAATTACTATTCATATTTAGAATGTAGAATTACTAGTCATATTTAGAATGCAGAATTACTAGTCATATTTAGAATGTAGAATTATTATTCATATTTAGAATGCAGAATTATTAGTCATATTTAGAATGTAGAATATAGAATGTAGAATTACTAGTCATATTTAGAATGTAGATTTACTAGTCATATTTAGAATGTAGAATTATTATTCATATTTAGAATGTAGAATTGCTATTCATATTTAGAATGTAGAATTATAATTCATATTGAGAATGTAGAATTACTATTCATATTTAGAATGTAGAATTACTATTCATATTTAGAATGTAGAAGTACTATTCATATTTAGAATGTAGAATTACTGGTCATATTTAGAATGTAGAATTATTATTCATATTTAGAATGTAGAATTACTATACATATTTAGAATGCAGAATTACTAGTCATATTTAGAATGTAGAATTACTATTCATATTTAGAATGTAGAATTACTATTCATATTTAGAATGTAGAATTCGAATTCATATTTAGAATGTAGAATTACTATTCATATTTAGAATGTAGAATTACTATTCATATTTAGAATGTAGAAGTACTATTCATATTTAGAATGTAGAATTACTAGTCATATTTAGAATGCAGAATTACTAGTCATATTTTAGAATGTAGAATTAGTATTCATATTTAGAATGTAGAATTACTATTCATATTTAGAATGTAGAATTACTATTCATATTTAGAATGTAGATTAGTATTCATATTTAGAATGTAAAATTACTAGTCATATGTAGAATATAGATATACTATTCATATTTAGAATGTAGAATTATTATCAATATTTAGAATGTAGTATTACTATTCATATTTAGAATGTAGAATTGTTATTCATATTTAGAATGTAGAATAATTATTTTATTTAGAATGTAGAATTACTATTCATATTTAGAATGTAGAATTACTAGTCATATATAGAATGTAGAATTACTATTTATCTTTAGAATGTAGAAGTACTATTCATATTACAATGTAGAATTACTAATGATATTTAGAATGTAGAATTATTATTCATATTTAGAATGTAGATTTCCTAGTCATATTTATAATGTAGAATTACTATTCATATTTAGAATGTAGAATTACTATTCATATTTAGAATGTAGAATTACTAGTCATATTTAGAATGCAGAATTACTAGTCATATTTAGAATGTAGAATTATTATTCATATTTAGAATGTAGAATTATTATTCATATTTAGAATGTAGAATTACTATTCATCTTTAGAATGTAGAAGTACTATTCATATTTAGAATGTAGAATTACTAATGATATTTAGAATGTAGAATTATTATTCATATTTAGAATGTAGAATAATTATTTTATTTAGAATGTAGAATTACTATTCATATTTAGAATGTAGAATTACTAGTCATATTTAGAATGTAGAATTACTATTCATCTTTAGAATGTAGAATACTATTCATATTTAGAATGTAGAATTACTAATGATATTTAGAATATAGAATTACTATTCATATTTAGAATGTAGAATTACTATTCATATTTAGAATGTAGAATTACTATTCATATTTAGAATATAGAAGTACTATTCATATTTAGAATGTAGGAATACTAGTCATATTTAGAATGTAGAATTATTATTCATATTTAGAATGTAGAATTACTATTCATATATAGAATGTAGAATTACTATTCATATTTAGAATGTAGAATTACTATTCATATTTAGAATGTAGAATTACTATTCATATTTAGAATGTAGAATTACTAGTCATATTTAGAATGCAGAATTACTATTCATATTTAGAATGTAGAATTACTATTCATATTTAGAATGTAGAATTACTATTCATATTTAGAATGTAGAATTACTAGTCATATTTAGAATGTAGAATTACTAGTCATATTTAGAATGCAGAATTACTAGTCATATTGAGAATGTAGAATTACTATTCATATTTAGAATGTAGAATTACTATTCATATTGAGAATGTAGAATTACTATTCATATTTAGAATGTAGAATTAGTATTCATATTTAGAATGTAGAATTACTATTCATATTTAGAATGTAGAAGTACTAATCATATTTAGAATGTAGGATTACTAGTCATATTTAGAATGTAGAATTACTATTCATATTTAGAATGTAGAATTACTATTCACATTTAGAATGTAGAATTACTTGTCATATTTAGAATGCAGAATTACTAGTCATATTTAGAATGTAGAATTACTATTCATATTTAGAATGTAGAATTACTATTCATATTTAGAATGTAGAATTACTATTCATATTTAGAATGTAGAATTACTATTCATATTTAGAATATAGAAGTACTATTCATATTTAGAATGTGGGATTACTAGTCATATTTAGAATGTAGAATTATTATTCATATTTAGAATGTAGAATTACTATTCATATATAGAATGTAGAATTACTATTCATATTTAGAATGTAGAATTACTATTCATATTTAGAATGTAGAATTACTAGTCATATTTAGAATGTAGAATTACTAGTCATATTTAGAATGCAGAATTACTATTCATATTTAGAATGTAGAATTACTATTCATATTTAGAATGTAGAATTAGTATTCATATTTAGAATGTAGAATTACTATTCATATTTAGAATATAGAAGTACTATTCATATTTAGAATGTAAGTTACTAGTCATATTTAGAATGTAGAACTAGTATTCATATTTAGAATGTAAATTACTATTCATATTTAGAATGTAGAATTACTAGTCATATTAAGAATGCAGAATTACTAGTCATATTTAGAATGTAGGATTACTATTCATATTTAGAATGTAGAATTACTATTCATATTTAGAATGTAAATTAGTATTCATATTTGGAATGTAGAATTACTATTCATATTTAAGAATATAGAAGTACTATTCATATTTAGAATGTAGGATTACTAGTCATATTTAGAATGTAGAATTATTATTCATATTTAGAATGTAGAATTACTATTCCATATTTAGAATGTAGAATTACTATTTCATATTTAGAATGTAGAATTACTATTCATATTTAGAATGTAGAATTACTAGTCATATTTAGAATGTAGAATTACTAGTCATATTTAGAATGCAGAATTACTAGTCATATTGAGAATGTAGAATTACTATTCATATTTAGAATGTAGAATTACTATTCATATTGAGAATGTAGAATTACTAGTCATATTTAGAATGCAGAATTACTAGTCATATTTAGAATGTAGAATTACTATTCATATTTAGAATGTAGAATTACTATTCATATTTAGAATGTAGAATTACTATTCATATTTAGAATATAGAAGTACTATTCATATTTAGAATGTAGGATTACTAGTCATATTTAGAATGTGAATTATTATTCATATTTAGAATGTAGAATTACTATTCATATATAGAATGTAGAATTACTATTCATATTTAGAATGTAGAATTACTGTTCATATTTAGAATGTAGAATTACTAGTCATATTTAGAATGTAGAATTACTAGTCATATTTAGAATGCAGAATTACTATTCATATTTAGAATGTAGAATTACTATTCATATTTAGAATGTAGAATTAGTATTCATATTTAGAATGTAGAATTACTATTCATATTTAGAATATAGAAGTACTATTCATATTTAGAATGTAGGATTACTAGTCATATTTAGAATGTAGAACTAGTATTCATATTTAGAATGTAGAATTACTATTCATATTTAGAATGTAGAATTACTAGTCATATTAAGAATGCAGAATTAATAGTCATATTTAGAATGTAGGATTACTATTCATATTTAGAATGCAGAATTACTAGTCATATTGAGAATGTAGAATTACTATTCATGTTTAGAATGTAGAATTACTATTCATATTTAGAATGTAGAATTAGTATTCATATTTAGAATGTAGAATTACTATTCATATTTAGAATGTAGAATTAGTATTCATATTTAGAATGTAGAATTACTATTCATATTTAGAATATAGAAGTACTATTCATATTTAGAATGTAGAATTACTATTCATATTTAGAATATAGAATTATTATTAATATTTAGAATGTAGAATTACTATTCATATTTAGAATGTAGAATTATTATTCATATTTAGAATGTAGAATTAGTATTCATATTTAGAATGTAGAATTAGTATTCATATTTAGAATGTAGAATTACTATTCATATTTAGAATGTAAAATTACTATTCATGTTTAGAATGTAGAATTACTATTCATATTTAGAATGTAGAATTATTATTCATATTTAGAATGTAGAATTATTATTCATATTTAGAATGTAGAATTACTAGTCATATTTAGAATGTAGAATTACTAGTCATGTTTAGAATGTAGAATTATTATTCATATTTAGAATATTAGAATTACTATTCTTATTTAGAATGTAGAATTACTAGTCATATTTAGAATGCAGAATTACTAGTCATATTTAGAATGTAGAATTACTATTCCTATTTAGAATGTAGAATTAGTATTCATATTTAGAATGTAGAACTAGTATTCATATTTAGAATGTAGAACTAGTATTCATATTTAGAATGTAGAATTACTATTCATATTTAGAATGTAGAATTACTAGTCATATTTAGAATGTAGAATTACTAGTCATATTTAGAATGTAGAATTATTATTCATATTTAGAATGTGGTGCTATTCATATTTAGAATGTAGAATTACTATTCATATTTAGAATGTAGAATTACTATTCATATTTAGAATGTAGAATTACTAGTCATATTTAGAATGTAGAATTACTAGTCATATTTAGAATGCAGAATTACTAGTCATATTTGAATATAGAATTACTATTCATATTTAGAATGTAGAATTACTATTCATATTTAGAATGTAGAATTAGTATTCATATTTAGAATGTAGAATTACTAGTCATAATTAGAATGTAGAATTACTATTCATATTTAGAATGTAGAATTACTATTCATATTTAGAATGTAGAATTATTATTAATATTTAGAATGTAGAATTACTATTCATATTTAGAATGTAGAATTATTATTCATATTTAGAATGTAGAATTAGTATTCATATTTAGAATGTAGAATTAGTATTCATATTTAGAATGTAGAATTACTATTCATATTTAGAATGTAGAATTACTATTCATGTTTAGAATGTAGAATTACTATTCATTTTAGAATGTAGAATTATTATTCATATTTAGAATGTAGAATTATTATTCATATTTAGAATGTAGAATTACTAGTCATATTTAGAATGTAGAATTACTAGTCATGTTTAGAATGTAGAATTATTATTCATATTTAGAATGTAGAATTACTATTCTTATTTAGAATGTAGAATTACTAGTCATATTTAGAATGCAGAATTACTATTCATATTTAGAATGTAGAATTACTATTCATATTTAGAATGTAGAATTACTATTCATATTTAGAATGTAGAATTAGTATTCATATTTAGAATGTAGAATTAGTATTCATATTTAGAATGTAGAATTACTATTCATATTTAGAATGTAGAAGTACTATTCATATTTAGAATGTAGGATTACTAGTCATATTTAGAATGTAGAATTATTATTCATATTTAGAATGTAGAATTACTATTCATATTTGGAATGTAGAATTATTATTCATATTTAGAATGTAGAATTAGTATTCATATTTAGAATGTAGAATTAGTATTCATATTTAGAATGTAGAATTACTAGTCATATTTAGAATGTAGAATTACTAGTCATATTTAGAATGTAGATTTACTAGTCATATTTAGAATGTAGAATCATTATTCATATTTAGAATGTAGAATTACTATTCATATTTAGAATGTAGAATTATTATTCATATTTAGAACGTAGAATTACTAGTCATATTTAGAATGTAGAATTGCTATTCATATTTAGAATATAGCATTATTAGTCATATTTAGAATGTAGAATTACTAGTCATATTTAGAATGTAGAATTGCTATTCATATTTAGAATGTAGAATTAGTAGTCATATTTAGAATGTAGAATTTCTATTCATATTTAGAATGTAGAATTATTATTAATATTTAGAATGTAGTATTACTATTCATATATAGAATGTAGAATTATTATTCATATTTAGAATGTAGAATTACTATTCATATTTAGAATGTAGAATTACTATTCATATTTAGCATATAGAATTACTAGTCATATATAGAATGCAGAATTACTAGTCATATTTAGAATGTAGAATTACTATTCATATTTAGAATGTAGAATTACTATTCATATTTAGAATGTAGAATTACTATTCATATTTAGAATGTAGAATTACTATTCATATTTAGAATGTAGAATTAGTATTCATATTTAGAATGTAGAATTAGTATTCATATTTAGAATGTAGAATTAGTATTCATATTTAGAATGTAGAATTACTATTCATATTTAGAATGTGAAATTCCTATTCATATTTAAAATGTAGAATTACTATTCATATTTAGAATGTAGAATTACTATTATTATATTTAGAATGTGGAATTACTAGTCATATTTAGAATGTAGAATTATTATTCATATTTAGAATGTAGAATTGGTATTCATATTTAGAATGTAGAATTAGTATTCATATTTAGAATGTAGAATTACTATTCATATTTAGAATGTAGAAGTACTATTCATATTTTAGAATGTAGGATTACTAGTCATATTTAGAATGTAGGAGTACTATTCATATTTAGAATGTAGAATTGCTAGTCATATTTAGAATGTAGAATTACTATTCATATTTAGAATGTAGAATTACTATTCATATTTAGAATGTGTAAGATTACTATTCATGTTTAGAATGTAGAATTACTATTCATATTTAGAATGTAGAATTATTATTCATATTTAGAATGTAGAATTAGTATTCATATTTAGAATGTAGAATTAGTATTCATATTTAGAATGTAGAATTGTGTATTCATATTTAGAATGTAGAATTACTATTCATGTTTAGAATGTAGAATTACTATTCATATTTAGAATGTAGAATTGTTATTCATATTTAGAATGTAGAATTATTATTATGTTTAGAATGTAGAATTACTAGTCATATTTAGAATGTAGAATTACTAGTCATGTTTAGAATGTAGAATTATTATTCATATTTAGAATGTAGAATTACTATTCATATTTAGAATGTAGAATTACTAGTCATATTTAGAATGCAGAATTACTAGTCATATTTAGAATGTAGAATTACTATTCATATTTAGAATGTAGAATTACTATTCATATTTAGAATGTAGAATTAGTATTCATATTTAGAATGTAGAATTAGTATTCATATTTAGAATGTAGAATTACTATTCATATTTAGAATGTAGAAGTACTAATCATATTTAGAATGTAGGATTACTAGTCATATTTAGAATGTAGAATTATTATTCATATTTAGAATGTAGAATTAGTATTCATATTTAGAATGTAGAATTACTATTCATATTTAGAATGTAGATTTACTATTCATATTTAGAATGTAGAATTCGTATTCATATTTAGAATGTAGAATTGTTATTCATATTTAGAATGTAGAATTATTATTCATATTTAGGATGTAGGAGTACTATTCATATTTAGAATGTAGAATTACAATCATATTTAGAATGTAGAATTACTAGTCATATTTAGAATGTAGAATTGCTATTCATATTTAGAATATAGAATTATTAGTCATATTTAGAATGTAGAATTACTAGTCATATTTAGAATGTAGAATTACTATTCATATTTAGAATGTAGAATTACTAGTCATATTTAGAATGTAGAATTACTATTCATATTTAGAATGTAGAATTATTATTAATATTTAGAATGTAGAATTACTATTCATATATAGAATGTAGAATTATTGTTATTATTTAGAATGTAGAATTACTATTCATATTTAGAATGTAGAATTACTATTCATATTTAGAATGCAGAATTACTAGTCATATTTAGAATGCCAAAATTACTAGTCATATTTAGAATGTAGAATTACTATTCATATTTAGAATGCGTTACTAGTCATATTTAGAATGTAGAATTACTATTCATATTTAGAATGTAGAATTAGTATTCATATTTAGAATGTAGAATTACTATTCATATTTAGAATGTAGAATTAGTATTCATATTTAAAATGTAGAATTAGTATTCATATTTAGAATGTAGGAGTACTATTCATATTTAGAATGTAGAATTACTATTCATATTTAGAATGTAGAATTAGTATTCATATTTAGAATGTAGAATTACTATTCATATTTAGAATGTATGAATTTACTAGTCATATTTAGAATGTAGAATTATTATTCATATTTGGAATGTAGAATTACTATTCATATTTAGAATGTAGAATTATTATTCATATTTAGAATGTAGAATTACTATTCCTATTTAGAATGTAGAATTACTATTCATATTTAGAATGTAGAATCACTAGTCATGTTTAGAATGTAGAATTATTATTCATATTTAGAATGTAGAATTACTATTCATATTTAGAATGTAGAATTACTAGTCATATTTAGAATGCAAGTACTAGTCATATTTAGAATGTAAATTATTATTCATATTTAGAATGCAGAATTACTAGTCATATTTAGAATGTAGAATTATTATTCATATTTCGAATGTAGTATTACTATTCATATCTAGAATGTAGAATTCGTATTCATATTTAGAATGTAGAATTCGTATTCATATTTAGAATGTAGAATTCGTATACATATTTAGAATGTAGAATTACTATTCATATTTAGAATGTAGAATTACTATTCATATTTAGAATGTAGAATTACTATTCATATTTAGAATGTAGAAGTACTATTCTTATTTAGAATGTAGAATTACTAGTCATATTTAGAATGTAGAATTATTATTCATATTTAGAATGTAGAATTACTATTCATATTTAGAATGTAGAATTACTAGTCATATTTAGAATGCAGAATTACTAGTCATATTTAGAATGTAGAATTACTATTCATATTTAGAATGTAGAATTACTATTCATATTTAGAATGTAGAATTACTATTCATATTTAGAATGTAGAATTAGTATTCATATTTAGAATGTAGAATTACTATTCATATTTAGAATGTAGAATTAGTATTCATATTTAGAATGTAAAATTAGTATTCATATTTAGAATGTAGAATTACTAGTCATATTTAGAATGTAGAATTACTAGTCATATTTAGAATGTAGATTTACTAGTCATATTTAGAATGTAGAATCATTATTCATATTTAGAATGTAGAATTACTAGTCATATTTAGAATGCAGAATTACTAGTCATATTTAGAATGTAGAATTACTATTCATATTTAGAATGTAGAATTACTATTCATATTTAGAATGTAGAATTACTATTCATATTTAGAATGTAGAATTAGTATTCATATTTAGAATGTACAATTACTATTCATATTTAGAATGTAGAATTAGTATTCATATTTAGAATGTAGAATTAGTATTCATATTTAGAATGTAGAATTACTAGTCATATTTAGAATGTAGAATTACTAGTCATATTTAGAATGTAGAATTACTAGTCATATTTAGAATGTAGAATCATTATTCATATTTAGAATGTAGAATTACTATTCATATTTAGAATGTAGAATTATTATTCATATTTAGAATGTAGAATTACTATTCATATTTAGAATGTAGAATTACTATTCATATTTAGAATGTAGATTTACTAGTCATATTTAGAATGTAGAATCATTATTCGTATTTAGAATGTAGAATTACTATTCATATTTAGAATGTAGAATTACTATTCTTATTTAGAATGTAGAATTACTATTCATATTTAAGAATGTAAAATTACTATTCATATTTAGAATGTAGAATTACCAGTCATATTTAGAATGTAGAATTATTATTCATATTTAGAATGTAGAATTACTATTCATATTTAGAATGTAGAATTACTAGTCATATATAGAATGCAGAATTACTAGTCATATTTAGAATGTAGAATTGAGGGTATTCATATTTAGAATATAAATTACTATTCACATTTAGAATGTAGAATTACTAGTCATATTTAGAATGCAGATTTACTAGTCATATTTAGAATGCAGAATTACTATTCATATTTAGAATGCAGAATTACTATTCATATTTAGAATGTAGAATTACTATTCATATTTAGAATGTAGAATTACTATTCATATTTAGAATGTAGAATTAGTATTCATATTTAGAATGTAGAATTAGTATTCATATTTAGAATGTAGAATTAGTATTCATATTTAGAATGTAGAATTACTAGTCATATTTAGAATGTAAATTACTAGTCATATTTAGAATGTAGATTTACTAGTCATATTTAGAATGTAGAATTATTATTCATATTTAGAATGTAAAATTGCTATTCATATTTAGAATGTAAATTATTATTCATATTTAGAATGTAGAATTACTATTCATATTTAGAATGTAGAATTACTATTCATATTTAGAATGTAGAAAATAGTATTCATATTTAGAATGTAGAATTAGTATTCATATTTAGAATGTAGAATTACTATTCATATTTAGAATGTAGAATTACTAGTCATATTTAGAATGTAGATTTACTAGTCATATTTAGAATGTAGAATTATTATTCATATTTAGAATGTAGAATTGCTATTCATATTTAGAATGTAGAATTACTATTCATATTTAGAATGTAGAAGTACTATTCATATTTAGAATGTAGAATTACTAGAATAATATTTAGAATGTAGAATTATTATTCATATTTAGAATGTGAAATTACTATACATATTTAGAATGTAGAATTACTAGTCATATTTAGAATGTAGAATTCGTATTCATATTTAGAATGTAGAATTACTATTCATATTTAGAATGTAGAATTACTATTCATATTTAGAATGTAGAATTACTATTCATATTTAGAATGTAAATTACCAGTCATATTTAGAATGTAGGAGTATTATTCATATTTAGAATGTAGAATTACTATTCATATTTAGAATGTAGAATTACTAGTCATATTTAGAATGCAGAATTACTAGTCATATTTAGAATGTAGAATTAGTATTCATATTTAGAATATAGTATTACTATTCACATTTAGAATGTAGAATTACTAGTCATATTTAGAATGCAGAATTACTAGTCATATTTAGAATGCAGAATTACTATTCATATTTAGAATGTAGAATTAGTATTCATATTTAGAATGTAGAATTACTATTCATATTTAGATATTAGTATTAGTATTCATATTTAGAATGTAGAATTAGTATTCATATTTAGAATGTAGAATTAGTATTCATAATTAGAATGTAGAATTACTAGTCATATTTAGAATGTAGAATTACTAGTCATATTTAGAATGTAGAATTACTAGTCATATTTAGAATGTAGATTTACTAGTCATATTTAGAATGTAGAATTATTATTCATATTTAGAATGTAGAATTGCTATTCATATTTAGAATGTAGAATTATTATTCATATTTAGAATGTAGAATTACTATTCATATTTAGAATGTAGAAGTACTATTCATATTTAGAATGTAGAATTACTAGTCATATTTAGAATGTAGAATTATTATTCATATTTAGAATGTAGAATTACTATACATATTTAGAATGCAGAATTACTAGTCATATTTAGAATGTAGAATTACTATTCATATTTAGAATGTAGAATTACTATTCATATTTAGAATGTAGAATTCAGATTCATATTTAGAATGTAGAATTACTATTCATATTTAGAATGTAGAAGTGATACTATTCATATTTAGAATGTAGAATTACTAGTCATATTTAGAATGCAGAATTACTAGTCATATTTTAGAATGTAGAATTAGTATTCATATTTTAAGTGTAGAATTACTATTCATATTTAGAATGTAGAATTACTATTCATATTTAGAATGTAGATTAATATTCATATTTAGAATGTAAAATTACTAGTCATATGTAGAATATATATATACTATTCATATTTAGAATGTAAAATTATTATCAATATTTAGAATATAGAATTACTATTCATATTTAGAATGTAAATTGTTATTCATATTTAGAATGTAGAATAATTATTTTATTTAGAATGTAGAATTACTATTCATATTTAGAATGTAGAATTACTAGTCGTATTTAGAATGTAAATTACTATTCATCTTTAGAATGTAGAAGTACTATTCATATTTAGAATGTAGAATTACTAATGATATTTAGAATGTAGAATTATTATTCATATTTAGAATGTAGATTTACTAGTCATATTTATAATGTAGAATTACTATTCATATTTAGAATGTAGAATTACTATTCATATTTAGAATGTAGAATTACTAGTCATATTTAGAATGCAGAATTACTTGTCATATTTAGAATGTAGAATTATTATTCATATTTAGAATGTAGGAATTATTATTCATATTTTAAGAATGTAGAATTAGTATTCATATTTAGAATGTAGAATTACTAATGATATTTAGAATGTAGAATTATTATTCATATTTAGAATGTAGAATAATTATTTTATTCAGAATGTAGAATTACTATTCATATTCAGAATGTAGAATTAATAGTCATATTTAGAATGTAAATTACTATTCATCTTTAGAATGTAGAAGTACTATTCATATTTAGAATGTAGAATTACTAGTCATATTTAGGAATGCAGAATTACTAGTCATATTTAGAATGTAGAATTACTATTCGTATTTAGAATGTAGAATTACTATTCATATTTAGAATGTAGAATTAGTATTCATATTTAGAATGTAGAATTACTATTCATATTTAGAATGTAGAAGTACTATTCATATTTAGAATGTAGGATTACTAGTCATATTTAGAATGTAGAATTATTATTCATATTAGAATGTGGAATTACTATTCATATTTAGAATGTAGAATTACTATTCATATTTAGAATGTAGAATTACTATTCTTATTTAGAATGTAGAATTACTAATTGTATTTAGAATGTAGAATTACTAGTCATATTTAGAATGCAGAATTACGAGTCATATTTAGAATGTAGAATTACTATTCATATTTAGAATGTAGAATTACTATTCATATTTAGAATGTAAATTAGTATTCATATTTAGAATGTAGAATTAGTATTCATATTTAGAATGTAGAATTACTATTCATATTTAGAATGTAGAAGTACTATTCATATTTAGAATGTAGGACTAATTCATATTTAGAATGTAGGAGGAATTATTATTCATATTTAGAATGCCCAGAATTACTAGTCATATTTAGAATGTAGAATTATTATTCATATTTCGAATGTAGTATTACTATTCATATCTAGAATGTAGAATTCGTATTCATATTTAGAATGTAGAATTCGTATTCATATTTAGAATGTAGAATTCGTATACATATTTAAGAATGTAGAATTACTATTCATATTTAGAATGTAGAATTACTATTCATATTTAGAATGTAGAATTACTATTCATATTTAGAATGTAGAAGTACTATTCTTATTTAGAATGTAGAATTACTAGTCATATTTAGAATGTAGAATTATTATTCATATTTAGAATGTAGAATTACTATTCATATTTAGAATGTAGAATTACTAGTCATATTTAGTATGCAGAATTACTAGTCATATTTAGAATGTAGAATTACTATTCATATTTAGAATGTAGAATTACTATTCATATTTAGAATGTAGAATTACTATTCATATTTAGAATGTAGAATTAGTATTCATATTTAGAATGTAGAATTACTATTCATATTTAGAATGTAGAATTAGTATTCATATTTAGAATGTAGAATTAGTATTCATATTTAGAATGTAGAATTACTAGTCATATTTAGAATGTAGAATTACTAGTCATATTTAGAATGTAGATTTACTAGTCATATTTAGAATGTAGAATCATTATTCATATTTAGAATGTAGAATTACTAGTCATATTTAGAATGTGCAGAATTACTAGTCATATTTAGAATGTAGAATTACTATTCATATTTAGAATGTAGAATTACTATTCATATTTAGAATGTAGAATTACTATTCATATTTAGAATGTAGAATTAGTATTCATATTTAGAATGTAGAATTACTATTCATATTTAGAATGTAGAATAAGTATTCATATTTAGAATGTAGAATTAGTATTCATATTTAGAATGTAGAATTACTAGTCATATTTAGAATGTAGAATTACTAGTCATATTTAGAATGTAGAATTACTAGTCATATTTAGAATGTAGAATCATTATTCATATTTAGAATGTAGAATTACTATTCATATTTAGAATGTAGAATTATTATTCATATTTAGAATGTAGAATTACTATTCATATTTAGAATGTAGAATTACTATTCATATTTAGAATGTAGATTTTATTCAGTCATATTTAGAATGTAGAATCATTATTCGTATTTAGAATGTAGAATTACTATTCATATTTAGAATGTAGAATTACTATTCTTATTTAGAATGTAGAATTACTATTCATATTTAGAATGTAGAAGTACTATTCATATTTAGAATGTAGAATTACCAGTCATATTTAGAATGTAGAATTATTATTCATATTTAGGAATGTAGAATTACTATTCATATTTAGAATGTAGAATTACTAGTCATATATAGAATGCAGAATTACTAGTCATATTTAGAATGTAGAATTAGTATTCATATTTAGAATATAGAATTACTATTCACATTTAGAATGTAGAATTACTAGTCATATTTAGAATGCAGATTTACTAGTCATATTTAGAATGCAGAATTACTATTCATATTTAGAATGTAGAATTACTATTCATATTTAGAATGTAGAATTACTATTCATATTTAGAATGTAGAATTAGTATTCATATTTAGAATGTAGAATTAGTATTCATATTTAGAATGTAGAATTAGTATTCATATTTAGAATGTAGAATTACTAGTCATATTTAGAATGTAGAATTACTAGTCATATTTAGAATGTAGATTTACTAGTCATATTTAGAATGTAGAATTATTATTCATATTTAGAATGTAGAATTGCTATTCATATTTAGAATGTAGAATTATTATTCATATTTAGAATGTAGAATTACTATTCATATTTAGAATGTAGAATTACTATTCATATTTAGAATGTAGAAATAGTATTCATATTTAGAATGTAGAATTAGTATTCATATTTAGAATGTAGAATTACTATTCATATTTAGAATGTAGAATTACTAGTCATATTTAGAATGTAGATTTACTAGTCATATTTAGAATGTAGAATTATTATTCATATTTAGAATGTAGAATTACTATTCATATTTAGAATGTAGAATTACTATTCATATTTAGAATGTAGAAGTACTATTCATATTTAGAATGTAGAATTACTAGTCATATTTAGAATGTAGAATTATTATTCATATTTAGAATGTAGAATTACTATACATATTTAGAATGTAGAATTACTAGTCATATTTAGAATGTAGAATTCGTATTCATATTTAGAATGTAGAATTACTATTCATATTTAGAATGTAGAATTACTATTCATATTTAGAATGTAGAATTACTATTCATATTTAGAATGTAGAAGTACTATTCATATTTAGAATGTAGAATTACCAGTCATATTTAGAATGTAGAATTATTATTCATATTTAGAATGTAGAATTACTATTCATATTTAGAATGTAGAATTACTAGTCATATTTAGAATGCAGAATTACTAGTCATATTTAGAATGTAGAATTAGTATTCATATTTAGAATATAGTATTACTATTCACATTTAGAATGTAGAATTACTAGTCATATTTAGGAATGCAGAATTACTAGTCATATTTAGAATGCAGAATTACTATTCATATTTAGAATGTAGAATTAGTATTCATATTTAGAAGTTGTAGAATTACTATTCATATTTAGAATGTAGTATTAGTATTCATATTTAGAATGTAGAATTAGTATTCATATTTAGAATGTAGAATTAGTATTCATATTTAGAATGTAGAATTACTAGTCATATTTAGAATGTAGAATTACTAGTCATATTTAGAATGTAGAATTACTAGTCATATTTAGAATGTAGATTTACTAGTCATATTTAGAATGTAGAATTATTATTCATATTTAGAATGAATTGCTATTCATATTTAGAATGTAGAATTATTATTCATATTTAGAATGTAGAATTACTATTCATATTTAGAATGTAGAAGTACTATTCATATTTAGAATGTAGAATTACTAGTCATATTTAGAATGTAGAATTATTATTCATATTTAGAATGTAGAATTACTATACATATTTAGAATGCAGAATTACTAGTCATATTTAGAATGTAGAATTACTATTCATATTTAGAATGTAGAATTACTATTCATATTTAGAATGTAGAATTCGAATTCATATTTAGAATGTAGAATTACTATTCATATTTAGAATGTAGAATTACTATTCATATTTAGAATGTAGAAGTACTATTCATATTTAGAATGTAGAATTACTAGTCATATTTAGAATGCAGAATTACTAGTCATATTTTAGAATGTAGAATTAGTATTCATATTTAGAATGTAGAATTACTATTCATATTTAGAATGTAGAATTACTATTCATATTTAGAATGTAGATTGATATTCATATTTAGAATGTAAATTACTAGTCATATGTAGAATATATATATACTATTCATATTTAGAATGTAGAATTATTATCAATATTTAGAATATAGAATTAATATTAATATTTAGAATGTAGAATTGTTATTCATATTTAGAATGTAGAATAATTATTTTATTTAGAATGTAGAATTACTATTCATATTTAGAATGTAGAATTACTAGTCGTATTTAGAATGTAGATTTACTATTCATCTTTAGGAATGTAGAAGTACTATTCATATTTAGAATGTAGAATTACTAATGATATTTAGAATGTAGAATTATTATTCATATTTAGAATGTAGATTTACTAGTCATATTTATAATGTAGAATTACTATTCATATTTAGAATGTAGAATTACTATTCATATTTAGAATGTAGAATTACTAGTCATATTTAGAATGCAGAATTACTTGTCATATTTAGAATGTAGAATTATTATTCATATTTAGAATGTAGAATTATTATTCATATTTAGAATGTAGAATTAGTATTCATATTTAGAATGTAGAATTACTAATGATATTTAGAATGTAGAATTATTATTCATATTTAGAATGTAGAATAATTATTTTATTTAGAATGTAGAATTACTATTCATATTCAGAATGTAGAATTAATAGTCATATTTAGAATGTAGAATTACTATTCATCTTTAGAATGTAGAAGTACTATTCATATTTAGAATGTAGAATTACTAGTCATATTTAGAATGCAGAATTACTAGTCATATTTAGAATGTAGAATTACTATTCATATTTAGAATGTAGAATTACTATTCATATTTAGAATGTAGAATTAGTATTCATATTTAGAATGTAGAATTACTATTCATATTTAGAATGTAGAAGTACTATTCATATTTAGAATGTAGGATTACTAGTCATATTTAGAATGTAGAATTATTATTCATATTTAGAATGTGGAATTACTATTCATATTTAGAATGTAGAATTACTATTCATATTTAGAAATGTAGAATTACTATTCTTATTTAGAATGTAGAATTACTA
Source organism: Ascarosepion bandense (assembly GCA_037127315.1). NCBI lineage: Eukaryota > Metazoa > Mollusca > Cephalopoda > Sepiida > Sepiidae > Ascarosepion > Ascarosepion bandense. Next base: position 2,515,181 of record JBBBDQ010000264.1, read on the forward strand.
GTCATATTTAGAATGTAGAATTACTAGTCATATTTAGAATGTGCAGAATTACGAGTCATATTTAGAATGTAGAATTACTATTCATATTTAGAATGTAGAATTACTATTCATATTTAGAATGTAGAATTAGTATTCATATTTAGAATGTAGAATTAGTATTCATATTTAGAATGTAGAATTACTATTCATATTTAGAATGTAGAAGTACTATTCATATTTAGAATGTAGGATTACTAGTCATATTTAGAATGTAGAATTATTATTCATATTTAGAATGTAGAATTACTATTCATATTTAGAATGTAGAATTACTATTCATATTTAGAAATGTAGAATTACTGTTCATATTTAGAATGTAGAATTACTAGTCATATTTAGAATGCAGAATTACTAGTCATATTTAGAATGCAGAATTACTAGTCATATTTAGAATGTAGAATTACTATTCATATTTAGAATGTAGAATTACTATTCATATTTAGAATGTAGAATTAGTATTCATATTTAGAATGTAGAATTAGTATTCCTATTTAGAATGTAGAATTACTATTCATATTTAGAATGTAGAAGCACTATTCATATTTAGAATGTAGGATTACTAGTCATATTTAGAATGTAGAATTATTATTCATATTTAGAATGTAGAATTACTATTCATATTTAGAATGTAGAATTACTATTCATATTTAGAATGTAGAATTACTATTCATATTTAGAATGTAGAATTACTAGTCATATTTAGAATGTAGAATTACTAGTCATATTTAGAATGCAGAATTACTAGTCATATTTAGAATGCATAATTACTATTCATATTTAGAATGTAGAATTAGTATTCATATTTAGAATGTAGAATTACTATTCATATTTAGAATGTAGTATTAGTATTCATATTTAGAATGTAGAATTAGTATTCATATTTAGAATGTAGAATTAGTATTCATATTTAGAATGTAGAATTAGTATTCATATTTAGAATGTAGAATTACTAGTCATATTTAGAATGTAGAATTACTAGTCATATTTAGAATGTAGATTTACTAGTCATATTTAGAATGTAGAATTATTATTCATATTTAGAATGTAGAATTGCTATTCATATTTAGAATGTAGAATTATTATTCATATTTAGAATGTAGAATTGCTATTCATATTTAGAATGTAGAATTATTATTCATATTTAGAATGTAGAATTACTATTCATATTTAGAATGTAGAATTACTATTCATATTTAGAATGTAGAAGTACTATTCATATTTAGAATGTAGAATTAGTATTCATATTTAGAATGTAGAATTATTATTCATATTTAGAATGTAGAATTACTATACATATTTAGAATGCAGAATTACTAGTCATATTTAGAATGTAGAATTACTATTCATATTTAGAATGTAGAATTACTATTCATATTTAGAATGTAGAATTACTATTCATATTTAGAATGTAGAAGTACTATTCATATTTAGAATGTAGAATTACTAGTCATATTTAGAATGCAGAATTACTAGTCATATTTTAGAATGTAGAATTAGTATTCATATTTAGAATGTAGAATTACTATTCATATTTAGAATGTAGAATTACTATTCATATTTAGAATGTAGATTAGTAATCATAATTAGAATGTAAAATTACTAGTCATATGTAGAATATAGATATACTATTCATATTTAGAATGTAGAATTATTATCAATATTTAGAATATAGAATTACTATTCATATTTAGAATGTAGAATTGTTATTCATATTTAGAATGTAGAATAATTATTTTATTTAGAATGTAGAATTACTATTCATATTTAGAATGTAGAATTACTAGTCGTATTTAGAATGTAGAATTACTATTCATCTTTAGAATGTAGAAGTACTATTGATATTTAGAATGTAGAATTACTAATGATATTTAGAATGTAGAATTATTATTCATATTTAGAATGTAGATTTACTAGTCATATTTATAATGTAGAATTACTATTCATATTTAGAATGTAGAATTACTATTCATATTTAGAATGTAGAATTACTAGTCATATTTAGAATGCAGAATTACTTGTCATATTTAGAATGTAGAATTATTATTCATATTTAGAATGTAGAATTATTATTCATATTTAGAATGTAGAATTAGTATTCATATTTAGAATGTAGAATTACTAATGATATTTAGAATGTAGAATTATTATTCATATTTAGAATGTAGAATAATTATTTTATTCAGAATGTAGAATTACTATTCATATTCAGAATGTAGAATTAATTGTCATATTTAGAATGTAGAATTACTATTCATCTTTAGAATGTAGAAGTACTGTTCATATTTAGAATGTAGAATTACTAGTCATATTTAGAATGCAGAATTACTAGTCATATTTAGAATGTAGAATTACTATTCATATTTAGAATGTAGAATTACTATTCATATTTAGAATGTAGAATTAGTATTCATATTTAGAATGTAGAATTAGTATTCATATTTAGAATGTAGAATTACTATTCATATTTAGAATGTAGAAGTACTATTCATATTTAGAATGTAGGAATACTAGTCATATTTAGAATGTAGAATTATTATTCATATTTAGAATGTGGAATTACTATTCATATTTAGAATGTAGAATTACTATTCATATTTAGAATGTAGAATTACTATTCTTATTTAGAATGTAGAATTACTAGTCATATTTAGAATGTAGAATTACTAGTCATATTTAGAATGCAGAATTACTAGTCATATTTAGAATGTAGAATTACTATTCATATTTACAATGTAGAATTACTATTCATATTTAGAATGTAGAATTAGTATTCATATTTAGAATGTAGAATTAGTATTCATATTTAGAATGTAGAATTACTATTCATATTAAAATGTAGAAGTACTATTCATATTTAGAATGTAGGATTACTAGTCATATTTAGAATGTAGAATTATTATTCATATTTAGAATGTAGAATTACTATTCATATTTAGAATGTAAAATTACTATTCATATTTAGAATGTAGAATTACTATTCATATTTAGAATGTAGAATTACTAGTCATATTTAGAATGCAGAATTACTAGTCATATTTAGAATGCAGAATTACTAGTCATATTTAGAATGTAGAATTACTATTCATATTTAGAATGTAGAATTACTATTCATATTTAGAATGTAGAATTAGTATTCATATTTAGAATGTAGAATTAGTATTCCTATTTAGAATGTAGAATTACTATTCATATTTAGAATGTAGAAGCACTATTCATATTTAGAATGTAGGATTACTAGTCATATTTAGAATGTAGAATTATTATTCATATTTAGAATGTAGAATTACTATTCATATTTAGAATGTAGAATTACTATTCATATTTAGAATGTAGAATTACTATTCATATTTAGAATGTAGAATTACTAGTCATATTTAGAATGTAGAATTACTAGTCATATTTAGAATGCAGAATTACTAGTCATATTTAGAATGTAGAATTATTATTCATATACCATAGTCACTACCATCCGAAGACAATATAATTTCTAATTCCGGTTCGTAGTGGGCTAATGATAAATCTAACGTCAGTATTTTTTAATTCTTCAAAGTCTTTTCGATACTTATCAGACCAGTTTCACTTTACGCTTTATTAAGCGAATTGTTCAACGGAGTTCTGAAATTCTGCATATTATATATGTATATTTGATAACAATATGCTAGTCTTAGAAATGCTTGTAGCCTATTAACGTTGGTTGGGGAAGACATATTCATAACTGCACTTACCCTCGATGGATCTGTTTGACAACCATTTTTGTCAATAAATTGTCTCAGATACAAAAAACAATCGCGATTTTCCTCAATGAGTTTAAAACCGGTATTCTCATATTTTTCAACAAATCTTTTCACATGCTCGATATGTTGATCCTTAGATACACTCTTAATTAACATATTATTTACTCACCACAAATTTAGTCAGATTATTTAACGTTTCTTCAACAAAAGTTTCGTATTTTTCTTGTCTTCGCAGTCGTTGCATTCTTCTCAGAAGGCTCTCAGAACTCTGGGTATTTAGCAAAGTCCTCTCCACAGAGGTAGAATGTGACAAAGATCGGGTTTAACGTAGAATTTCCGAGTGCTTATTCCTCGGGCGAGAATTCCCGAGCTCCGGCATGTGCGGGATCCGGCTCGTGTATATTTTTCCCTAGCCGAGCTCCTGCTCTTCAGCATAGCCTCACTTACTAAACATTTTACTAACCTATAAATTGATCTATATATACAAACTATAATTAATCCATATATGCAAACTATAATTGTAAATTTTGAGGGGGTGTGAGATAGATAGATAGATAGATAGATAGATAGATAGATAGATAGATAGATAGAGAAAGAGAGAGAGAGCGAGTGTGAAATAGATAATGAGAGAGGGAGAGGGAGAGAGAGAGTCGAGTTTTCGTGGAATTCTACAGTAGTTTTATTGAGTCCTTGAACTAAGACGGGATGTGACAAAAGGTCGGACTTTACGTAGAAACTCCAAGCGTGTGCAATTAAGCCAAGCCTAAAAATGCCATACGCGTATCGGGTATTAAGTCGGTATATTCTTTTCAGCCGAGTCTCTGTCTGTAAATCTAGTCCGGACTGAGTCGCTCTCTTCCAAAAGAGAGCTTGTCTGACAGCTTAGATTTAGAGTGGATCTGGTTATTTACCCGATCCCTCGCCACAATAGGCTGAATGTGACACAAGATCGGTTTTTAATGTGGGTATTTCCTAGAGCGTATTCTCGAGTAACGATTCCCCATAAACCCCACATGAGCAGGATCAGATATTTTTCCCAGACGAAGCTATGCCGAAGCTAGAGTCTGACAAGGTTGAATTCGTGTAAAACTCTAGGTATTTAATCTGAGTCCCTCGACTCAGTCGAGATGTGACGCAGGGTCGAGATTTATGTGAGGAAACCCAGCACGGGCACTTGGGCAAAGGGTGAAAAATTGCCCAGCACTTGCATAGGCGCGATCGAACACTAAGCAGGTATAATCTTCTCAGTCAAGTCTATCTCCATAGTCAGAACATTGACTGAGCCCTTCTCTTCTGGGAGACAGAGATATCGATTGACCCTTTTGAGTTCATGTGGAATTCTGGCACTATACTCTTATCCAGTTTTTTTTTATTTAAGGTGTCCTACCAAGTTCACTTGTGTTACTTATTTACTTCACAACGTTAATCCGTATATATAAACTACATTTCATCCATATATATAAACTATAATTGATCCATGTATATATAAACTAAATTTAATCCATAAATTGATCTATATATACAAAATATAATTAATCCATATATACAATTTATAATTTTTAGCAACAAAGTTTTTCGGTTACATTTGTTACCATAACTCACACCCCTGAAGATGATCTCGGAAAGTGGTTGAAAGTACTTGGGTACCTTGAGAAATGAATGAAAATAACATCTGTCAACAGTACAGCTAATTCCTGACATCTTTTGATTGTAATATGCGAAAGATTATCCGTGAGTATGAACGGATTTTATTAAAAATAATCAAACATAATATTTGCAATTTATTTAATCTGGGATCTTTAAAAGAAAATTTGCTGCCTAAATGCACAAACTTATAATTGTAAACTTTGGAAAGTGAAACTATCGCTGAAATATGTTGAAGATTTTTCTAAGTTTTAATCTGAAATCATATAAATACGAACTTTAAAAAAAGATGTTAACAGTAAATGGAAAAACGAAGGGCGTCATCTTAAACTGGCGCCACAAAAAATAGGGGTTAAAAAAAGTTTGGTTTAAGTATGTTATTGGTAGCTAAGTGCTGTGTGATGACATATAAAACATGGCCAGGACAAAAACGGGACGCATCAAATCAAAATGAGTGACAAATATCTAATTGCTGATAAACTACTATGGGATCATGTGAATTCTGGTGATGGTAGTGTTAGCAGAGATAAGGATAATGGTTTCGGCGATGGCAGGGGTATTGACTTTCAAATGATTGTATTTGGAGATGCAGACGTTGGAAGGTAATTCACTTCTTGAGGATGCATTTTTAAGTCAAAAATTAAGTTTTTCGTCCTCTTTCAACTTGCTCTCCTCGAACGAAATCGTGGTAATAATGAATGTTTTTCTTAAGAAAGAAAGAAAGATGATGCATAAAAAGAAAGCTTGAAAAAGAAGAAAGAAAGATAATGCATAAAAAGAAAACTTGAAAAAAAGAAAGAAAGATGATGCATAAAAAGAAAGCTTGAAAAAGAAGAAAGAAAGATGATGCATAAAAAGAAAGCTTGAAAAAAAAGAAAGAAAGATGATGCATAAAAAGAAAGCTTGAAAAAGAAGAAAGAAAGATGATGCATAAAAAGAAAGCTTGAAAAGAAGAAAGAAAGCTAATGCATAAAAAGAAAGCTTGAAAAAAGAAAGAAAGATGATGTATAAAAAGAAAGCTTGAAAAAAGAAGAAAGAAAGATGATGCATAAAAAGAAAGCTTGTAAAAGAAGAAAGAAAGCTAATGCATAAAAAGAAAGCTTGAAAAAGAAGAAAGAAAGATGATGCATAAAAAGAAAGCTTGAAAAAGAAGAAAGAAAGATAATGCATAAAAAGAAAACTTGAAAAAAAGAAAGAAAGATGATGCATAAAAAGAAAGCTTGAAAAAAGAAAGAAAGATAATGCATAAAAAGAAAACTTGAAAAAAAAAGAAAGAAAGATGATGCATAAAAAGAAAGCTTGAAAAAGAAGAAAGAAAGATGATGCATAAAAAGAAAGCTTGAAAAAGAAGAAAGAAAGATGATGCATAAAAAGAAAGCTTGAAAAAAGAAAGAAAGATAATGCATAAAAAGAAAACTTGAAAAAAAAAGAAAGAAAGATGATGCATAAAAAGAAATCTTGAAAAAGAAGAAAGAAAGATGATGCATAAAAAGAAAGCTTGAAAAAGAAGAAAGAAAGCTAATGCATAAAAAGAAAGCTTGAAAAAGAAGAAAGAAAGATGATGCATAAAAAGAAAGCTTGAAAAAGAAGAAAGAAAGATAATGCATAAAAAGAAAACTTGAAAAAAAGAAAGAAAGATGATGCATAAAAAGAAAGCTTGAAAAAAGAAAGAAAGATAATGCATAAAAAGAAAACTTGAAAAAAAAAGAAAGAAAGATGATGCATAAAAAGAAATCTTGAAAAAGAAGAAAGAAAGATGATGCATAAAAAGAAAGCTTGAAAAAGAAGAAAGAAAGATGATGCATAAAAAGAAAGCTTGAAAAAGAAGAAAGATGATGCATAAAAAGAAAGCTTGAAAAAGAAGAAAGAAAGATGATGCATAAAAAGAAAGCTTGAAAAAGAAGAAAGAAAGATGATGCATAAAAGGAAAGCTTGAAAAAGAAGAAAGAAAGATGATGCATAAAAAGAAAGCTTGAAAAAAGAAAGAAAGATAATGCATAAAAAGAAAACTTGAAAAAAAGAAAGAAAGATGATGCATAAAAAGAAAGCTTGAAAAAGAAAAAAGAAAGATGATGCATAAAAAGAAATCTTGAAAAAGAAGAAAGAAAGATGATGCATAAAAAGAATGCTTGAAAACGAAGAAAGAAATATGATGCATAAAAAGAAAGCTTGTAAAAGAAGAAAGAAAGCTAATGCATAAAAAGAAAGCTTGAAAAAGAAGAAAGATGATGCATAAAAAGAAAGCTTGAAAAAGAAAAAAGAAAGATGATGCATAAAAAGAAAGCTTGAAAACGAAGAAAGAAATATGATGCATAAAAAGAAAGCTTGAAAAAAAGAAGAAAAAATAGATGATGCTTAAAAAGAAAGCTTGAAAAAGAAAAAAGAAAGATTATGCATAAAAAGAAAGGTTGAAAAAGAAAAAAGAAAGATGATGCATAAAAAGAAAGCTTGAAAAAGAAGAAAGGAATATGATGCATAAAAAGAAAGCTTGAAAAAGAAGAAAGAAAGATGATGCATAAAAAGAAAGCTTGAAAAACGAAAGAAAGGTAATGCATAAAAAGAAAACTTGAAAAAAAAAGAAAGAAAGATGATGCATAAAAAGAAATCTTGAAAAAGAAGAAAGAAAGATGATGCATAAAAAGAAAGCTTGAAAAAGAAGTAAGAAAATATAAAAAGGCTAGAAAAGAATGAAGAAGAAAGAAAATACGAAAAAATGATATGTGGGAAAGAAAGAAAGAAAGAAAGAAAGAAAGAAAGAAAGAAAGAAAGCCGGGGGAATATAAAAGCAAGTCAGGGAGAAAAGACGGAAAGAAAAATGTGAGAGTTATAAGGAATGTAAAAGAATATGAATGAATGAGGCAAAGACAAAATGATGGAAAGAAAGAAAAAGTGAAAGAGAGGCCCGTATGAAGGAAAAGGATTAATGAAAATTTGTAATAAAAAAAGAGAAAACAGAAAAAGAAAAGGAAAATTTTAAAGGAGAAATTGAAATACATATCTGAAGAAAGATGCAATAAAAAAGAAACAGAATAAGAAGAGATAATGAAATAAAGAAGAGAGAAAAATAGAAAATAAAAATAAAAGAAAAGGCCAAAGAGAAAATAAAAATGAAACAAAAAAGGAAAGAAAAACACGGAATAGAAAGGAAGATAAAAATATAGTTAAAAAAAAAAGGTAGAATAAAAATGGGTGGAAGAGGTTGGAGAGAAAGATGAAAGAGAAGATAGAAGAGAAAGAAAGGAACAATGATGAAAGAGAAAAGTGAGGAGAGATAGAAAAAGAGGACAATAAGAAAGAGTAAAATGACAGAGAATTAAAAAATGAAATAGAAAAGCAAAGAGAAAAGAAAAAAAGCGAGGCAGGAGAGTAAAAAAGAGGGAAAAGGAAAATAGAAAGAACCTTGAAAGAGAGAAATGAAAGAGATAGAAGGTAAAGTATTCGAAGAGAAGAAGAAGAGAAAAAAGAAAGAAAAATAAGCAAAGGAGAGATAGAGAAGAGAAATGAAGAAAAGCAATAAAAGAGGAAGGGGAAGAGAGAAAAATAAAAAAAAAATCCATGAAAAAGAGAAGAGGAAAGCAAAAATATTTTAAGAGAGGAAAGAAAGCAAAAACAAAAATAATGAAAGAAAAAAAGAAGAAAGAGAAAAAGAAATAAGAAACAATGAAAGAGAGTAAAAGGAAAAGAGTGTGAACGAGAAAGGAAGGGGAGAAAAAAGAAAAATAGTTAAAGTGAGAAAAATAAAAGAAATGAAAATAATGAAAGAGAGAAAGGAAGAAAAGAAAGAAAACATACACACACACACACACACACACACACACACACACACACACACACAGAAAAAAAAACCAATGAATGAGAGAAAGAGAAGAAAAAATGAACACAGCAAAACAAAACAAAACAAAAAAAAAAACAAATAAAATAAAACGGGAACAATGAAAGTGAAAAAAGAAGGAGATAATAAAATAAAAAGACGAAGAAAGAAAGTTAGCGAATAAGTAAAAGTAAAATAGAAAAAATAAATGAAAGATAAAAAGAAAGATCAAGAACAGATGAATGATAAGACAGATAGATAGAGTGAAAGAGAGAAACAGAGAGAAGAGAAGGAGAGATGGAAAATAAAAACTATGAATGAATAAAAAAAAGACAAAAATAAAAAAAAAAGAGATGAAAAAAAAAAGGTAAACGAAAACAAAATGAGTGTTTCCCGCCGTAATTATCTCCAACAGTCGAGACACCTATATAAACAAAAGTTCTCCTCTCGTGATTCAGTATTTAGGCACGTTTTTTCCAGTTTGGACGGCTATTAATTCTTCGGGAACTGGGTCACAAGCATTTTGAAGGCTAAAAGATAAGTTTCCGATTCTAGCACATCGGTCTAACTGATATTAGTTTTTGACTAGAACAAATCAGTTTCTTCTTGGGACCACACCATATTCTGAAATGTAAATACACCTAAAAATCCCGATTCTAATCTTATTTTAATTATTTCACCCCAAGGAAGATAATAAAGTCACTAAAACGCAAAGGGTTAAGGAGTATGAGAGAATATAAGAAGAAAAAACCTAATTAAAAGAAGAGAAAAATAACAGAAGATGTGTTGTAGTTCTCGAATTCTCTTCGCCAATTTGTTGTGGCTCTTGAATTCTAGACAACACGTTGTTGTGCGATCCCGGGAATGGGGTTCGCATAAATAAATTAACAACGACCAGTAATTGAGATAGAAAATGAGTGTATTAACGCAAGGATACGGGTTAGTAATAAGTATATGTACAAGTCTCTGGAAGTGAAGCCGTAGTATATGGAGTATGTCCGCGTCGGAAGCTGACGTATACTGCGTATTAATCTTCTCGATGAGTGGAGAACAGAGCTACTATGAACTACTATTCCCTTCCGGTTAACTCTCTGTGAAACGCGGTATTCTCTTCTGTTAACTCTCGAATTTTCTCGGATCGCTTCTATAGTAGTAGTATAAGTATACTCTGGACGAGTCCATCTTTATTAAAAGGGAGAACCCCACAACAATATGAATTAAGAAGAAAAAAGATTAAGATCGATTTGGATCTTAAGGTATTCTCTTGTATCACTAGATGCAAAGTACATTATAAATTCGGATTTTATAAGCAGACAAGATTTGTTTATTAATAAATTGGTACAAAACAACCGTTTTTCGTCACCATATGACATTGTTCTAGATTAAGCTAAGTTTAAGAGAATAGTACTTTTTATGTATACTTATTCACCCCAAACAGACCCCAAGAATCAGTCGAGGTGAAAAATTTAAACTTATTTATAAATGGAACTTTTGTGTGTGTGTGTGTGTGTGTGTGTGTGTGTGTGTGTGTCCGTTACCTATAGACTCCGAAACTGCTAAACCAATTTTCTTCAAAATTTACTCAGTTGTACTATAAGCGTCTGCGAGTGTTCTAAGCTAGGTTTTGTATCGAGGTACCCCCAATAAATATCGAAAATCGATAATCGATAATCGAAAAAATTGGGTTATAGAAGGATTGGTCAGATTTTAATCAATTTTGATATACTCACATAGACAAAGACACAAAAAACGATATTCAGAAGTTTCAAGGTTGCAGTTCTTACAATAGTGCAGAAAATCGATAATATATATATATATATATATAAGGCAAGATGTTTGTGTGTGTGTCTGTTTATCTGCCTGTATGTCTGTATTTTTTTCAGCCCTTTTATTTTAGTTTTTGCTTCGGGTTTGGCTTTAAGTAGGTATAATTGTAGTTCTTAGTCTCAGCAATGATACCATTTATTCAGAGGACTTATTTAGATTTCAAAATTCAGTTTACGACGAAAAAAACTTATTTGATATCGATACCAGGAAATCAAAATTTGACTTACATCCATTCATTTTTCTTTCAGTCTACGGTTTCGCTTTAACTGGAAACAACTATTGCTTTTTAGTCTTTCGTGCCAACGTCCAAAGAGTCTGAGCTCCAGGACTATGAATTAGTTTTAAAGCTTTCATTACACCCGATCAACGCCGGGCTATACTGCTAGTTAAAAATATAAAATAATATTGATGAATAAGGCATGAAATCTCAATGGTAGGAATTGAAGATTAAGAGGATAAGGAAGAAAGATGACGATTGACTCATACGTGTTACAAAGGCAGCTCAGAGATAAGCTGATACTTTCCTAGATTTTTGCTGGTGTTGACACTGACTCACCATAGATCAGAACACCACATATATAAGTCTGACATGTCTTTGACGTCAAGGTAAAGTTACGTGTAGAGTAATTAGTCATGGTTAAATGTAATTGGCAGAAATATCTAACAAACATTATTGACAAAGTTTGAAATAAACAATAACAAAAAGGAAAGGACAAAAATAATACTGTGCAAACAATATATGCAAGACAAAAGTCGGTAAAGCAACAGTCAGTCAGTTAAGAGCCATACGTGATACACTCTTTGGGCGATCATGTCTCGAAAGAGACATGACTGACTGGGCAGAAGATTATCTCGCAGTAGGTTGCTATTGCTTTCTGCGGCAGACTGGCTGCAAGCCAAGGCTATAGAACTCAATCTATCCTTTTATTTAACCCATAACAGCAGGAAAGAGACGGATTATTACCTTTTGCAAGAGTATTTGTGCGTAAGTGAATGCAAAAATTTCAACTGGAATTCGAACTCGGCTCCCCGATTTCGAATTCCTGTTGAAAGCAACGGTAATTAGGTTAAATGTTCACAAATTAAGAATGGTGGTGACACATAAAAGGAAATACAGACTAGTTATCGCAGCGTTATGACTTCAAGACACGGAAGAACAGAAATATAAAGAGCGAGTGACTTATTTTATTTTACTTATTATATTTATTTTAGCTAAGAAGGAAATTTAACATGCACCTGAATGTTTTGTCTGCGGAGTTTGGATTTTCTTGCAATGATTCTATTTGAATTGCAACAACATTGCTTTAGCTAACATTATGCTTACAGATTGCTATCCCGTGGCTTTTGGCAAGTCAATATATATACATGTGTGTGTGTGTGTGTGTGTGTGTGTGTGTGTGTGTGTGTGTGTGTGTGTGTGAGAATAATAAACATAGTCATCATAGTGATCTAAGTTGAAACATGTGTTTTTGTTACCAATGTTCAATTTTTACCTTCTTTTACTAAACTTTTCCTTTGAAAGTGTAAAACGGATCAAATCAGACCGGTGCAAAAAAGGTTCTTTGCATTTGGTTTTTATTAAAGTTTTCGTTCAGAACCGGCTAATTGTCACCTAGTTAATATTGAAGTGCATTCTTCAAGCTTTCTGCGCATAACTTCCGGGAAACTGATGCTACGCAGTGCCTTCAGCGAATTTCTTCGAAGAACAATCACAAACTTCCACCCCGTAATGTGTATGAAAAAAAATCATCAAAAGGAAATCTCAAGCTTAAACGAACCAAATCTGTCCGACAGGTGTTTTTGCTTCGTAGAGCACTGGGAAATGAGAAACAGTGGCCTTGTTGGTAAAATCTGATACATTAAGAAGTAGGGTTGGGGAAGAGGCGTTTAGTACGAGACACTTGCATTCATAAAAAAAGTAAGACTACTTTCTCTGTTAGATATTTAGCCTTGTTTGTATTTGGGCCAAAATAGAAGTTTATAAAAATCTATTTAAGTCTGGCATAAGACAATTAAAAGGAATCACCATTTTAAAACCTGGTGGAAGGGTTCAAACGTTACTTATTGTATTTGATGACATAATTTTCAGTTAAATCACGTGTCGGTTAGGGCAGATTTGTGTTCTGTGGAAACAGCACGATCAGTAACTGATTAGTACTAAATAAGATCAAGATGAGATATCCTGAGACATTTACATGGGAAGGAAGATGGATGAGGAAAGTGAGTCGTGGTTTAAAATAGAAATTTTGATTTGTCGGTGTAATATTTTGGCTACGATTTGATATCATAATAACGAATGAAACGGAAATGTTAAAACAACAAGAGTACAGAACAACAACAAATCTGGAGTAACAAAAAAAAAAAAAATCAAAAAAGAAAAAATAATTATTTACCGTAAATTGCTAAAATCGAAATAAAAACACGGCTGGTCCAGAGATCGCTGTACATTGATTAAGCAATTATCCACAAACCCGGTCATACAACTAAGACATATTCTCCGGACAGAGGAAGTTTCATTCTGATTTTAACGTTAAGGTTTTAAAGTCAGCTTATATTAAGTCATGTCATCCACTTCTCTATATGCAGAAGCTGTTGTAGTACTTAAATATAATCAGAATTTGATGTTTATATTTTTATAATATAAAATGAGCACCGATGAGAGCTGATCGAGAAACCGGTAAAACTACTTTTATGTTAATTGTATTTTTGCATTCCGATATTACCTTTTTACGTGGTGGTGCAATGGATATAGACTCGGAATGACAAACCGGAGAGCCGAGTTCGAATTCTATTTGAATTCACTTACGCACAAATACCCTTTGGGAAAGTTATTAATCCGTCTCTTCCCTGCCGCAGAAAACAAAGGCAAACTACTGCGGGATAATCTTCTGCCTAGTCAGTTATGTTTCTTTCGAGACATGATCGCCCAAAGCGTGTATCACGTATGGCACTTAACTAACTAAATTTCCATTAATTTTCCATTTCATTATTTTTTTGCTTGATGTTTTAACATACCCTTTTAATCGCTGTTATGAACATTTGTATCCCAGTTAGAATATTTAAATGTAATTTCAGTAATAATTCAAATCTTTGATTGAGTTTAACCGCTAAATACTGCAGATAATAGTTTAGCCATATTTATAACTGCTTCAGATTAAAAAACACAATAGTACCAGAGAGAGAGAGAGAGAGAGAGAGAGAGAGAGAGAGAGAGAGATAGAGAGAGAGAGAGAGTACTTTTTGACAAATTTGTCGTATTATACCTTTTTGAACTGATCAAATTTTGGTACAAAGTGCTACAGTTGGACCACCTAGGGATGAATGAATCTGCTACCAAAGGTCTTCGAGATAAGAAGCATGAGTATTGCTCATATTGTAATACTGATCATAGTGCTTCGGACTTCGTTGTTTTATTCACATTTTTTCATATTTAGAAATTCTGATTCTACTCTTATCCGCCAAGAAGAGAATGAAGGCGAAAATAGTATCAGTATTTACTGAAAGAGCATTAGACTAACGAAAGATGCCTTTCAAAAATTATTCATGATATTAAGAAACAGGAAGATATTTTTAGAAGTAAAATTAGTTGGTAGGTTGTTTTTGTATGGATACTTAATTCCGAAATTTAAACATGAAATCTTGAATTTTATAATATAACTAATTCAAGAAAATGGCAATTTTTATGATTAAATGATAATAAATGAAATTGTTGCCAAATAATCTTACAAAATCAAATGAGAACAACATGTTTTTTCTTACAAGAGATGAGATTAATCATGAATTGTTTATTTTTTATTTTCTTTCGACAATACATGGCATATCTTCAATTTTCTTATAAAATGTCTTGATGGTAAATTTTACTATAGTAATATTGATAATTTTACTATAAAATGTATTGCTGATATATTTATCTTTTCTTAGTGCATTGATTTTTGTTTGACGTTTTTCCGATGTCGTTTCATTCAGAGTTCTTATTACCATGAGTAATTCATTGTAGCTTGAGTTTAGTCCATTACAGTTCCATTGGATTATTCTATATCCTATGTTTGTATTTTTAATTGTATTTTGTAGATTTTTATCGTTTTGATTTTTGTTTAGAGATTTGGTCGCATATCATCCATTCTTTTTAGGACCACAAATTTATTTTTTGTGGGTGAGTTATAACTCGTTTTCTAGTGGTTATAATATTAAGTCTTGCTTAGGTTACTCGCCATGAAGTCGGTTATAAATAGACTAGATTCATTCCAACAATGTCGTATTTATTTTGCAAAAAAGCAAAATACAAAAAACAAAATAAAAAACAAACAGAAATCTGGTATAAGGCCAAAAAAAGGGGGATGAAGAAAAGGTGGTTTCTTCTGTTTTATAATTATATTTAGTGACTCAAACATACTACATTATTTCTGACAGAAAAACAACACATTCTTACTGGGAATATCCATTCTGATACCTCAGGATCTCCATGAAGTCTTAACTAGTCTCCGCGGCCAGTAGCTCTTGCACGCTGTAGGGGACCTTGTCGTCGCTGCTGTTTTTGCTGTGCCCGCCGCTCTCGCTGTGCCTGCCGCTCATTGTGGTAGGTGATGGCGGTGCATGTGTTGCGAACGTCCCGATCGCGAGGATCAGCAGGAACCTGACTGATGATGTAATGCCGGCGACAATGTCGCCTCCGTCCGCCAAATCACGGTGGTTCTCGGCACTTCTAGAGCACCTCCTCGTAATACATTTTTTTTCCAAAACTGAACAAAGAAACCACAATCAAAAACACTGTAAAAACCCTGGATGGGGTATTACTCGGTTCGTCCGTCGATAAAGAGCGCGGCCAACGGCAAGAACTGATGCAAATTTCAGGACTCAGTGAACATCGAAACCTCGAATGAGGCCAAGAACTCTTCTACATCTGATGGACCTAAAATAGTGAAACGCTGGTCTTATGCCTGCTCTTTGCTCTTAAAATGAAGACTTTGATAATCAGATCATGACTGTAAGCGTTCTCAGAGTCGACAAGCTTGGACAACAGTACGTAGTACATGAAATAACCCATTCCTCTGATGACTTTTTTGCTTCAGCCCCCTAAAATGTTAATGCTTTAATAACAGTGGTTTTTTGTAGGGCGACACATAGTGCGCAAACGCTTGTTGACCACAAATCCTGACACAATTCTTCTTTCAATATTTTTTAATTCCTCGGGATTTACAAAAGTCCATTTTCGGTGACAAGATGTGCGTAGCACTTGGCTTTTTCGAAGAACTCCATTATGTTGATGACATACTTTGGTGAGGACTTCTAGCATGTGTGAAATTTATTAGCAACTTCATTGTCGTTTTTGTTGTTGCTGTTTTTTCACTGGTTTAGTAATTTTTATTTTGTGGATTTGGGACATTTTTGGCATCACTACTTTCTTTTATCCCAGTATTTGGTTCATCATTTTCCTTGGTTTTATTCTCAGTAATCATTGTTTTGGTGCGTTTTTCTTCCATCAGGTCTTATTTAACAAAACAACTGTTGACAGTCATTTTAACGAAAGCGGGATGTTTTTTTCAAAACCAAAAATAAAAAAGGGTGAATAAGAATAAGCAAAAACCAAAATATTAATAAACAATTATTGATTTGAGTTCAGCATTTACATTTGCACGGAAATAAGGATGTTTTGGAAATATTTGAAGTGGGTAAAGGCCTTCGGGGAACGAAACAAAAATTTACCACTTTCTTAACTAAAGTTCTTTTTTCATTAAGTACCTTCGAAAATAAGCAGAAAAAGCAATTCTATTATCTGAATTATATGTAAATTCAAATCTGGTATTTGCCAGCGCTTTGGGAGTGAAAGAATTTGGAGAATTTTCTGTTTTCTTTCCTTAACTTTTCTCGTTGTTTCTGTCGTTCCAATAACTGCTTCTCTTGCTGTTCGTGCTGTTGTTGTCGAATTTCTATAGCAGACGCCAATATTTCTTTCATATTTGAAGAATATCAGTTTTTTCTGTGTTTTTCTTTTTCACACAACAAAGATAAAAATTAAACCAACGTGGTTCGAAATTCTTGTTGTTACTTTCATGATGTGCACCGAAACAAGAAGTATTTTTTCTACATGTTATAACTTATATGAGTTTCTGTCCTTTTCATTCGTGTTATAACTCGTATGAGTTTCAATTCCTGGTCGCCACTGTTATAACTCGTTTTTTAACGCTTATAATATTATATCCTGCTTAGGCTACTCGCTGTGATATCTTTTAGAAATACTCTAGACTGATTCCGAACAGTTTTAATCACTTAGAGTTTTTTTTATCCGAGCGGGGTGTATTATTTACTCTACAACTGGGTGTCAGATGTGATGTTGTCGGTTATTCATAATCTATGGGACTCTTTCCGGAGATATATATTTTGAGATTTGGTAGACGGATTGGTGATCTTTAATATTGTTGTTTAATTTCCTTTCGTTTACTTGCGCTCCCAAGAATTTAAATGTAATGTCAGTAGTCATCTCCTATCTCACTAATCTGCATCCTCTCTCTCATGCTCCTATCTCAGTCCACTCCACTCTCATCAGTATTCTCATCCTTCACTTACCCACTTCCCGACACCTCCTATAACCTGTCACTCTTTCGCATAACTTTCCTCCTATGTAACCCCCTGCAAAACAGTGGCAGTAAAATGCCTTGCTTGGGGTGATATGATTATATAAAAAAAAGTTTTATACTATTATAATGTGGATATAAAGTGGGATAATATTCTACATTACAATCAATATATAACCTGATCCCTCAATTTATGGCCAGAGCCATTCTCTCTCTTATGCTCCTTTCTCCGTCCACTCCACTCTCATGAGTATTCTCATCTTTCTCTTACCCACTTCCTGACACCCCCTATAACCTGTCACTCTTTCTCATAACTTTCCTCTTATGTAACCCCCCCCCCTGCACAACAGTGGCAGTAGAATGCCTTGCTTGGGGCGATATGGTTATAAAAAAATGCGGGTTGCTTTAAGTGGAAATTTTTGATTTGTATATATGTGTTAGTTGAGCTATAGCATGTATGTCCAAAATGGGGTCTTCTGATTTATTCATATTTAAAATGGGGTCTTCTGATTTATTTATATTTAAAATGGGGTCTTCTGATTTATTCATATTTAAAATGGGGTCTTCTGATTTATTTATATTTAAAATGGGGTCTTCTGATTTATTTATATTTCTGTTTGGCCAGTTTCAGCTGCGTAAGCTTTTTTTTTTTAGAAGTTCTTGTAATTTTGGCCACTTGTTTGGTTCTAGCTGCACCATTCGCTCGATGGCTGCTCTATTTTGTTGGAAGTATTGCTGATAATTGGATTTACCTTCTGAGCTATATTGGAATCGGTATGGCCTTTCATATATAAATTTGTTATTTTTCTTGATGTGCGTAGTGGTGCAGTGGATATCGGCTCGGAACGAGAAATCGGGGAGCCGAGTTCGAATTCCAGTAGAATCCATTGTATTCACTTGCGCGCAAATACCCTTGGGAAAGGTATTAATCCGTCTCTTCCTTCCAGTTATGGGTTAAATAACAGGACAGCTTGGGTTCTATAACCTTGGTCGGCAACCAGTCTACCGCAGAAAGCAATGGCCAACCTACTGTGGGATAATCTTCTGCCCAGTCAGTCATGTTTCTTTCGAGACATGATCGCCCAAGTGTGTTTCACGTATGGCACTTAACTGAACTGATATCCATTCTATATTTCATCACCGTGATTTCTTTCTGTCTTTTATATATATAGCAATATTTAAAAAAAGCTGGATGGCCCTCTTGACAGAACGTTTAGTATCGTGAGCACAGTTTCCCCCATAAGATGTTGTCTTTCTAACCCCATTTTCCACATAATGTATGTCATCTGCATCTCTAATTGTGGTTCCAATACTTCTGACACTTGAAACATCTCAAAGGATTGGGGATGCATTGCTCAACCATCTTGATCATGAATACAATTATTATTTCTTATGGGATTAATGGTTTATTAAAAGTTAAAATATGTGTATTTGAATTTGTTGAGAGCGCTTTTTTATGCTTATAATATACTTTATGCTTTAATTAGTGACCCCTTGCTTAAGTAAGGCTGAATTTATGTCATTTGGTCTAGCCAGGATGCGCATTCTGGTGCAGTGGCTATCGGATTGAAACGAGAAATCAGAGAGCCGAGTTCGAATTCTAATTGAATTCGCTGTATTCACTTACGCGCAACTACCATCGAGAAAGGTATTAATCCGTCTCTTCTCCTTCCAGCTATGGATTAAATAGCAGAACAGATTAAGTTCAATAGCCTTAGGTGTGAACGATTCTATCGTAGAAAGTAATAGCAACCTACTGTAGGAAAATCTTTTGCCCTGTCAGTCATGTCACTTTTGAGACGTGTATCATGTATGGCACTTACCTGTCTGAATGGTGTCGCCAAGCACAGCTCTCTATTACTAATAACTTTTGTGTGAATAAACTTTAAATTGCGGAAGTTTTCATTTTAAATATCTTATCTGAGTGCTTGTTATTGTTCGTGTTTAAAAGTCGATTACCACGTCTCATTTCTTTTTACCGTTAAAGGATTTTCATTGTTGGTAATTATTTATTCTAATAATAACGGAGACAGTTTGACCATAGCATGTTCCCTTACGGAAGCCAAAATAAATATACATAGAAAGCAGAACGGTTATCAACACATTAAACAGAATAAACAATCTAAATTATAATTTTGGCTAAGTATTGATGTTCACTTCGTGTTAATGACTTTGGAAAAAGAGTGCATCACATTTTCGCTTCTCCGTGTTCTATCGCCAAATATATCGACAAAAATATTTAGTCACTGGTTTGCTACAATGATGAACGGGGAAGAGAATGGCTGAATTCTTTTTTAAAGTAGACTGCTCTCTCATATGTGGGATGTACGTTGTGGTGCAATGGATATTGACTCGGAATGACAAATCGAGGGGAACCGAGTTCGAATTCCAGTTGAATTACTTTCATTCACTTACGCACAGATACCATTGGGAAACCCGTCTCTTTCCTTCAGTTATGGGTCAAATAATAGGACAGATTGGGTTCTATCGCCTTGGCTGGCAACCGGTCTACCGCAGAAAGCAATGGCAACCTACTGCGGGATAATCTTCTGCCCAGTCAGTCATGTCTCTTTCAAGACATGATCGCCTAAAGCGTGTATCACGTATGGCACTCAACTGACTGCTCTCTCATAGCTATCTTATCACTCAAACTGTAGGAGAGAAAAAGCTGTTACATCCATTTTAGCCTTGATAATTGAGAAGGATGTGAGTAAAAGACATGCAGATGGGCATTTGAGAAACTAGGTGGTGTTTGAAAATCCAAACCGGGTCTACAAAATGAAAATAAATTTACGAAACCTGATTCATCACGGGAGAAACGAAACGAAACGAAAGTGGCATCATAAACAAAGACGATAACAAATGGTTAAAGTAATAATCGGATGATACGATATCAGCTGGGTGGGGGGATGCATGTTGTGAAGTCTGAAGTGTGTAGAATCGTTGGGTTAGACTGACAGCAAATAAGATGGAGTTATGAAAGAACAAGAACAAACAAAACAGAGACAGCAAAACATAAAATGCCTCATTATGCAAGAAATGAACGTTGTAATTGCAAAGAACACAGAGCAAAAGGAAGAAAAATAGTTTAGAAAGTGAAATAAAATACCAAGCCCAAGTAGTACGCTTGAAAACGTCAGGTAAGCGACATTTGAACTATAAGAATGCTTCGCCGTGGAGCAACGGTAATATCAGCCGTTTCCTTATAAGAAAACATTCAGCATTTATTGATTGAGCAGCCAGTGCTACTTTCAGTTGAAATTTATAAAATGATTCTATTTTTAAACTATCGCCCGGTTCACACTCCACCCCCGTCTATTGAACAGGTGAAGAGGCTCATCCCTTGTTCCCTGTTTAGGATGTGGTTTCCGACTTTCTCTTTTCCAATCTTTTCACTCTTACGTAGCCCCCTGTGCATCAGTGGCGTTACCGCCTTGCTCGGGGTGATATGATTAAAAAAAAATATATTTTAAACAATTTTTCAGGAAAATACTTTTCTCAAGTTTAGTTATGCTATTATTGTTATTTCTGATATTTATGGGGGTTTCTTTCCTAACATTTTGTTTAAAGTAGTGTGGAATATCAGCATCTTGCTTTTCTCATTGGTTTCTTTTCGAGTTATAGGTGATATTTCTTTTTGCTGTTGCCGTTGCTGAATGTCCTCAATTGATGCGATTCCTGTGATTTAGTCAAGTGTTTGTCATTTCATAACTCCCGTTAAAAAGGTTCGACGTTACTTAAGCGCAAATACCCTTGGAAAAGGTATGAATCGATCTCCTGTCTACAACTATAGGTTAAATATTAAGACGTATTACGGAAAATTCAGAAGATTAACGAAATGGTTTAACAACCGACATATTGAAATTATTTGTTTGAAGATTATTTTTAATTCATACTCGTATTTGAGTAGATATTCTGTTTTTAAATCAAACAAGATATTTATTTCTACCGGCTTGATTATTTACGATAAATTTTGTTCCGAAAATCTGTGTCAAAATTTATCGTAAATAATCACGCCGGTAAAAATAAATATACTGTTTGATTAAAAATAGAATATCGACTCAAATACGAGTATTGATTAAAAATAATATTCAAACAAATAATTTCATAAGGACTCATATCTGGAAAAATCATTGTTATTCCTAAAAATTTAATAATACAATATTAATATGAAACTTATTGTTTGAAGAAGTGTGGATTGTTAATATCTTTATTATGACTCTTCGCGTTACATGTGCTACCCATTTTAGTTGTTGCTGCTGTTGAAAGTTTTCAAATGATGGTGCAGTGTTTTGTCTTAGATTTTAGTCTCATTCGACGAGGTTCGAAGGATACTCAACACTGCAACATTTTCTTATCTTTCATCAGTATGGATGGTGTTACTCTCCTAAAAAGCAACACATTTCGCCTCCTTGGCCTCACTTTCTCAACTGACCATTAAGTGGAAAGACTAAATCGAATCTATAGCTGCATCTACCCCTAGGAAGGATGGGTCACTCTGTCGCATCAAGAAGTTTTTCTCGTCAGAATCCATCTTGCACATTTATAAATCTACTATTCGTTTGTGCTTGGAATACTGTTGCCATATTTGATTGGGTGTTATTCACCTTGAGGTTCTCAACAAAAAAGGAGGATTTGCAACGTAATCGGTTCCGACTTGGTATCTCGCTTTTAGTCGCTGTCTTACCGACGGGATGTGGCTTCCCTTTGTCTTTTCTACAAATATTTTCACCGCTTCTACCCTGAAGAGATTATTTCCCTAGTCTCCCGACCGCATGACTTTATTCGTGCTACTAGATTGACATCAAGGTTGCACTCTTTTACCGTGAAAATAGTTAAATATAACCCCCTCCGCTTCTATTCTAGTAGTTTCTTTTTTCACACATCCCGTCCGTGGAACTCCCTTCCATATACATACTTACTTGATAGCTAAAATCTCCAAAAGGTTTAAATGCAACGTCAATTGCCATCTCATACCTTCCTAAATCTCATCTACCTCGCTAAATCCCTCCTTACTTCGGTATCCCCTGTACCCTGATTTTTTCTCTCAGTGGTTCACAAACAATGTGGCCCGTCACGTCTCGCAGCTACGGTGGAAGTGGATAGCAGGTGAAGAGGAATAAATGAAAGACAATTATAGAAACAGTTTAAAATTTCATATGCCAAAAATAAATATGATTTCAAAATTTAGAATATTATTCTGGATTACTTGTAACAATTATTAACCAATGTTATCAATGTAACATTTTTTTGCCTTAAATTAAGGATTAAGAATATAGTAACTAGGGTTCTCAAAATTATCAATGACAATGTTCTGAGTTGGTATCCTTGGTTATCTCCCTTCAACACTCTTTTCCTGGACCTCCTCCTTTGCCGTAGAGCTGCTTACGCCTCTTCACTGGGACAACCCTGACGAGCGATCAAATTTTTATTCCGAAGACGCAGCCCAGAGATAAACGTTTGTAAAAAGATTAGTCTATCAAGTCACATCGAATCTGTTGGAAGACTGTCCAACATTGATAACCTTATAGGACGATAGATATAACATAGCAGTTCAGCACGTTTTTCTTTCTAATGAAATACAAAAGATTAGAGTGAAGGAAAAATACAAATGATGGGCGAGGATAAAGCAATGAACAAACAGAAGAGGAACAATGAGGATTAGCGAGGAGGAGGCACTGGAAGAGGAGGAGGTAATGCAAAAAGGAGGTGGAGAACGAGGGAAGGCGGTCAAAAAGCAAAAATTATTATAATGAGAGCAAATAACTTAGGCACTATTTACACGGGGGTAAAAATATTACAAGAATGAAATAGAAACAACCAGTAGTGCAATTATATGTAATTCATAAAAATATATTAAATAGTTACTATATTCTTAGTACTTGTTATAATTTTGAAAATATAATAATGATAAAATCAATCTGTAATTATTTATAACTATTTATACTTATTTGCTAGTAATGTGGTAGCGAATAACTAAAAGGATACATTTTGATGTAATGACGTAAGTGGTGACAATTTTAAATTATCCAATGAAAAATGTTGTGTGCGTCGTCCGTCATTTTGGTTCAGTTTCAAAATTTTTTTCGGTTTCATGAATAATAACTGTGTAGCATGTTTTTTTTTTATCATATCACCCCAAGCAAGGCGATAACGCCACTGATGCGCAGGGGGCTACGTAAGGGTAAAAAGAATGGAAAAGAGAAAGCCGGAAACCGCATCCTAAACAGCGAATAAAGGGATGGGCCTCTTCACCTGTTCAATAGACGTGGGTGGAGTGTGAACCGAGCGATAGTTTAGTCTATCTACTCCAATTGAAAAAAAATAAAAGAAAGTGAAAAGATTGGAAAAGAGAAAACCGGAAACCGCATCCTAAACAGGAAACAAGGGATGAGCCTCTTCACCTGTTCAATAGATGTGGGTGGAGTGTGAACCGGGCGATAGTTTAGTCTATCTACTCCAACTGAAAAAAATAAAAGAGAGTGAAAAGATTGGAAAAGAGAAAACCGGAAACCGCATTCTAAACAGGAAACAAGGGATGAACCTCTTCACCTGTTCAATAGATGTGGGTGGAGTGTGAACCGAGCGATAGTTTAGTCTATCTACTCCAATTGAAAAAAATAAAAGAGAGTGAAAAGATTGGAAAAGAGAAAACCGGAAACCGCATCCTAAGCAGGAAACAAGGGATGAGCCTCTTCACTTGTTCAATAGATGTGGGTGGAGTGTGAACCGAGCGATAGTTTAGTCTATCTACTCCAATTGAAAAAAATAAAAGAGAGTGAAAAGATTGGAAAAGAGAAAACCGGAAACCGCATCCTAAGCAGGAAACAAGGGATGAGCCTCTTCACCTGTTCAATAGATGTGGGTGGAGTGTGAACCGAGCGATAGTTTAGTCTATCTACTCCAATTGAAAAAAAATAAAAGAGACTTAAAAGATTGGAAAAGAGAAAACCGGAAACCGCATTCTAAACAGGAAACAAGGGATGAGCCTCTTCACCTGTTCAATAGATGTGGGTGGAGTGGGAACCGGGCGATAGTTTAGTCTATCTACTCCAATTGAAAAAAAATAAAAGAGAGTGAAAAGATTGGAAAAGAGAAAACCGGAAACCACACCCTAAACATGAAACAAGGGATGAGCCTCTTCACCTGTTCATTAGATGTGGGTGGAGTGTGAACCGAGCGATAGTTTAGTCTATCTACTCCAATTGAAAATAAATAAAAGAGAGTGAAAAGATTCGAAAAGAGAAAACCGGAAACCACATCCTAAACATGAAACAAGGGATGAGCCTCTTCACCTGTTCCATAGATGTGGGTGGAATGAGATACACTCATAAATAGAGTGAAACTCAAGCACCACGAGGGAGAAGAAATCTATGTGTCTTCATACAAGATTTACACATCACAACAATGGCATTACCGATAGGATGTCTGACCATGCTCGACGATCTGGAGCATGTGGAGATGTGGATTAGATACTTTTCAGCTCTGGCCAGGGTTAAACTGAGGGACAGATGAAACGAAGGAGAACAAAACCAGATTACGAATATGTTTTTCGCAACAACAGGATGTGAAGCAGTAAAGATAGTTTCGGCGATGAAATCTAGCCTTTGAAGAAATCGCCGAAATAATAAAAATAAATATTAGACCAAGATCTCAATTAACGAAAAAACAAATCAAGAGCGATGCAGAGCATCCAGAATATTCAGAAGAACCGAAAGAGCAATTAAGGGTGTCAAATCTCTCAAGGTTCAGGGAGGTGTAGAGTGGTATGCAAATAAAATACACGCATAAATAAAGCAAACCTCAGGCATCACGAGAGAGGAGAAACCACGTAGCTTCTTACGTGATTTACACATCGCAACAGTTTTATTTCTTAACATGTTTTACAATGTCATGGAATAGTGACTTAAGCCTACGCAGAGTGATCCAGAAAAAATGGTATCAATTTTTATAGTGATAAAGAATGAGAATCTTTTAATTAGGCGGATGAAAAAGACTAGTTTCCCTCTTTTCTTTACAAAAAGTGTTCGGCATTTTTAATGATTAGACGCTAAGCCTAATGCCAAGCAGAACTTGCCAATTTAAAATTATTCTTCATTGCTTTATAACTTCCGGTATACAATATAGATATACATCTATATATTTATCTTGTTAACTTAGTAAAATAAATACTTTCATCACATTCCAGTTATATTCTTAATTATTTAATTAACTTTAAGTTAATATTCTAAATAACCCAGCATTTGGTCATGGCACCCAATACATGGATGGGTGTTGTGGTCTTGTGAATATTGGTTCGGAACGAGAAATCGGAGAGCAGAGTTCAAATTCCAGCTAAATTCGTTGCATTCACTTACACGTAGATATACTTGGGAAAAGTATTAATCCGTTCTTATTTCCAGCTATGGGATAAATCACAGAACAGATTGGATTCTGTAGCCTCTGTTGACAAGCAGTCTACCGCAGAAAGTAATGGCAACCTAGTGCGGGAAAATATTCAGCCCCGGTTAATTAGATCTCTTTCGAGACATGGTCACCCAAGCGAATATCAAGTATAACAATTAACTGATACATAGCTTATCATAAGAGATTTCATCCTTGAAATTCACAGATGTCCACTATAAAATTCCTTTAGTATATGTTTTTGTAATATAACTACTAGGTATAGGGTGATCCCCCCCCCCCCAAAAAAAAAATTGGAATTTTTGAAGTGTGTATTGGTAGACATGAGCACGTGGCAGCACTGCAAAACAGTGGCCTCATGAAGTAAACACTCTGCCATTTCAGTAACCATGGATCAAGATGAATTTCTAAGTAAGTTATGGGTGTCAGATGAAGCCCATTTTCATCTCGCAGGTTACGTGAATAAGCAGAACTACCGTTACTGGGGAAGACACAAATCCTAATGAGGTTCATGAGCACCCTTTACACACTGGTAAAGTGACAGTATGGTGTGCTGTTTCATTACATGTGATCATCGAACCTTATTTTTTTTATTTAAATGAACAGGGAATCTCAGTCACTGTCACTATGAAATGTTACATGGAGACACCTGAACTGAACAATTTTTCACACGTTCAAGAAAACTTGATTCAACAGGATGATGCGACATCAAACATTGAACGACAATTATTGAAGGCTATGCGAGAACTGTTCGGTAACTGTGTGATTTCAAGATTCCCTAATATTCCATGGCCCTCTAGATTGCTGTGTCTACCCAGTAACGGTAGTTCAGCTTATTCACATAACCTGTGAGATGAAAATGGGCTTCATCTGACACCCATAACTTACTTAGAAATTCATCTTGATCCATGGTTACTGAAATGGCAGAGTGTTTACTTCATGAGGCCACAGATTTGTCTGTTTGTGATTTTTTTCTTGTGGGGTCATCTCAAGAGTAAAGGACTCGACCAAGAACAATGGATGCGTTAAAACAGAGAATTCGGGATGGAATTCACCGTAACCCAGCTGAGATTTTGTATCGGTTAATGAGGAATCTCAACAGCAGATTCCAAGAATGCATTTGTACAGGACGACACCATCTAGAGGACGTCATTTTTAAAAAATGAAAATTCCATCATTGTTTCTTAAATGGCATATTTTAAAGTTTCAATTTCTTTGAATAAAATATTTTCCTTCCATCACTCTTGGTTTTATTGGATTAAAAAGTTCCCGTTTATTTTTTGCCTTGAGTTTGAGTTTTGTTTAATGGCATATCAAACTTTGTGGGTTATTTAATGCCAAAAAAGTGGGGGTGGGTTTTAAAGGTATTTTTTCATGTTCCGTTATATTGAGAAAGTTGATTTAGATTTTGATGAATTTTTATTTTATTTTAGAAAACTGTAGGTGTTTTCTAGTTTTGTATTCAGAAATGTATTGATGGCAATAATTTTGTTTTCCTTCAAAAAAGTATTGTTGATAATATTTTTCCTTCAAAAATGTATATTTTTTTATAAACGTCTATTTTATACTTTCATTGTATTTTGATCCCAGTTTGAGGGTTAACTATTTACCCATAGCTGGGACCCTAACAGTTGCTACCACTCCGGATCAGGGTGGACCTGGGAATAACAGCAATTAAGAGGTGGTTCCACGCTCCTCACAACCTCCCAATCGGAGGCCTTGCTGCCAGATGCAGTTTACCGTCATACCCAGGATCCGTTTTTTGGGTCACCCTGTAATACTACACATTGTGCGAACATCATAAATTTATCACATAGTAAGCAAGCGTTCAAGTCTGGTTTTCGTTCTTTCTTATTTTCTTTTAGTTGTTGTTTTTAGTTTCGCAATAAACATTTTGTTCTGCATATACCTTTTTTTTTCTTCAAGAGTAATTGATAATTCGTGTACTACAAAATCTTCTGCTCAGTCAGTCATGTCTCTTTCGAGAAATGATCGCCGAAGCGTGTATCGCATATGGCACTTAACTGACTGATCCATTACTAAGAAAAATAATACAAGAAAAGAGAAAATTCAATATTCTATGGAGAGAAAAATATTTCGTAATTGAAACATGCAATAATATTATTTACCCCATTTGTTATGATAAGATTGCGGTGTGCAATGAATATAATATTAAGTGTTACGATGCTGTCAAACATAAGTCGCTAGATGATGAATTAAACGAAGAAAAAAGAAAAATGAAAGTAGATTAATTAAGGAAGCAGTCTAGTTCTCAACAAAACATTCTGAAAGAATCTGTTTTTAAAACAGATGTATGTAAAAAGTTAGCGATTTAATAGCTGAAAAATTGGTTAGAAAGAGAAAGCCACTGATATCTGCAGAACTAATAAAATAATATATTGTAATTGTTTTTAATGAATATTGCCTTAAGTAAGTGAACTTATTCAACCAAACGAGTCTCTCACATCACACAATTAATTGAAGAATTGATGACATAGCTGATGGTAATGGAAGTACATTGCAGACCCAATTATGAAAATACTAGCAGTATAGCCCGGCGTTGCTCGGGTGTAATGAACGTTTTTATATGTATATTATCGATTTTCAGTACTATTGTAAGAACTGCAACTTTGAAACTTCTGAATATCGCTTCTTATGTCTTTGTCTATGAGTGTATAAAATTTGATTAAAATCGGACCACTCCTTCTATAACCCGATTTTTTTGATTATCGATTTTCGATATTTATCGGGGGTACCTTGACACAAAACCTAGCTAAGAACACTCGCAGACGCTTATAGTACAACTGTGTAAATTTTCAAGTTCAGCCGTTTCGGAGTCTATAAGTAACGGACACACACACACACAGACACACACCCACACACAGACAAAGTTCCATTTATAAATATATTTAGATGTTCATTAATGTTTAGCAAAGTACCGATCAAAGTATCACTGCAAAATTAATTATTGTTATTGGAGGAATTGATGCCAATAATTGAAGAAATGTTGGCCCCATGCCACATGAAAGTTACAACAGGCAGAGGTATACTTGGATACATTGATTTATCAGCTGAAAAAGTTCAATATTAATAGAAATAAAATTATTCGATTACAAGTGATGGTGATTCTGCATTAATTGGTAAAAATAATTGTTTTTTTTTAAAATTTATTAAAAAAATCAGTTGATTATCATATACCCAAATATCATTGCTTGATTCATCAACAGAAATTATGACCACAAAATTTAAATATTGGTGGAAGGTATTGTGAAACTTGTGAACTTTATCAGATCTCGAGGCTTGAAACATCTTGAGTTCAAAATATTCTTGCAAGATGTTGGCAGTGAGTATGAAGACGTTATTGATTTCTTAAAAGGCAGATGGTTCAGTAAAGTAGCAAAAACCTTTTGTTATCTGAAATAAGAGTTCTTTTAGATCAACAAGCAAAATGTAGATTGTTTAGAAAGCAAAGAATGGTAGAATGGTCTTTCTTAGCAGATATTGCTGAGATGTCTAAACTTAATTTGCATTCACAAGGAAAAGACCAGTTATGTTGCTTACTATTTAAGTAAATACTAGGTTTTACTAAGAATTTACAAATTTTGATAACACAATCGAAAGCTGGTGAAATTGTGCATTTTCAAACTTTATTAAAAAGAG
This sequence comes from Ascarosepion bandense, assembly GCA_037127315.1. Taxonomy (NCBI): domain Eukaryota; kingdom Metazoa; phylum Mollusca; class Cephalopoda; order Sepiida; family Sepiidae; genus Ascarosepion; species Ascarosepion bandense. Next base: position 2,544,871 of record JBBBDQ010000264.1, read on the forward strand.
GAATTTTCTGCTTACTTTTGAAACATATAGTAAATTATGGGAAGTTTTGTTAAAATAGTTAACAATCAGATTTTCTGACTCCAGAAAAATAGAAACTGAATTAAAGTTGTGTATTGATCCATTTTCATTTATGTGGAAGCACCAACCAAATACCAGCTAGAACCCATTGAACTTCAAATAAGGAAATCCTTGAAAACTCATCAGAAAGAACTTTCCCTTCTTGGATTTTATAAAGAAGTTCATTTTTCAATGAATTTGACGAAATTGTCAGTTAATCTAGAAATCTGTAATACAATGTACTGTAATACAATGTACTGTTGTGAACAACTGTTTTCTCGCATGAAAAACAAAAAGACTGCTGAAAAGAAATCGGCTGATTGATTCCCATTTAACTAACATTCTTAGAATCAAGACTAGTATAGTAAAAGCAGATACTGACAATATTATAAAAGGAAAGCGATGTTAAAAATCGCATTGAATTTATTGTATTTTTGGTATGTGCATTAGAGTGTGAAAGAAAATATGACGAAAAAAATGAAGAGAGTAAACGAAAAAAAAAAACGAAAACGTGAGAAGAAAGATAAAAATGAGAAGAGAGAGAAATGTAAAATAAATGAAGAAAAAGAAAAAAGTAAAAGAGAGATAGAAAGAGAAAAATAAAAAGCAAAAGAAAGACTGAAGAAGAATGAAGGAAATACACAAAAAATAATACAGAAAAAAAAAGATAAAGACAATGAAAGTAAAGACAGTAATGAAAAATAGAAGAATAAAAGAACAGAATGACACTCTGAAAAAAAGAAAAAGAAAAAATAATAAAGGTAGGATATCATGAAAGAAAGAAAGAAAGAAAGAAAGAAAGAAAGAAAGAAAGAGAAAGGTAGTTTTGGTTTGGTTTGGTTTGATAGAGCTTTACGGAATATCAACCTTGGAAGGTATTGTGGGGACCTACCTACAGATGGACTCATCCACACCTTTATAATATGGCTACCAACTCTGGGTGGGAAGTGACTGAGTAGTAACCAAAGAGTGAGTGAATAAGTGAGTCAGGACGCCTGCGAGAGAAAGCACTCTCCAGTCCACGTTTACCTTTGTACTATGTTTCCTGAGAATATACTATTCAACCTTATATCCGAGTCCGTGTTATCTTTCTATGGCCCTTCGGTCATAACAAAAGGTTATCTAAAAGCCGATAACACTTTACTGGTTAGAAAGCAAGTCTAATGAACATCTTTGTTATCAGAGACATCTTTGCAAAGATACTCACACATCACTTTGCAAAGATAGACTTTGCTGAAGTATAAACACAGGAGAAAATTTAAAAATTTTCTTTTTTTGCGGGGTGGGGGAAATTGCTTAAAGTGAGCCGCTACTGCAAAAAAAAAAATAAATAAATGAATAAAAATAATAAGTTTTTATAAAAGTCAAATTCTTTGATGAAAATTATTATGTAATTTGGATCGATATTCCTGAAAAGATTTTTCAAGTTATCCGAGTTAAAGTATTGGTAATATTTCTTTTCAAAAATGTCTTGTTGATAATATTTTTCCTTCAAAGATGTATTTTTCTATAAAAGTTTATTTTATACTTTCATAGTGTTTTGACCCCACTTTTGGGGATTAACTATTTGCCCATAGATGAGACCCTAGCAGGTGCTACCATTCCGGGTCAGAATAGACGTAGGAACAACAGCAATTAAAAGGTGGTTCCATGCTCCTCACAACCTCCCAATCAGAGGCCTTGCTGCTGGATACAGTTTACCGTCATACCCAGGACCAAAAGAGAAAGGTAGGATATTCTGAAAGAAAGAAAAAAGAAAGAAAGAGGAAGGTAAATACTTTGAAATAAGAAAAACGAAAGAAAGAAAGAAAGAAAGAAAGAATGTAAAAAAGAAAGAAAACCACAAAAAGAAAGAAAGAGATGGGAAGGATATTTAGAAAGAAAGAAAGAAAGAAAGAAAGAAAGAAAGTAAGAAAGAAAGAAAAAGTAAGGTAAGTATACTGAAAAAATAAAGAAGAAAAGAATAGATATTCTGAAAGAGAGAAAGAAAGAATGACTGAATGAATAAAAGAAAGAAAAATAAATAAAAGATTAATGTGTGATACTGCTGTGAAAATGAAAAGAAGAGAAATAAACAAAGGAAATTCATCAAGATAAAAATTGAATGAAAATGTTTTATTTACGGAAAAGAAAAATATGTGCTGATCCTTTAAATAAAAGAGAAAATGGAATCCCATTGATGCTGATGAAGGTTTCAAATGAGAATGAGTGTATCAGTGGGAAAAGACCACCTAAAATCACAGGATGAATTACATCATTTATGAATGCTTACAAAGATAAAAGAGACATGGGCGGAGTTTCAATCAATAAAATTGATATTAAAAGAGAAATTTTAGAAAAAAAAGCGAAGATATTAGAATGAAGCAAATTTATCCGCGTATAAAGGGCTTTAATCATTAATATTAAGTATTTCTCAAGTAGATAGTAAAAAGAATTTGGGAATGAATGCGGGGGAATCATTCGTAAAAAAGTTCCTAGATTAAAAGACCGTGAAGAAAACAGATAAAATCTAACTGGAAAATATTCGGCAGTGCCATTATTTTTCATTACCCTAAATAATCGGGACATTTAAAATCTAATTCGCATATAGTTCAAATTTCATTTTACGCAATAGAATGGAATTTAAGGCAAACTCAAAATCTCATTAAATACGAAGTACTACTTCGAAGAAGACGGTAGAAATTAGGAAATTAATTTTAACATGAACAAAGAAAATCATTTGTTTATATTTCTAAAATGAGGTAATATTTACAATATTTACATTGTTCGGACTGTTGTCCTCATCTTTACTGCCATGTTTACAACGTTTCGACTGTTATACTAGAAATTTCAAACCGAACTTGTTATTACAATCACTGGTGTATATCATTCTCATTCTCATTCCTTGTGTAATGCCACGATTGGAAGTCATGACTTATCTACCTCTAACCCTGCAAGTTACTTGTTCACCACTGCTGTAGCCTGGTATTGAACTCACCACCCTAAGAGTCAAGTCAGGAACTAACCAACGTCTATATCCATTCGATGTGCGATGCCACTACTGGTAGCCTTGGAGTTATTTCCTCTTCACTTGAATCTCTAAGTTATTTGTTCACCACTGCTGTAGCCTGTTATTGAGTTGACAACCCTTTAGGTCAAGTCACGGGAAATAACCAACATCTATATTCATTGGGACATGTGTCCTTGAGAACATCAGTACATGAATTTCTGGGACTTATAAACGTAATATCTCAGTAACTATTTTTTACCAGAGTTTTGTCCTTTCTACATCACCCTGTGTATCTTCTTTTCTGACTATACCTTCGCAACTGTCATCACAGCTGTATTCGCATTCTTCTCTTGCCCTTTCTCTGATACCCCCTGTAACTGGTTTGTCTTTCTCTCCGCTCTCCTCCTGCTTAAACTTTTACTCTCTTATGTAGCCCTCTGCGCATCAGTGGCGGTACCATCTTTCTTGGGGTAAAACCATTAATATATATATATATATATATATATATATATATATATATATATATATTGCAGTCTTTGATGCTAATGATTTATATCTATCATTTTTAACAACTATCTAGTGAGCCTGACAACAGCTCCAACGAATATGGAAGACAGGGTGCATGAGAATGACAACACTCAGAAAACAGCCTCGGTCTATCTAGTCTATGTCAAGGGGTTATCGGAGAAAATACAAAGAATCTGTGGTTCCATATAACATCAGGACGACCTTCAGAAGTAGTTCTTCACTTCGCAGATACCTCTTCCGAGTATGACCTCTAATGACCTCTAATTGAGGAGAACATGACTAAAGACTGTGTGTACGCCATTCCGTGTTGCTGTGGAAAGAAATATACATTAGAAACGGGCCGCCCCTTTTAATGTAAAGCTGCAAGAACATCGCAAGTCTGTGACACGAGGGGTGACAGAAGAATCAGGAGTAGCTAACTACAGATGGAGGGAGAAAGGAGATCACCACCCCCAATGGGATTAAGTTGAAATGATAGATAGAGAACACCACTAGAAACTACGTGAACTGAAGGAATCAGCGCATATGCTAATTCACAAAAATCTCCTAAGCTGACCAAGCATAAAAATGAATACAATATGCGAACCAGTAATACGTAGTGCTAGAGAAACTCATTAGCATCAAAGATTGCAATATGAGCTCTGATAAACTAGAAAAAAGATGCCCCATGTAGTAACTGTAGCGGATTCAGCGTAGATTCACTCATTTGCTTCTGAATATTCGATTCCAACTTCCTTCCTTTTTAAGAATCATATGATCTCAGAATATTAACAACAACAACAACAACAACAACAACAACAACAACAACAACAACAAAAAACAGAATTTTTAATTCTTTATTTATATAGATTGAAGGATACACTTTTTACGACTTAACAAACTTTTGTAGATTGCGTTGTGATGCGTTGGATATCGGCCGAATTCAAATTCCAGTTGAATCCGTTGCCTTCCAGTTGAATTCGTTGCAAATACCTTTGGGAAAATCTTAATTTGTTTCTTTTTTCTCCAGCTATGGGTTAAATAGCCGGACATATTGGGTTGTATTACCTTGGTTGGCAATCGCAGAAACTAACGGCAACCTACTGCGGAAAAATATTCTGCCCATTCAGTCATGTATCATTCAAGACATGATCGCCCAAGCTTGTATCACGTATGACACTTAACTAACTAACGGTATATTATTTAAACCAAAAAATATTGTGGATGGCAAGAACAAGTAATAATATGATTTTTAGAGTGAATATTGCATTAGTTTTTTAGAACAACAATGAATTTTTCCAGATATAATACTATAATAATAATATTCATAGTTTTCCAAAAGGTATTAAATTATTTAAGTATGAGTGAATTAACGAACCCGGCTGGTATCTGAACTCGGCTCACTGACTCTTCATTCCGAGGCGCTAATACAATTCATTGTTGTTCTCAAAAATTAATGCAATATTCACTGAAAAAAGCATATTATTACTTGTTCTTACCATCCACAATATTTTTTGGTTTAAATAATATACCGTTAGTTAGTTAAGTGTCATACGTGATACAAGCTTGGGCGATCATGTCTTGAATGATTGCCAACCAAGGTAATACAACCCAATATGTCCGGCTATTTAACCCATAGCTGGAGAAAAAAGAAACAAATTGATTTTCCCAAAGGCATTTGTACCATCCGCACACTCCTATTTAAAACCAGTTGAGGAATCAATTTTGATAAGACAAGAAAAAATCTGAACCAACGTTGCAATTCTAATGTATTCGGCGTAGATTGAACTTAGTTTAAATAATTTGTTTAATCACCAAACTGTAGACCAGCCGCAAATTCTTATGATAAGCATTTTCCTGGAGTATGCATCAACGGATGGAGTAAAAATAAAAGAACGAAATTTGTCTGCGATTTGCAGGAATCTTAAGAGCCAGCTCATAATTTCCTGGACTGCTGAAATAGGCGTGTAATTAACAATTGTGGAACAACCGATGGCAAAGGTTTTCTTCCAGGTTTTTGGTTCCCTTTCTAAATTTAGAGTGTTTGATTCAACATCAAACCTCGTTAAGTTGTCCATGTTTGAAGAGTGAATTGTAGCAAAAATTGTCGGCTAGGATAAGATTTAGCAATACTAATTATAAGCTGAAATAAGATTTGACAGTACTCCTGGTAGCAAAGATGTAGACTTTTGCCACTATTACTACCTACCATTTGAGTGGTTACACACAAAAAATTGGACTATTCTAGTCTGACTAACAGGTGAATAAAGGTAAGACTAATTAACATAATAATACAAGTATTATTCCATTTGATTATTGTTACTTTTTATCCCAACACCCGGGGTGCATACACTATTCATTGTCACTATTCTTTTATTAGTAGCTATATTCCATCTTATTATTTTTTGAGCACCTCAACATGGTGTAATGGTTAGCAAGCTTGTCTTGCTAGAACTTATTACAACTGAGTAGCGAGTTTGATTCTCACTGGGTAGAGAGAGAGAGAGAGAGAGAGAGAGAGAGAGAGAGATAGAGAGAGTGTGTGTGTGTGTGTGTGTGTGTGTGTGTGTGTGTGAGTTATGGGTGCAGGTAATGAAGAAAAACAAAAACAACAACAAAAAAAAAAAACGATAAAAAGGCGGATAATGAAAGACGAAGCCTTTTGTTAGCGTAAGAGCAACAATATCGCAACTGTGAGTAAGGAGAAAACCAGGAAGCCTCCTGCAGCGAAAGGGTTGGCAAGTTCTTTTTAGTCCATTCACTAATATGTCCTTTGGAATCTTAGGAATATATATATATATATTAATACAGGTTTCGTTGAATAATATAGACAAGATAGCCGCAGACGATGACAAACAGCCACGTTAAAAGTGGACTTGTCTCTTTGGTTTAATTCTCTTTGTTTAATTCCACTTTGTTAATAACTTAAATGTTCTATGTTCACTATATGTTAATGTTCATTCTTTGATAATGGCTTATGTAAGCCGAAAGCTCAGACCTGATAAAAAAATCAACAATTACTGCGATTTCTTGTCGTCTATTAATGATAGCACCATCAAGCTTATCAGACTATAGGAAAGGATCCTACACAAAATAAATAGACAAAACTTGTCTATATTATTCAAGGAAACCTGTATTAATTAAAAAATGCTGCCAAAATACACGCACGCACACACACACACACACACACACACACACACACACACATATATATATATATATATATATATATATATACTAAACTATCGCCCGGTTCACACTCCACCCACGTCTGTTGAACAGGTGAAGAAGCTCATCCCTTGTTTCCTGTTTAGGATGTGGTTTCCGGCTTTCTCTTTTCCAATCTTTTCACTCTTACGTAGCGCCCTGCACATCAGTGGCGTTACCGCCTTGCTCGGGGTGATATGATTAAAAAAATATGTACGAAGGTGGGCTGAAAAGGTCATAGGCTGACTATGAAGGAGTGATACTAGAGCTGTGAATTCTCTTCTTATAAATGACTGCATTGTTCATTTCGAGGAAAATTGTTAAAAGAAGACTGTTCATCCTGTTTGTCAATCAGCAGCAGATATGACGTTATCATCACTCGCAATAGTAGTTGCCAGTGTTTTTCCATGCTGGGGAACAGATAACAGACAAATCTGAGGAATAGAGAGGGTAATCAACCAGTTCAAAGCCACAGTCACACGCAACAGCCATTAAAACCAAGAGCTTGTGAGCTGGAGCATTGTCCTGGGCTTTTCGTAACTCGCCATTGATAGTTTAGTCCTTTAGAAGATAGTCAATCAATAAAATGCATTTTACACCCAGAAATACTGAGACCATCTCCTTTCCTGCAGAGGAAACGACTTTAACCTTTGTTGGGACGCCCGCGCCTATTCGGCTACAATGGACTATTCCATTACTATGTAAAGTAATGGTGGCATCTACGTGAGAGAGGGTGCCGAGCAGCCGATCGACAAGTCAGTCGTAGACTTCCGGTGACGACCCGGAAGTACCCATTGCTCATACTACGTCTTACGACGGCTGAGACGATTGACCTCTATTCTTGTATTGGATACTAATAACCTTTGTTAA
>JBBBDQ010000264.1:2557500-2570000 GCA_037127315.1 Ascarosepion bandense
TCTGCCCATATATATATATATATATATATATATATATATATATATATATATATGATGTTTTCGGATCCGTATACGTTGAAGAAATCGACGGGAGATTCAATAAGATATATATATATATATATATATATATATATATATATATATATATATATATAAAGAGAGAGAAAAGAGGGAGAGAGGAGGAGGAAGGGCAGAAAGTGAGAAAGACATATCATCATTGAGAAAAACAATGAAATCGGGGGGCGGAGCAAAAGCAGGCATAAATATTCAAGTAATAGGCGGGGTCAATATTCGGTGGTTAGAGAAAAAGGAAGATTCTTTTCGATGGTGAATTCTACAAATAGACGGAGTCTCTAAGAAAAAAAAAATGGAAGAGGAAGAATTAGGAACAAGGAAAGCAAGGAGCATAGAAAATGTGCAACTGAATCGTTCAGTGGAACATTGGGGAAAAGAGGATCGAGTTACAGTCGAATGCCGAACATGTTATGCAATGCCATTCTCTGCTCAGTTACATGATAACTTGTTATGCCAACGTGGGTTTGGTGAGTAAGAATGGGGAAGAGAGGCACCCGATAAAAATTCTGCAAGTTACGAAGTAGGTAATCGCAAAAAATAGCCGCCAACTAACGAAAGAATTCGGGGAGAGAGACAGATAGCTGTACGGATTGACAGAGGGCAGAAACAAATCTAAGCATACAATCCCACAACAACATCCACACGCAAATATTGATATTGCTCCATCATATATATATATATATATATATATATATATATATATATATATACTTATCTTTTTGATCATTTCGCCATAAACGAGGAAATAAAGCAACTAAGACACAAAGGAGTTCTTCTTCATCTTCTGCTTTTTCTTTGTGCATGTCTCTTCAGGACGTTGGTGATCATGGCTTAGCACAATTTTCTATCCCTTGCAGCTCTTAATAACTTTTGTCTTCTACCATCTTTCGCAAAAGGGTCCTTGACAAAATCCAACGAAGAAGCTGCAATGTGATCGATCCCGTCTTGGCAACTTGGATACAGCCACATTCTCACCGCCGCAGTGTGGCTTCCCTGTGTCTCTTCTACAAATACTTTCATGGCTTCTGCTCAGATAAACATAGCTCACTGATACCCCTATACATGAATTTGCTCGAGCAACAAGATTAGTAACTAGGTCCCATTTTACTGTGAAACCAATAAATTGTAAATGCAAATTCTACTCCAGTAGCTTCTTTTCTCGCACTTCCCCCAATGGAATCACCTTCCATTTACTTGCTTTCCCGACAGCTACAATATTCAAGAATTCAAATGTAAAGTCAATAGTTATCTCCTATCTCACTAACTTGCATCCTCTCTCTCATGCTCCTTTCTCCATCCACTCCACTCTCATTAGTATTCTTATCCTTCTCCCATCCTCTTCCTGACATCCCCGTCGTAACCCTGACCTAACCTGTCACTCTTTCTCATAACTTACCTCCTATGTAACCCCTGCTTAACAGTGGCAGTAAAATATTGTAAAAAATAAATAAAATAAAAACTTGCTTCGCCCATCAATTCACTCAAGCCTCTTTTCTTATTATGTATCCCAGAAATGTCAACTGTTTTATCCCAATGTTAAGTATAATTGTCCTTTTTGTTTCCTTTGTCTTTAGAATTACGTCGTAGCTTACATGTTCGGTTTATGGTATTATTAGCATCCTTCTGTAGATATCACATTTCTGTTGCATCAAGTACCCTCTGCATATTAAATAAGATTGTCCAATATTCTCCGCCATATCAGTCAGTTATGTGCCATACGTGATACACGCTTGGGCGATCATGTCTCGAAAGAGACATGACTGACTGGGCAGAAGATTATCCCGCAGTAGGTTGCCATTGCTTTCTGCGGTAGACTGGTTGCCGACCAAAGCTATAGAACCCAATCTGTCCTGCTATTTAATCCATAACTGGAGGAAAGAGACGTATTAGTACCTTTCCCAAGGGCATTTGCGCGTAAGTGAATGCAATGAATTCGACTGGAATTCGAACTCGGCTCCCCGTTTTCTCGTTCCGAGCCGATATCCACTGTACCACAACGCACATCCCACATCTCTGCCATATAAGAGAACCGATAATACATAACAGTTGAGTACGCTTTACTTTGTTCTAACTGTCATGGTAGCATCACCAACAGACTGAATGAACTCTTCCAACTATTGCTTATCCCTCCCCTCACAAGAGATGAAAGGAAGTAGCTGGAAAAAGCGTCCTCAGAGTGGCCCGAAATCAGCCGGGAGTCGGTCTCCGAACCCTGCTATCTAAACGACCATTACGAGTCCCAGTTCTAAGGCCGAGGGTCGAATCATAGTATTCCACACTAACTCGTATTATAGTCCTACTGTCCAAGTTTCAAATATTGTATTCTTTCCGTATTTAATATATATATATATGTATATATATATATATATATATATATTAAATACGGAAAGAATACAATATATATATATATATATATATATATATTTAATCATATCACCCCGAGCAAGGCGGTAACACCACTGATGTGCAGGGGGCTACACAGGAGTGAAAAGATTGGAAAGGAGAAAACCGGAAAGCGCATCCTAAACAGGAAACAAAGGATGAGCCTCTTCACCTGTTCAATAGACATGGGTGGAGTGTGAACCGGGCGATAGTTTAGTCTATCTACTCCAATTGAAAAAAAAAAGTGAAAAGATTGGAAAGGAGAAAACCGGAAAGCGCATCCTAAACAGGAAACAAAGGATGAGCCTCTTCACCTGTTCAATAGACATGGGTGGAGTGTGAACCGGGCGATAGTTTAGTCTATCTACTCCAATTGAAAAAAAAAAGTGAAAAGATTGGAAAAGAGAAAACCGGAAACCGCATCCTAAACAGGAAACAAGGGATGAGCCTCTTCACCTGTTCAATAGACTTGGGTGGAGTGTGAACCGGGCGATAGTTTAGTCTATCTACTCCAATATTCGTTATTTTCTATTTGGTTCTTTTTGCATTATTCTTGTTGGACCCTTAACCGGGTCCAGGACACTAACGATATTTTTTTCTGTTTCTTAATACTCCACTCAACTTTTGGAAGATATCTTTCAACCAATCGTTTATTCAGTGCTAATGAATTAGAAAAAGATAAAGAATTATTAAGAAGCGGGGACTATAACAGAAAAACAGAAGAGGAATGAAAAAGACAGAAGATAACGATTGACGTTGCATTTAAATTTTTTAAGATCAAAGTTGGCTGGAAAATATGAAACCGGAAGACTAGGAATCAGTTGAGGCTCTCTCTACAGACAAAGACGCTGAGAAAAATAAACAATGCAAAGTGTCTCACTTTGGCAAATATTCAGAGTTCTGAGAGAGTTCTGATAGAGTTTAGATAGAGTGTGAGTTGGAGTACCGTTGGAGTCAGGCGAAACATATTATAACCGTTAGTAATAAGTTATAACATTTAGTAATAAGCATGTTAGATGAGTCAACGTTTGTGCCTATCTATCTATCTATCTATCTATCTATCTATCTATCTATCTATCTATCCCAATTTCTTCATAGTGTTTTTAACAATATACCTAGGAGAAGATGCAATATTTTAATAAAATTTAATAATTTTAATTTGGATTCACCAATCCGAGTTCAAATTCTGAACGATTCCATTTCGTTTCTTTCATTCAAATTCTTTTAGAAAAGACATGAATCCATCATTTACCAGCACGCTAGGCCTTGTTTAGCAGCCAGTGTAAAAGAAAGAAAACTTGAGGAAGAGTATTTGGAGATCGGTCGCTTTGTGCACCGTTGCTTTATTATCAGTTATTCCGAAAGGTGTGGCGGTTCTTCACAAACCTTCAATATTAGAATCAAATAATCCAAATGTGGGAATTGTGGCGGTTCCTCTCTAACCTAAACTGTTGTGCCTTCATTCGTTGAAATCGGCGGTACTTTCGAAAACTTTTGGTGTTTGGATTTTAATCCTAGTCGCTTTCTTAAGTGAAGAGTTAAAATTTCTCAAGCCAAATGACCGCAGTCATGCAATAATTGGTTCCTTTGTGTTTGGTACAGTGCAGGTAGTATTCTCTCATTGCGTTGGCCATGCTAAAAAAACAGAAACGCCGTCGCGGTATCCGGCAAGGTAGTAGCGGGATATGGCAGAAAAGATGGAACTTTGATCGCAATCAGAATGCCGTATTAGGCAGAGTTCACAGATATTGTATTGATCAAATGCAGAGATTGCGATATATGTTGGATATACGTAATTCAATGTGTTAATCCGCACGCTTCTTTGTTGATGGTATTGTTTTGTTTTAAATGTAGCATGGGATTAATTGCAGATGTTGTAACCGATATTGGCTGGGATGTTTGAATCAGCAAGTCAGACGTATCCACAGCAAACTTCTTTTATTCTTGTCGGACTCTGCCTTCAGACTGAGTGGAACCCGCACAAGACTGTACCAAACAGCATAGTTTAATCTGAAAAAAAAAAAAAAAAAACAGACAAGTGCGCGAGCTTAAGGGCTCGGAATTCCCACGTTAAAAACCGACCTTGTTTCACATCCGGCCTCAGTGGGAGGATTTCTGGTAAGTGCACAGATGCATCCACTTTTGCACAAATGACCTCATTAGGGGAAAGCTGAAATCCTCTCTCCATAAATACCAGGATAAACTGGGCTCTCTAGCTTTAGGAGGGCAGCTAATTTAAGAGAAGGATAACACTGTATTGGAGAAAGCAATAAATAAATAAATAAATAAATAAAGCTTTTTATTATTTTGTTTTTGTTATAATCATATCGCCCCAAGGAAAGCATTTTACTGTCACTGTTTTGCAGGGGGTTACATAGAAGGAAAGTTATGAGAAAGAGTAACTGGTTATAGGAGGTGACAGTAAGAGGGTAAGAGAAGGATGTAAATACTGATGAGAGTGGAGTGGACGGAGAAAAGAGCATGAGAGAGAGGATGCAGGTTAGTGAGATAGGAGATGACTATTGACTTTACATTTAAATTCTTGGAGATTGTAGCTGTCGGGAAAGCAAGTAAACAGAAGGGAATTTCCACAAGTGCCAGAAAAGAAGCTGCTGGAGTAGAATTTGCGTTTACAATTTATTGCTTTCACAGTAAAAGAGTGGGACCTTGTTGCTAATCTTGTAGCTCGAGTAAATTCATACATAGGGGGCACCAGTGAGATAAGTTAATTCTAAGCAGAAGCTTTGAAAATATTTGTAGAAGAGACACAGGGAAGTCATATTGCGCCGGTGAGAAAGTGACTGTATCTGAGCTGCTAAGTTGGGATCTATTACATTACAGATTCTCCGTTGGATTTTGTCAAGGACACCTAGGTAGACAGCAGAAGCACCCGACCAGATATGGTAGAAATGCCAAATAAAAGGTAAAGAATAAAAAAGAGACGTTAGAATGAAAGCTGCATTGTGGTCATATGGTAAAATTAGCCATTCCTCTCCAACGAAATTTTTACATTTACTGACCGAGCAGCCAGCACTGTTTTAGGTTAAGATTTATAAAATATTTCTCCTAAACCAATTTTTCAGGAAAATAGCTTTCTCAAGTCCAGTAGTTATTATAGTTATCATTGCTCTTTCCAATATTAATCGGGTTTTTCTTTCTAACCTTTTACTTAAAGTAGTGCAGAACGCTAACATTGATTATGCCATTATTGCCTCTTCGTGATACATATGCTATCCATTTTAGTTGTTGTTGCTGTTGAGAGTCATGGTTTTTAAAGCTTCATTCACTCAAAGCCATTTTTACCTACTGATCTCTGAAAGCGGTTGCATATAGTTGACTGTGTAAATATTTCTGAACGGTTTTGGTGATATGTATAACATCTACATGAAAGTCTCTATCGAACGAGACGATTTTGGAACATGATATGAGTTTTCAGGTTTGTATTTTAGTTTTGGTACAATTTATGGTGTTGCGCGAAAATATATGTGGTGCAGGCTATTCTTGCTATTTGTACGACGTTTCGGCAGTTGTACGCTCCAGCCTTCTTCAGGCGCTAGGAATTTCGAACCGAACTCTTTATTACAATCACTGTGGCATATCATTCACATTCCTTGCGTAATGACACGATTGGAAGTCATGAGTTATCTACCTCTAGCCCTGCAAGTTACTTGTTCACCACTGCTGTAGCCTGGTATTGAACTCACAACTCTAAGAGTCAAGTCAGGAACTAACCAACGTCTGTATCCACTGAGCCATATGTCCTTAAGGCCGAAGAAGGCTGGAGAGTACACCGGCTGGAACGTCGTACAAATGGCGGCAAAGATGAGGACAATAGTCCGAATAATGTAAATACTGTAAATACTACCTCATATCACATATACAGACAAAGAACCAAATTAATGTACTTTTTTCAAAATAGATGCATGTAAAATCTTTAAATATTTTCTCTATCTAAACTAATTTCCCAAACATTTCTACCATTTTATCTATCTTCAAAAACATTTCTACCATTCACCCACACTAAAAAATTAAACAGAAACAATGTTCAAATCAGTTATAGTTGCGTTAATATCAAAGATAAATATAGTTCACAACATAATATGAGATCAAATAAATACTTAGCCCACCTCAATAATATATGGTTCCCTACTACTACTAATAATGACTCATAAAAAATAATTACAATTGCCGAAGAAATAAGATTTGCCTATTGAAAGACCAATGCATGTTGAAAAGTATTGTTTATAGAACTTGCATTCATTCAGATGATGATGTTAAATTTTACTTTGGATCGACCGCTATCATGTGGAAGCTTAGATTTAACAATCACATGTTGTCTTTAAACAATAAATGCAGCAAAAGCACTGCGTTATTAAAATATTATTAGAAATTAAAAAAACAATAACAAGAACCCAATTATTACCTGGAATATTATATCTAAATCCAAATCTTGCAACAAAAAAGGAGATAGATGTTATTTATGTCTTTTAGAAAAACTTGTCATCCTAAACCATATAAATAACCCTAATCTACTTAGCAAAAATCGATTGCAATGGAAAAATACTTAAATTCTTAGACCTCGATTGATACAGATTCTTCTATACGTTCGCCTCTTTCTACCAAACTCCCTTTCTTTCTTTCTTTCGTAAATATGACTGTTAATAATAATGAATTACACCACTTCGGTTTCATTTCCCTGCATTTTAATATTTTTTAAATTGAAAATTTTAATTTTACTTTTAAAATTTTAATTTTGATTTTTCCTTTCCATGTAGTCTTTGTATATTTAAATTTTACTCTTGCTATCAAAACACAGTAACCTAAATATATGAGATTTCACTCCCATGAACATCGAGTAAACTTTAATTCTAATCTATTTAACTGTCAGTTTGTAATATGTACCTGATGATTGCATAACGTATGAAACTCCGAGTCATGCCATATATATATATATATATATAATTCAAGAAGTAGTTGAACAATTATTAAGTAAATCATCGAGAGGTAACGAATTAAGCTCCTACTACTTCTTGAATTATATCACGAAACATGCTATGGATGTAGCGGCTTGGTTGCGGAAGTCGTTGTTTCGTCACCAGGGCCCGTGGTACAGTTGGTATAACATCAGCTTAATAACCAAGACTGTCTGGGTTCGATTCTTGGTGGTGGATGCGCACTGCTGATGAGTCCCAAATATAGGACGAAACGGCCGTCCAGTGCTTTCTGCATTCTGTTGAGGTCGAATATAAAGCTCGATGATTTACTTAATAATATATATATATATTACATTGAGCACTGTTTAATTAACACCTGAAAAGCAATATTATATAACTTATGTACCCTCATATGTACATTTATTAATTCACATAACTATATATATATATTAGTCATCCACATACAAGCCTGTTTCGTTGCATCATAGCTCATTAGTGTGGCTAAACATCAACTTAGAATATATATATAAGAGACAATGAATTATTATGTTTAATCATGAGCCGTTCTAAACATTTTGGCTTTAATTTCAGTTGAAAATAAAGACAAAAATTCTCCAACATGTGGATAATATTTTATTAAGTTGGTTCTAAGCTTTCGGCTCACATGAGCCATCTTCAGATAGGTTATAAGGACGTTAACACAAAAACATCCACCATCAGCGACGATTTTATCTTGTGTTAACCTAAAACGTCGCTGATGTTGGATGTTTTTGTGTTAACCTCCTTATAACCTGGTTATCTCTTATATTTAACAGTATATGTTTACAAAATTATCTGCTGCCTCGATACATGATATATATATATATATATATATATATATATATATATATATATATATATATCAGAGATATATTTAGAGGTACTAAAGTTTCTTGGACATGTTCAGTGTGGAGGAATGATATAAAAAAGAAGCTTCATATTTTGTAAAATATCTTTCACGGCAGGAGTTGATATTTTAATATGTAGCTGAAATATTTTAAATGCCTATCAAATAATTCAAATGCATATAGAACATATATATACACGTTTCAGGTGTAGTCAATCTCTGTCAAACAGTTCTACATATGTCGTCACTTATATGTCATTATTAACATCTAAAGAAGAATCTGCAATGTTATTGGTCCTGACCTAGTATCCCAGCGTTTTTCAGTTTTCCATCGCCGTTATGGAGCTTCTCTGTGATTTTTATATAAATACTTTCGTTCTAATTGTTCTGAAGAACTTTCCTCAATGGTACCTAGACTTTACGAATTTAAGTGCAGTACTAGATTGGCAGTAGGGTCTCATCATTTTACAGTTAAAATGGCTAGATGTAGCAATAATTTCTATGCTAACAGCTTCTTCTATCACACCTCCTGCTTGGAGAACTTTCTTTTGGTTTCTTGCTTCCAAGTCAACTTTGATCTTCACAAATTTAAATGTACTATCAATCTTTATATTTTGTTTTTTGAATTTTTGTTCTTTTATTGTCGCCTCTCCTTAAATTTTTAGGATATTATCTAACACTTAGTAGCGTTATTAACTTGCTTGTCATGAAATCCTTAAAAAAAATACCATTTTGCAATTTGAATTTCAAAAGTAACGTCTAAAAAATGTAGTTAACAAATTCTTGTCTATGATACATTTAAGTGGACATTGACGTCAACACCAAGAGGTGACAGTCTGTTTCATGCTAAACGCAATCGATATCCTGACGATTGCGTTTATCATAAAACAGTCTGTCGCCTCTGGGTGTTGACTTCAATGCTCACTTTTATATTTACATACGCTCAGTTCCTCAGCACTTTAACCAATAAATATATCATTAAAGTATTAAAACTATATTCTATCACATATATATATCAGTCAGTTATGTGCCATACGTGATACACGCTTGGGCGATCATGTATCGAAAGAGACATGACTGACTGGGCAGAATATTATCCCGCAGTAGGTTGCCATTGCTTTCTGCGGTAGACTGGTTGCCGACCAAGGCTATAGAACCCAATCTGTCCTGTTATTTAACCGATAATTGGAAGGAAGAGACGGATTAATACCTTTCCCAAGGGTATTTGCGCGTAAGTGAATGCAATGGATTCAGCTGGAATTCGAACTCGGCTCCCCGATTTCTCGTTGAGCCGAGTTCAAATTCCAGATAGATAGATAGATATGAAGAGACTCTGAATAGATAGATAGATATCTATATATATATATATATATATATATATATATATATATATGTATGTATATATATATATATATATATATATATATGTGTGTGTGTGTGTGTGTGTGTGTGTGTGTGATATATCTGCCCGTTCAAATGATCTACAGAAATCGCACATTAAAAACATGTAGTACTTGCACTATTAGGCGAACGTCGTCAAATACTTTTTTGATCTATCGATGCATTTTTTGCGGTCATCTCTACAGCGCCCGAAAGAACGCACAGAAAACATGAATTCGTGATAATAATTAAAACAGTCAAAAGTAGTAGAAGAAATGCAGAGCAAAAACATAAAAGATTTGGCCAGTTGATAAAAAAGTACTGTGATTTGCAATAATTATTTCGAAAATAGCAAATATGCGATAAAAATAAAACATTGTCCGTTGATTTGAATACAACTTATCTATCTATCTATCTATCTATCTATCTATCTATCTATCTATCTATCTTATCTATTCTATATCTATTCTATCTATCTATCTATCTATCTATCTATCTATCTATCTATCTATCTATCTATATATATATCTATCTATTCTAGATCTATCTATCTATCTATCTATCTATCTATCTATCTATCTATCTATCATATCTATCTATCTATCTAGATCTATCATATCTATCTATCTATCTATCTATCTATCTAATCACAATCTATTCATATCTATCTAATCACAATCTATTCATATCTATCTAATCCATCTATCTATCTATCTATCTATCTATCTATCTATCTATCTATCTATCTATCTAATCTATCTATTCACTATCTATTCTATCTATCTATCTATCTATCTATCTATCTATCTATCTATTCAGAGTCTCTTCATATCTATCTATCTATCTATCTATCTATCTATCTATCACTATCTATCTATCTATCTATCTAATCACAATCTATTCATATCTATCTAATCACAATCTATTCATATCTATCTATCTATCTATCTATCTATCTATCTATCTATCTATCTATCTATCTATCTATCTATCTATCTAATCACAGTCTATTCATATCTATCTATCTATCTATCTATCTATCTATCTATCTATCTATCTATCTTGACATGTGATGAAGGAAGAAGAGTATGTATCTTAACTGCTTAATTTGCCACACGAAGTGCCATATTAGTAGATCTTTGACAAATTACGATCAATAATATGCTGAGAACTTAATGACTTCTTCTGCGGTGTATATATGAAAGTCTACTACAATTTTTATTTCACATATGCTCTGTATATAACATTATATTCATTACTTTTTAAAATTTTCCGAATTACTTGTTAAATTTTCAAAAGTTCATATTTATTTTTATTTTATATTATTTTTTCAGAGTACTTTCGAATGATGCTTCATACGTTTCCAAGGATTGTGTTTTGTGTATATTTACGCAATGGTTTTTGTTTTAATTCCAGCGTTCTCTTACAACAATTTCAAGTCACTCGAGATGACATCATTTAAATGGTCAAACTAGAATTATTATGTGTATTTTTTATTAAACACACAGCCTCTTAGAGAGAAAGACACCTTATTTAATAATGGCTGCTTCTTTTTTATTATAACAGCCCCCAATATTTAGAGTCTTTTTTGTCATGTTACCTCTATAAACTTTTTCGTGATATCTATTTTATATAGGATACAATGTCGATTCTGGGGTCAAGATAAGTAGCCAATATCAAATAATGCTTTTTCTTTGGAGAGTATTATATATTGAAGTTTGTTTAAAAATAAAAAAATGGACATAAAAATTCCAGTTTGATCGTTTCAATGACGTCATCAGGAGTAACTTGAAATTGACACCATCAGAACTTGAGAACGTTGGAATTAAACAAAATCAATTGTGTAAATAAACGCAAAAAAAAAAATCCTAGGAAATGAATGTCACAGCATTCGTAAATACACGGAAAAATAATATGAAATAAATATTAACTTTGGTAAATTTTCCCGGAACACACACACACACACACACACACACACACATATATATATATATATATATGATAGAATATAGTTTTAATACTTTAATGATATATTTATTGGTTAAAGTGCTTAATATCAGGAACTGTGAGCAGTGAAGTCAACACCCAGAGGCGACAGACTGTTTTATGATAAACGCAATCGTCAGGATATCGATTGCGTTTAGCATGAAACAGACTGTCAACTCTTGGTGTTGACGTCAATGTCCACTTAAATGTGTCATAGACAAGAGTTTGTTAACTACATTTTTTAGATGTTACTTTTGAAAATCAAATTGCAAAATGGTATTTTTTTAAGGATTTCATGACAAGCAAGTTAATAACGCTACTAAGTGTTAGATAATATCCTAAAAATTTAAGGAGAGGAGACAATAAAAGAACAAAAATTCGAAAGATATTTTATCTTTCGAATTTTTTTTAATGATTGATAGTCCATTTAAGTTTTTGAAGATCAAAGTTGACTTGGAAAAACAGGAAGCGTTTTTAATAATAAAACGTTAACATGTGGATAAAAATTTTAAATTTAAATTGAAAATTTAATAATTAAATTAATAAATAATAAAATGCAGGGAAAAGAAATCAAAGGGGCGTAATTAAGAAGTCTTAAAAATTTAGATATTCAAGTATTACAAGTACATAAAAAATGTATGGAAATATATATATATTAGAGATCCTATGTCGAAATGTACATCCGACACCTTTGAATTTTGAAAATTTTCTCTAATTTATATATATATATATATATATATTTGACATTTCAGATTAAATAAACTGCAAACGATGTGTTTGCTTATTTCTAATAAAATCCGTTCATACTCAAGGATAATCTTTCGCATATTATAATTGAAGGATGTCAGAAATGATCT
>JBBBDQ010000264.1:2575000-2580000 GCA_037127315.1 Ascarosepion bandense
GGAAAGCAGTTTCCACAAGTGAGAAGTGCGGGAAAATAAGCCCTAAGCATAAAACTTAGCTACATCTAGCGAGCTCAATTGAAACCTGAGGAGCCCTCGACGCCGGTCTAGTATTGCGTTTAGATTTAAAAAAAAAACCTAGGTTCCTTAGCGAATAACTAATCCGTATAATTACCATGGAAATATTTATAGAAAAGACACAGGTAGGCAACGTTGGGAAGATAGAAAAGTGACCAAAGCCAAGTGCCCAGACCAGGACAAATAATATTGTTGATTCTTTGGATTTTATCAAAGAGCTTACGGTAAATAGCATCCGACCATATGATCGATTTGTCTCTTTAACGGCATATCAACTCCTTATGGGTCATTTAATACCGAAAATTTAATTTTCTTGGGAAGCAATAAAAATATGATATACGTTATTCTACTTTCACAACTGGATACATGGTAGATGATACTCAGCTTTTCTGCATATACATGTTTGTGTGGATATAATTACTAGAGGCGTTGATAAGTATGGTTTATGTTGTAGGTTTAGTGAAGTTATGTTTTGGAAAACAGTTTGATTTTCTTTCAGAAATTGTATGATATTTCATGTTATTTTTTTGTTTGTTTAGCGGCATATCAACCTTTATGGGTTATTTAATGTCTTAATCTAAATGTTTTGAACGCAATGTTATGGCTTCAACTTAATATATTTTGAACGCAATTGTATGCCTTCAAACACAGACAAAATATATTGTTAATTCTCCTATAAAATTAATTGTTGATCATTTTACTATAAATAGGTATAATTGGTAATTTTACTATACAAAAATGTATTGCTGGTAATTTTACTATGAAATGTATTGCTATTAGTATTACTATAAAATATATATTTGTATACTTTCATAGGGTTTTGTTTTTGTTTTTGGGTTTGACAATTTGTCCATATCTCGGACCATAACAAGGGCCACCACTTTAGATCGGGGTTGGATCTGGGAACAGCAGCAATTAGGAGGTGATTCTTTGTTTCTGAAAATCTCCAAAATTCTTGCTGTCAGAGCTTAATATGATATAAAGGTATTCTGATTGGACATTTGAGTAAGTTAACTGAACTGAAAGTGAAACCAATATTTTTTTAATGTTCTATTTATAGCCCTCATTTTTAATTTGATTTTTCAAGTTATTTTTTTCTCTTTCTTTCTTTGTTTTCTCACAGAAGTGCCGACTCCACGTAATCTTCCTTTTATTTTTTTTGTTTTTGTTTACATTTTCTAATTGATGTTCTCTGTGGTATTTCAGTGTTTATATTTTTATTAAAAATTTCTCGTTTGAAATCGCTTTGTTCTTTACCCTTTGTTTTCCCTTTCTTTTTTTTTTAATTCCACTACAGTACGAGTTGGCCACTGACGCATTCTTTTAGGAACTGACATATACCCACTCTTTACCTCCCCGTTTAACATACTGGAATGTTAGTTAAGCATCGCATGATCCAAAAAATCTGTTGGTAGCCGATTCAGCTCTCCAAAGTTATTCTGTTTGCACATTCGAAGAAATTAATTTAACTGTATGGCTTTGCCAATATCTAATTCTTCATTGAACCTGTAATGGATATCTCGATTTTAACTAAGTCAAACTTAGTAACTTTTATATCTTTTTAAAGTATTTGTCTATATTTCTGAGATCAGGTAGTATTTACACTATTACATTATTCAGACTATTGTCCTCATCTTGGTTACCATTTGTACGATGTTTCGGCCGTTGTAATTTCCGGCCTTCTTCAGATGCTAGAACTTTCGAACCAAGCCCTTTATTACGATCACTGGGGTATCTCATTCTCATTCCTTGTGCAAAGCCTCTTTTGGTAGTCATGAGTTTATCTCCTAACCCGACTCTCTAAGTTACTTGTTCACCACTGCTGTAGCTGGTATTGAACTCACAACTCTTTGAGTCAAGTCACTGGAATTAACCAACGTCTCTATCTACTGGGCCATGTTTGAAACTAGGAGTAAATAAACTTTCCTATCGCCCAATCCATACTCCCCCTTCTCTTGAACAGGAGTAGAGAGTTGTGCCTTGTTTTCTGTTTACGATGGGATTTTTTTCCTCTTCTCAGTCCTTGATACTGGTGCTGTTACAAATTTTTTGTGACATGTGTGGATAGTGGCAATGTCTCTTTATATCGAGGATGTCTAGTTGACCGTTTTATGGTTGCTGCTTCCCAAATGGTAGTTAGGAGGTAAGACTCTTGCGTAGTGTCCAGAGAGGTTACTCTAATCAACAGACGCATAATAGCAGGTTCCTTGCAGTGTCATGTTGCGCATGAACTATTGAGGAATGTGTTCAATCCTCACTGGGTGTCTCTGCAAGCACTTCCAGTGAACAACCCCGACGCCACACTATATTGCAGTCTGTACCAGTTCCACTCCCACGCGTATTACATTTGACGACCGTATACCCTAGACTTTTTCCTTACCAATATAAAGTTGAAAACATTGATTATTAACAACCAAATATGTAAAACTAAACCAACCAAATAAAACTCACCTAAACCCCTCAATATTTCTTTCTCCTACATTCATGGTAATCGTACCAACTTCTGCGGTGCGGAATCGTTCCTCTTCGAGATATCGCCGAACATCCTGTCTCTTTGTGAAACTAATCTGCAATCTCTGATTTCTCGATATCTGGTTATCTTCGTCTCATTAGGAAGGGCTCTAATGTTCGCATATATAGCCTGAGAGTTTATGTCTGTGACTATCTCCCGATGGATAGGGAACTCTCTCTTGAATCTCCAGACCAGTCTTACATCTGTCTCCGGCTCTCTCTACTAAACTGAATCAGCTATTTCTTCTTTCTCTACTGTTTTCCTCTCTCTCACAACTGTCGCTTGCTAGATAGTATTTTTAATAATATAGCCAAGGCCGTTTCCTTACACCTATTTGCAAATATATTTGTGTTCGGTAACTTTATTGACTATCATGCCAGGTGGATTAAACACTCTCACTGACCTTGCTGAACTTCTCAGTCGCTCAATATCTCACGCAACTTGTGGACGTCCTCAAATGTTCCCCAGAAACCCTGAAGGACGCAAATATTTCTAAATCTTTTCTTTACCTCTATCTCTGATTCATGTTGTGCTATCTAGCTCTGCCTTCATGGCAACTCTGATCACGCGATGATGTCTGTAAATATCTTTTCCGCTCCCCCCACTAGCTAAGAACCTCTAAACAACAGAATATCTTTCTGTTATCAACGCGCGGATTGAGACGGCTCAAAAATGCTCCTCTGTGGTCAACGCAAGGGTGAAAGCCGGCGTTGATGCTTTCATTATAGCAAGGAAATTCCAAGTTAATCTCGTTCGTCTCCTTGGTTCTCACTTGCATGCTCGGCCGCTGTAGACCACAGGAATCACTTCTTCCGGCTGTACCAGAGTGACACGTCTGATTACAACATATATTTTTTGTCTCTGTGCATAATGAGTACAAGCGTATCCTAAATGAAGGAAAGTTATTGTTTGCTAATAAAATGAAATGAAATATAGCATCTCGCAAGTTCGATTCCAGAGATTCTTGGGGGCTCTGAAAGATAACAGAGAATCTTCAATTCCTCCTCTTAAGGTTGGATGCTTTACTCGAAAATTATTTTCAACAACAATTAAGAGGTGATTCTCTGTTTCTGAAAATCTCCAAAATTCTTGCTGTCAGAGCTAAATATGATATCAAGTTATTCTGATTATACATAAGTTAACTGAACTGAAAGTGAAACCTATATTTGTTTAAAGTTTTCTTTAGAGGTATGGCTCTGTCATTTTTAATTTGATTTTTTAACATACTGGAATGTTAGTTAAACATCGCATTGGAAATCTTCAATCTCTCCTCTATTCAATTAATTCGAAGCCTAGAACAGATAAGGTTGAATACTTTGCTCGGAAATTCTTTTCCATTTCAACACTCGACTCAGCTGGAGTAACTACTTCCATGCTTCACATCTAGATCAGAGGCTTGACTGAGTGATATATGCAAATCCCCGTCGTTGTCATTGTTTCTAGATTAGACTCCCCTAAAGCAAGTGAAAGGTATCCCAGCTGACTCCAGTCTTCTTCAAACTCGACAACTATTGGGTCTCTGCTTCCTGCCCTCTAGCTTGTTGGAAAATCTTCTCTTTAGTTCCTGTTTTTAAGAACTCTGGAGAACCCTCTACCCCTCCAACTAATGAGTCTCCTACCGCTTTTGGGCAAAGCGTTTGAGGTTCTAATTAATGCTGAAGTGGTTAAGCATCTCACCTTTCACGACCTACTCTATGACGAATAATATGGCTTACATATATACGTATATATCCATGACAAAATTATAGCCGAAAGAACTGGTATAAATAAAACGTTCGGACAATTTTTATCTAATTTATGTGCTAAAAAGAAAAAAATCATAAGATCACAAAAAAAAAAATATTAAGATCTTAACCACAGCATCTTGTCTGACATTTTTACCGAAACTTGCATAAAAGAGGATTTCTGACTAAATTTACACTAAGAGACAATGAATGTCTGTTATGCTTAATCATAATCTTGAGCCGTTCTAAACATCGTATTTTGTCTTTAATTTCTGGTGGAAATAAAGACAAAAATTATCCAACATTTGGATATTGTTTTATTACGCTGGTTCGAAGTTTTCGGCTCACATGAGTCATCTTCAGAGTGGTTTCAGGGACGTTAACATAAAGACATCCACTATCAAAGATATTTTGGGGGGGTTGACATAAAAAATTGCTATGCGACGATAACAGTCACCGAAATAAAGACAAAATACGATGTTTAGAACGGCTCCTGATTAAGCATAACAGACATTCATTGTCTGTTATATTTAAAAATATATTTCGATAATTATCTGCTGCCTCGATTCACTATATATATATATATAAGTGTATATATAAATATACACAGTTTTTTATCATCATACATTTGATTTATATATTCTTCTAAAATGCATCATTTAAATAAACGCTGTTATAAGCATGCA
>JBBBDQ010000264.1:2585000-2712500 GCA_037127315.1 Ascarosepion bandense
TTGGGAAATTTGAATTTGAATTTCCTCACTGGGGTATTCTTCTTATTTTTATATGTCCTGTTTCTATTCAGATTGTTGGCTATTATGGCTCTCCACAACTTCCTGTCCTTTGTAGCTCTTAATAAATTTTGTTTTGTTATCGTTTTTTAAGCCATCAGTTTACTCATGCTTGCTATGTAGTTTATGCGTTGTCTTCCTCTGTCCGTTTTGCCTTCAATCCGTCCTGTGAGTATCAAATTTTCCAAGCCCTCTTTCCTTATTAAGTGCCCTAGAAATGTTGACTGTTTTTTTCTGATGTTAGATATAAGTGTTTATAGATATTTAGACAAACCACATATTAAACGGACTGAAAAGGCCCCAACTATCAATCACACACACGCACGCGCGTGCGCACACACACACACACACACACACACACACACATATATATATATACCATAAACACACACAGGCACACACACATACATGTTCTAACACACTTATACACACACACGCACTCTCTACAATTAATGACAGCAGCAGCAGCCAGGAATGACCATTTGTTGAAAGGCATGAACTCAAACACAAGCTCTCCTACCATTCTGAAGATGAGATTTTGATCCAGAAATATTAATGTATAATAAATAAGTAATGCCCAACAACTTCCTTACCTTCCTTTATTTTACTAATTGCATTGTGATAGCCTTCAAAATCTAACTATACAAGTGTTTTTTGTTTCCATTTCCTCTAAAATTTTGTTATTGCTCACATGTTCGGTCCATGGTATTCTCAACATCCTTCTGTAGAGCAAAATTTCTGTTGCTTAAAGTCCCTTCTTCATTTTTGAAGAGAATTCCCTGCTATATAAAAAGACTGATATTACATAACAGTTTAATACTTTTTTGTTTTGTTTCTAACGAAATTGTTCTGATATTTTGTTTTCTATGTCGTCTGTTATCTTACTTTAGGATTTTAAACTAAAAACTGACAGTTTTTAATTAATATAAGGTGTTATAATTTTACAGTTGAAATGGCGAGATGTAGCCGTAATTTCTACTGAAAACGTTTCTTCTATCGTAATTCTCGCTTATGAAAATCTCTTCCGGTTTCTTGCTTCCCAAACATTTTGATTATCAAAAATTTAAATGCAATATCAATCTTTATCTTTTACATTTTGAATTATTGTTATTTTATTGTCCTTTCTCCCTCATAGTATAATTTCCCATTTCTAACGTTCAGCAACCTCTTGCATCTTAGTGGTTATATTACCTTGCTTGGCGTGAAATGAATAAAAGACATTATATGGCATTAAGAGCAGAAAACAACTGATTGGTGTGAGATATTGAGTGCATAGTTTTAAGTGTATAAGACGATAAAAAATTAATACCCAGTAGCTCAAGAATAGCAAGTGGATATAGCAAACATTTTGTAATTATGCTTAATCCTCAAGGTGTAAACTGTTTGCTAGAAAGTTACGGTTAGTATGTCTAAGAGAAGGACTATAGAGAAAAAATATAAGGATGCACGTCTATTGAACAGGTGAAGAGGCTCATCCCTTGTTCCCTGTTTAGGCTGTGGTTTCCGGCTTTCTCTTTCCAATCTTTTCACTATTACGTAGCCCCCTGCGCATCAGTGGCGTTACCGCCTTGCTTGGGGTGATATGATTTAAAAAAATAAAAATAAAAAAATAAAAGAAATTTATAAACTTGTGGAATGAATTATTCGCCTCCACTGAATATTCCCAGATTTTCTAAGGAAATGCGAATATTTGCAAGTACTTACTGAATTTAGTTGATTCCCTATTTAGTTTTTAATAATTCGTAAAATTTTTAGAAAGTTCGACCTAATATTTTCACTGTTATAGATTTTTCTAAAAAATGGTTCAGTGCAAAATCATTCTCTCCCTCCCCATAATTATGGAAATTATAAAATATTATTGCTCTATGGCAATTGTAACGTTCTTTTCTTTCTTTGATATTTAATACAAACACCCTTTGAAAATGAAATAGTATTGACCTAATTCTGTAACATTCTAAAACGTAATGAAGACAATATGTGAGTGCCACGTACTCATTCGTTCTGCAACCATGGCGAAGACTGCTGAACTTGACAAAAAGCTTGAAATGAAAATAAATGATGCGTATAAAGAAAGTAATCGACAGCCAACACTTTCCAAGTGTTTCAATGTTTCTAGATCGACAATTTGTAGCATTATCATAAAGTATAACGAAAGTCAATAAATTAAGGACTGACAGAAAATAGTTAATTTCTGAGAGAATAGAAAGAAAAATTGTTGGATATGTTTCGAAGAATTATCACTTAACGATAAAGAAAGTTATCAATGATTCACGGTTGAATGCACCGACGAAGACACTCATTAAATGCTTTCATTGGTCAGGACTTCGAGCTTGTCAACCAAGGAAAACTCCCTTGCAAAACACCTAACATGCAGATTAGCTTACGTTAGAAGTCATCTAGAACATGGGAGTGAATATTAGAACTCTATTTTGTGATCAAATAAAACCAAACTACAATTATTTAGTCACACGAACTCCCGTTATATATGGAAAAAAATGAATAAAGATCACAAACCAAAAGATACCCTCGCTACAATTAAGCACGGTGGTGGAAGCATTCTACTCTGTGGATGTTTTGCTGAACAAGAACTAGTGAGAGTACAGGGTACCATAGGGTACGGGGTACCATGGATTAAGCTCAGTATTTGGCGATTCTTTAAAATAATATAAAACAATTTTCATAAAAGCTGTCTTTGGGACGTCACTGGACGTTCCAACATAACAATGACCCGAAATACATGGGACGAATTGTTACAAAAGACTTAGATGATAGCAAAATTAAGGTATTTACATATGTGTTTTTTAATAATATCACCCCAAGCAAGGCGATAAAGCCACTGATGCGCAGGGGGCTACGTAAGAGTAAAAAGATTGGAAAAGAGAAAGCCGGAAACCGCATCCTAAACAGGAAACAAGGGATGAGCTTCTTCACCTGTTCAATAGACGTGGGTGAAGTGTGAATCGGGCGATAGTTTAGTCTATCTACTCCAATACAAAGTTCTGACCTCAACCCCATTAAAAATTTATAGACATATTTGGAGAAAAAATGTAAGAGAAAAAAGAGAAGTCCTTTTAATCTAGAGGAACTAGAAGCCATTGTCAAAGAAGAATGAAGTAAATCACCTATTATATATATATATATATATATATATATATATTTCACCTAAAGGGGAACAGTTTTGTTCTGAAACATGAAAAATTTTGTGTAGGGATATTATGCTTTTATAAACCATTGTAATAACAAAATTATGCTCTACTCTGTATTGAGTATAAAAGTAAATGCTTGAACAGTGGGTTTTTAATCTATGTGTTCTTTCACTTTTTGTAATATATATATATATATATATATATATATATAGTGTATCGAGGTAGCAGATAATTTTCTAAACATATACTGTTAAATATAACAGACAATGAATGTCTATTATGTTTAAGCATGAGCCGTTCTAAAGATCGTTGCTTAGCAATGTTTTATGTCAACACAAGATGAAATCATCTTTGATGGTGGATGTCTTTTTGTTAAAGTTCCTGTAACCTTACTGACGATGGCTTATGTGAGCCGAAAGCTTAGAACAAGCATAATAAAACAATATCCAAATATTGGACAATTTTTGTCTTTATTTTCACCTGAAATAGTCAAAATACGATGTTTAGAACGGCTCATGATTAAACATAATAGACATTTGTTGTATGTTATATTTAACAGTATATATATATATATATATATAAAGAGAGGGAAAGATCGAGAGAGAAAAAGAATGAGTGAGTTTGACAGATAGATAGATAGATAGATAGATAGATAGATAGATAGATAAAGAGAGTTATATATATGTATATGATTAATTATTACTTTAGAACATGTGCAAAGTACACACAATTGTACATTTTGTTTCGACATTGAAAGAACAATGTCTCATCAGGTATTGCTCTATTTTTATATTGAGCACTGGTTTAAATTAACTTTTTGAACGTTGCAATTATTTTCTTCGTTCTTATTCATTTATATATATATATATATATATATATATATATATATATATATATAGAGAGAGAGAGAGAGAGAGAGAGAGATTTATAATCATGTTGCTCCATGCAAGGCATTTTAGTGCTACTGTTGTGCAGGGGTTTACATAGGAGGAATGTAGATGAATGAGAGGTTGCAGGGGGTGTCAGGAAGAGAGTAGGAGAGAGAAGAGATTACTGATGAGAGTGGGGTGGACGCGGAGGAATGTTATGACGAGTAAGAGGTTGCAGGGGGTGTCAGGAAGAGAGTAGGAAAAGGAAGAGATTACTGATGAGAGTGGGGTGGACGAGGAGGAATGTTATGATTAGTGAGAGGTTGCAGTGAGTGTCAGGAAGAGAGTACTGATGAGAGTGGGGTAGACGAAGAAAAAGCATGAGAGAGAGGATGTAAGTTAGTGTGACAGGAGATGACTATTGACTTTACATTTAAATTCTTGGAGATTGTAACTGTTAGGAAAGCAAGTATGCAGAAGAGAATTCCACGGGCGGGAAGTTTGAGAAAAAAAGCTACTGGAGTAGAATTTGCGTTTACAATTTATTGGTTTCACAGTAAAAGGGTGGGGCCTAGTTGCTAATCTTGTGGCTCGAGGAAATTCGTATATAGGGGGTACCAGTGAGCTAAGTTCATCGGAGCAGAAAGTGAAAGTATTTGTAGAAGAGACACAGGGAAGTCTCACTGCGTCGGTGAGAAAGCGACTGTATCGTCGCTGCCAAGTCGGGATCTATTACATTACAGATTCTCCTTTGGATTCGGTCGAGGACACCTAAGTGGATAGCAGGAACACCAGACCAGATATGGCAGCAATACTCAATGCACGGGCGGATGGTAAACTTGTATATGTGCAGGATTGTTTGGGACGGGAAAAACTTCCTGGCTCTACACAGAGAACCGACTTTCTTAGCAACGGATTTAGCTATGGATTCTATATAGATATTCCACTTGAGGTCTGGTGTGAGGGTTAACCAGAGGAGGCGCAGTGTTTCGCTTTCAGGGAGAGAAGCCTGATTCATGTTAATGGGCAGGAGGAACGATTGTCTGTGGTGGTTATTAGATAGCAGCTTCATTTTGGAAGCAATAAAATTTACGAGCCATTTCTTACCCCAGTCCACCACGGATTGGAGGTCCTTTTCAAGCTCGGTAGCGAGGTTTGCTTTTTTTGGGTAGATTTTTGATCGAGAAGTGAGCAGAAGATAAGAATGCTTGAATTGCATGGATGAGTATATCATATTTAAGTATTTCCTTATTTTTATTTGAAAGAAAATGTGATGACATAGACTTATCCTCCTCTCTACATTATCCTCCTCTTACAAAATTATATGAAATAAGAGCTGATTTTCTCTCCGTCATTAACAGTTTGCGCTTGTCTTTACACACGTGTATTCTTTTTTTTTTTTAATCGTATCACCCCGAGCAAGGCGGTAATGCCACTGATGTGCAGGGGGCTACGTAATAGTGAAAAGATTGGAAAAGAGAAAGCCGGAAACCACAGCCTAAACAGGGAACAAGGGATGAGCCTCTTAACCTGTTCAATAGACGTGGGTGGAGTTATTGTATATGCGAATGTTTATGTAGTGCGTAACACACAGTACATACATACACACACCTACACACATACACAATTTGACTGAATATTCTAAGTAAGATATTTTAAAAATACTTTCCTCTAACAGTCTTTTCGACAGCCACCAGCCTGACCTGGGAATTATAATCATATATTTCGAGACAAGAAATGAGTAGAAAAAGAACAGCTTAGTTCTGTCAAAATTGTCACTTTGCTTACGTATGTGTCAGTCAAGTGCCATACACGCTTTGGCTGGTCATGTCTCGAAAGAGACATTATTGACTGGGCAGAAGATTACCCCGCATGAGGTTGCCATTACTTTCTGCGGAAGACTGGTTGCCAGCCAAAGCTATAGAACCCAATCTGTCCTATTATTTAACTCATAACTGGAGGGAAGAGACGGATTAATACTTTTTCCAAGGGTATTTTGTGCATAAGTGAATGCAGAGAATTCAACTGGAATTCGAACTCGGCTCCTCGATTTGAAATTCCGTGTCGATATCCACTGCAACAAACGTACACCCGCTCGTGGTTTTCGACTCTGCTTCGCGGCATCGACGTCGTCGTAGTCGCTGTCGTTGTAAGCTCGTTCGGCGGCGACAGCGGCAAACGGCAGACGACATGTAGCAGCAGTGAACCACAGAAGCCGGTGGCGGTGCGTTCGGTTAGACGAACGAGTCTTAACGCACAGGATTGCCTGTATGTCTGTGAAAAAACAAAACAAAACGAAACATTATCATTTTATCTTTCTGTTCTCTTCTGTGAATTAGATTCAATATGTTATCGGTAGTTATTTCACTCTATTAATTTAAACTAGCAGTATAGCCCGGCGTTGCTCGGGTGTAATGAAAGCTTTAAAACTAACCCATCGTCCTGGAGCTCAGACTATTTGGACGTTGGCACGAAAGACTAAAAAGCAATAGTTGTTTCCAGTAAAAGCGAAACCATAGACTGAAAGAAAAATGAATGGATGTAAGTCAAATTTTGATTTCCTGGTATCAATATCAAATAAGTTTTTTTCATCGTAAACTGAATTTTGAAGGCTAAACAAGTCCTCTGAATAAATGGCATCATGGCTGGGACTAAGAACTACAATTATACCTACTTAGAGCAAAACTCGAAGCAAAAACAAAAATAAAAGGGCTGAAGACCTGATCTTGATCAGACCTGATCTGATATCGGGATATCGATTCCGATATCGGGATGGGGGGTGAATCGGAATAAATAAGTACCCCATGATCTGACCGGAAGCCTAAAGAATATTTGTGTGAAGTTTGGTGGGAATTGGATAAAAATTGTTGATTTTTATAAAGGACAGACAGACGGACATCTTGTCTTTTATATATATAGATAACTGACACGGTAAATAAATTATTTTTACTTTTTCCTGATAGAAGCCCACATAAAAATACTTTGACAGCATCGACTACAAACACAACCGTAATATACTGGCCATGTTCTGGAATTAAAAACATATGTACATATCAGCTTTCCGATTTCTCATTCTGAGCAGATATCCCTTAGACCACAACGCACATCCTTGAAATTTATCGAATGCATTCTGAACGATGCATCATTTAAATAATTTCTATATACAATAAATCCAAAATTAAATCGCTCGTTTGCATACAAAAAGAACGCAGTCGTTTATTGGGAAGAGACTGCCCTCTAAATAAATACATACATACATACATATCTATCTATCTATCTATCTATCTGTGTGTTTGTGTGTGTGTGTGTGTTTGTGTGTGTGTGTGTGTGTGTGTGTGTGTGGATATATAGAGAGAGAGAGAGAGAGAAAGAAAGAAAGAAAGAAAGTAAGACAACAGAAAGAGAAAGAAAGAGTGAAAGAAGAAATAGTGTGAGAAATATAAATATAAAGAGAAATAGAGAAAGCAAAAGATTGGGAGAGAGAAGAGAGAGATTCACGAGAGGGAGATATAGAGAAAAGAGATAAAAAAAACAAGGAGATAAAAGAGCGAGTGAGAACTAAGAGAGAGAGAGAGAGAGGAGAAGATAAAAAGAGAAAGAAAGACAGAAGATCAAGAGAGAGGAATTGGGGAGAGACGTGGGCTGTAATCAGGTGTTATTTTCAGATTTGAAAGTAGTGATGCATCACGGTAGATAAAAGTGATGATACAGAAGCGAAAGGTAAAATGATGACTGCTTACACCCCCGCCCCCCCCACACCCCCCCACACGCATATACACACATGCGTATGAGTGATATATTGGCATATATTTTTCGCGCCAACTGGCTCACAGTAGCCAGATAGAGGATCTATTAATATAGAACAAGCGAACTATAATGGAGCCGACTGACAAAGAATGCGGTGGTGGAACGGAAGACATGCCTTCTATGTATAAATGTTTTCTCACCAGAGCGCTATCGTCTGCCTTCTCTTCCTTTTCATTTCCCGCCCGTTTCCTTATAATTTTTTGCCGACCTTTTCACAAGAGCAATTTAGCACAGGTATGATAAGGACATAGACAGGTCTTAGACTGTTCTTTTTTCTTCCATTGTCGTTATTAGCACCATTCTTCCTGTTGTTGTAATTGTTGCGCCAAACAGCCTTTGAAACCCGTTGAATGCTTTTACCAGGCTTACTAACTGAAAAAATAATCAGAAGCAAGAAGAAATGCTTAGTTTAAGTGTCGAAAAATAAGATTAACCTTGAAATGTTTTTTCAAAAGCCATGTCCTTTCAGGACGTTGGCGATCCTGACTCTCCAGAGATTCCTTTTCTTTATTATTTTTGAATTGCCTCCTTCGAAATATACTGGTTTCCTGTCACTCATTTCTTATTCATTTCACTCCAAGGAAGGCGATAAAGTTACTAAGATGCAAAGAATTACTGACAGTGATGGAAACTGAGAAAACATAATTGACTAGAAAAGTCAATAAAAGAAAATAATTTAAGGATACAAAAGATGACCATTGCCGATGCATTTATTATAAATTGGGGCGTAGAAGTCAACATAACGGACGAATCGACCTCAAGTTTTTTAGCTCAAAATTCTGAGTTAGGACCACCGGTAGTCTACCGTACCTCTGGGTCGATCCCTAGACGTACGGTATGGTAACAGCGATCCAAAACTGTGACGCATAAAGTATTTTTTAGATTTGAAAACTCAACCTAAAAATATCTTTTTAGGCATGAAAATTCGACTTGTACACCGCAATGTACGGTATATTTTTAGAGGTAGTAGTTAAGGGTGCAGTGGATATCGACTCGGAACGACAAATCGAGGACCTGAGTTTGAATTTCAGTTGAATTCCTTTCATTCGTTTACGCACAAATATCCTTGGGAAAGGTATTAATCCGTCTCTTTCTCTCTAGTAAAATAATAAAACAGATTGGGTTCTATAGGCTTGGCTGGCAACCAGTCTACCGCCGAAAGCAATGGCAACCTACTGCGGGATAATCGGCCCAGTCAGTCATGTCTCTTTCGAGACATGATCGCCCAAAGAGTGTATCACGTATGACACTTAACTGAGAGAAGAGAAAAAAAAATGAGGAGAAGTGAGTTCCAAAGGAGAGAAGAGGGAGAGAAAAAATATCTAAATAGAACTTACGGTTACACTTAGCAATTTAAACTGTAAAATGTTGCGATGAAGCTGCCAATCTAGGACTGCACTTAAATTCATGAAGTCAAAATATCAAAAGGTAAAAACTTATCATTACAATTGCCATGAAAATGTTTATAGAAAGGGCACAGCAAAGCTACGTTACGGTGGTGGAAAATTGATTGAAACCGAAATGCAAGGTTAAAACCCATAACATTGCCGATACTTCTTTATATTTTGTAAAGTATCTCTAGATATATACAAGTCGTGATATATATATTTTTCATGTTAAAATATAAATTTATTAACAGAAATAATAACAAGAATTGTTGAAATTAATCTTAAATTAAAAAGTTAAATGTATTATGACTTGTACATATATACGTAGTAGTAATTTGTTGGAAAGAGTTCTGTATGTATATATGAGCGTTTGTTTGGTACGAATGTCTTTGAATTAGAAGAAGAAGTAAAAGGAAACAGCACACGAGAAAGAGGACAGTGTGCGATGCGACCTTACGTTCGGATCGTGGTTGAAGTTTCCTCCCTTAAATTTTAGTGTGTCGTCTTGCTGCTCCTATCTAACTCTCTGACGCTGATCGAAGCCTTTATAATCATTTAGATTTTTTACACTGGATCATTATGTCTTGCAAATCGCTTCCATTGATCAGAAAATCAATTTAACATTTACTCGCAAAATCCGGTTTCAACTTTTTTTAAGCACATGGTCAATCCTTTTTCTATTCGGTAAAACCAGGATTTCAGAACTGATTTCCTTGGGTAGTAAGTTCAATCTTATTTGGACGCCCCAGCACTGGCACCTTATGTCAAACTAAGCTACGCTTAGAACTTATCATCAAAAGAGTTAAATAACTAGCTGGTCAAGCCAATTCACTCATGTAGTAATGACAACCCTCTCTGGGCCCCACTGTGAGGCTTTGTGTCTGAATTATGTTTTCTAGTGGGCAGTAGCCAGAAACAGGTAAAAATTTAGTCTTGCAAACCGATCCATCTGGATAGATCTAACCGAGATTTCGATATCATTCCAGACTAAGTTACATTCAGTTAACGGTGCCCAAACTTCGGTAATGGATAACAAAATAGTTTTTAAAATCGATCTTCTCTTACACCTCAGAGCTGGGTTGTGTTTGGTTGGTAGAAATTATATCGAAACTGATTTCATTGTCTTGCGTATATAATTAAACATTAGTTGGGCTTATAACAAAACATTTTTATAGGTCTATAACAAAACATTTTTATAGGTCTATAACAAAACATTTGTTAAGGTTATACTTGAGTCTATAGTTAAACGTTAGTCGTATTTATATGTAAAAATAGATGGATTTATAATTGAGTATGTAAGTAAAAGTTGATCAGGTTTATACTTAGTTATATAGGTATACATTGGTCGGGTTTATACTTGAATCTATAGTTAAATATAAATCGGCTTTAGAGACCCTATAGACTCTAGTATATTGTATGTATGCCGCATTCACCCTAGTCGGGTTGAGCCGGCTTCCTCCCTGACGGAGCAAGTCTCATTGGGATTTGTTTAAGGGCAGGGTCCCAAGTCCTACCCTGTTATTTAACCCATAACTGGAGCGAAAGGATGGATTAATACCTTTCCCAAGGGTACCAGCGCGCAAGTGACTGCAGGGTATTCAAGTGGAATTCGAACTCGGCTCACCGATTTCTCTTTCCGAGCCGATATCCACTGCACCACAACGCACATCCGTCACTATACGCTTACAGCACCTGGTATTCCCAAGCGGTCACCCATCTAAGTACTGACCAGGCTCAACGTTGCTTAACTTCGGTGATCGAGCGAGAACCGGTGTATTCAACGTGATATGGCCGTAAGCTAGTATACTCTAGTATATTGGTAAAAATTAAACATTTTTATATTTTTATACATGGGTAAGCATTAGTCGCGTTTATACTTGAGTCTATGGTTGAATTTATAATGTAGATTACAGTATAGAATTGTTGCTGTTTACTAAGCGTGTAATTTCCCGAGCGTATTTCATTCAGAAGGCTAATCCATCCAAAAAAGTTCCGGAGAGATGCTTATAGACCCTCAGCATAAGTACATCAATAGGCAAATTGTTTTGTGTGTATCGGTCATTTTTTGATTTAATGTTAAACTGAACTACGTTTAGTAACGGGCGTTTTGTTGTCAGTAATGTTAAGTGAGCTAGTCTAGCAAAACAATTCACTCATGTAGTAAATTCGAATTTTAAGTGTAATGCCTCCCTTCCCGCTGCTGAAGATGTGCGATGACTAAGTTACTCGGGTTTAAATATGGGTAAATGGATAGTAAGATCGATCCTCATGTGTGCTAATGACTGTAGCATTGTTGTAGTTTAACATAGTTTAACATAGTATGACTCTTTGTGCTGCAATGATTTGTGGAAGAAAACTAATTTCTCACTGTCTTTCCAGTCTCTTTCATAAAAGCACAAAGTTGCAAGTGACTGGGATTCGTTTCCAAACTTGACACATGAGAGCCGCATTCTCTGTGGAACAAATTTGATCGTGTTTCTCTGGCGATTTCTTGGCTGTTGTACCATAAAAACAGGCAGTCTTAGACAGAAGTATCCCAGGCAATGAAAAATGGATAGTTTACGATAAACAACTCAAACGAAGCTGGAAACAAGCTCGTGAATGTGCAGAATCCATGGCTAAACAGGGCTTACATTAAATGAAATTGTTGCTGTCAGTTTTGTAGGATTGCAGAGATATAATTCATTTCGAGTTTCTTTCAGCTGGCGAAACAGTAACTGCAAATAAGTATTGCGACCAACTCATCAATCATGAAGCGGAAGTGCAGGAAAAATGGCTGATTTTGGCAGATCTAAAAGGTGTCATTTTCCACCACAGCAAAACAAAACCATATTTTGAAATACAGACCTTGTAGAAGCATAAAGAGTTGAAATGGGAAACCCTCCAGCATCCACCCTATTCTCCTGATGGTTTAGATTTCCATTTGTTTCCGACTCTATAGAACAGTTTGAAGGACAAAAAAAAAAAAAAATGGAATCTTTACAGTCAGTCAAAAACTACCCAAGACATTCTTCCAACAAAAAACACGAAGCCTCTACGAAAATGTCATCCAAGAACTTGAAAAACTCTGGAAGACATTTATTAAAAACAATGGAGACTATATATTTGACCAATAAATGTTTTTTACTAGTTGAATTTTGTTTTTAATTCTCTTGACGAACACGAACTTTTGTCATGATTAAATATTTAAAAAATGAAAATCATTTGTATTAATCAACACACACACACACACACACATATATATATATATATATTGTCATCCGCATATATATATTATTATCATCCGCAGACAGATCTGTTTCGCTGTATCACAGCTCATCAGTACGGTTAGACTCCGGTTGCTACACAACCCAGGCTTGAAACCCGACCGATTTGGCGTCAGTCGGAGACTCTACCCCTGGGTCACGGGGCGTTCGTTGGAAGAAGGCAGTCTTTTTACCGCCTATCATATTACTCGCCCAATAGCTAGAGTGATCAAATTTATTTTTACTGAATGTGCGATGTGTACACGCTAGAGTGGCTACTGTTTTTCAAAGTCTACCTTTCTTCTAGAGTGCTCAATCAGGGTGTGAGAGCGTAATTATTGTCAATATATATATATATATATATATATATATGTATCATTAGATTAGGCGACAAAGGAAAATTTTGTTCTTAGTGATTATTATCCCAAACGCTTTCTGCTAATTCATTTGTACTTTCTAAGAGAATTGTTGTCAGTATATCTTTTGTGATTGTTGTCTGCGTTGTGTTGAGATTGTAATTACTCCCTGTTGGGGTGTTTTTGAAGACACTTGCAATATGTTCTGGTTACTGCCAAATTATTTAATAATTGAGTGTAGGTCTTTATAGTTTTATAAAAAGTGTTTCCACTATTTTCATGTCTTTTACCATAAGTAGAGCTTCTATTCCTCCTTAGTTTTCACGAAGATCTGCAAAACAATAAGAAAACTGAACGAAATACCTACAAAATTATCCTTGTCTGTCTCATTCAAAGAAATATGTATAAAAGAAAGATTCCTGCATATATATATATATATACAGTGGAACCTGGTGTATGCGACCCCCGTCGGCAGCGACCACCTGCTATTAACGACCGTTTTTCTATGCACGGACGATTTGCTAATGTTAATTGAAACCCAGTGAACGACCTCTTCCAAAACGCGACCACCGGCCAGCATGAAAAATTAATAAAAATCACTGGTTAACCGACTACTCTAACAAAAATTAATTTTGGCAGTACAGTCCTAGCTTCTAAATTAGAAGAATTTTAGTTTATAATCTATTTCCTTTTCCTTTAATCTAAGCCAGAAACACATTCTCGTTGTTTTGTTATTGTAATGAAGAGTCAAATTTTTATAGCTTGTTGAAATGGCGGTGGTCAAACGGCGGTGGTCAAACGGCGGCTGTCTTGTATTAACATGTACTTATTAAATTTGACAAGTTCAAGGGTTTTGTGGGTTTCTGTACCAATTTAGATAAATTCGGGTGTAGGAGAAAAAAATCTCATCTATGTGAAATTTGAATTTTCAATGTTTATCTCTTTCATTATCTTTATTTTTTCTCAATCGTTTTACTCTCTCTGTCTCTCATTCCATCCTTCCTCTCTCTCTCTCTCTCTCTACCCTGATCGTTGTCATCTTTTTCTTGTACATTTGTTTATTTTTCCATATATTATCGGAGATTCTCTTTTACTATCACTCACGTCTAAGAAAAAAATGAAACGTACATATTTTATAAGAAATAAGTACCAACATCACTTAGAATCGAAGTGGTCACATTACAAAAAAAAAAGAAAAGAAAAAAAACACACACACACAGATTGCAATAACTGAGTTTTTTTTATAGCCTACACTAGTGTGACTTTAAGAAAACTGAGTGCATGGTCATCAGCAAAAGATACAACCCAAAATGCCAAATACAGGTGGGGGATAACAGAATCAAACAAGTCCAAGAATTTAAGTACCTAGGAAGTGTTCTAACAGGAGATGGAAAGTGCGACACGGAGATCCGAAGGCGAATTGGCATGGCAAAGGACGCGTTCCAGAAGATGAGCAAAATACTAACACACAGGAAGATCTCAATAGAAACGAAGAAAAGAGTGCTAGACTGCTACGTGATGTCAGTTCTTCAGTACGGCTGTGAATGCTGGACAATATCATCGAAAATGAGGACAAAACTGGAAGCGGCCGAAATGTGGTTCTACAGAAGGATGCTACGGATATCGTGGACTGAGCATACAAGCAACGACGAAGTGTTAGAAAGAATGGCAACAAAAAGGAAATTGATGCTGAGCATCAGGAAGAGACAACTGAAGTTCCTGGGACATGCAATGAGGAAGGAAAGCCTGGAGAACCTGATACTGACTGGTCAGATAGAAGGAAGGAGAGACAGAGGAAGGCAGCGGATAACATATTTGCAGGGCCTGATCAGGTGGATGACGGAACGGGGGTTGCCAGGAGCAACAGGAGCAAACATACTAAGAGCCACAAGGGATAGGGAGACGTGGAGATCCATGATCGCCTACGTCCTGAAGGGACAGGGCACATAGAAGAAGAAGAAGTGTGAATAAATAATTTTTATTTCTTTTGTTAACCATTGTAAATTGGTTTTCAATGTTAAAAAAATAATTATGCTGAATAAATTTTTTCAAAGTTAGACCATCTTATATTCTCATTTATTTATTACCAGATTACATGGTCAAATACAAAAATATGTACATTCTGGAGAGTGAAATATACGATCGTGGGGAGGATAGGTCACGAGTCTTTAGCGAGCGACAGCCTGCCGTAAGCGACCAGTTTTTGGTGGCAGTAGGAGTGGGCGCATACACCAGGTTCCACTGCATATATATATATATATATATATATATATACGAAGGCATTTTTGTTTAAGATCTCCTTTCGGTCAATATTTCACTGGAAGTGTAAGGTTGGTAACATTATAAGACGAAACAGAATCAATTCGCACAGTAATGAAAGAAGCGACGGAGGGAAAATTGATGAACACGACTAAAATACACTTCTGAAATGAAGTAGTATTTACACTATTTACATTATTCGGTCTATTGTTCTCATCTTTGTTACTATTTTTTTACGACGTTTTGGACGCTCCAGACTTCTTCAGATGCTAGTAATTTCGAGCCGATCTCTGGAGAGAGAGAGAGAGAGCGAGAGAGAGAGAGAGCGAGAGCGAGAGAGAGAGAGCGAGAGAGAGAGCGAGAGAGAGAGCGAGAGAGAGCGAGAGAGAGAGAGAGAGAGAGGATCACCACCCCCTATAAGATAAAGTTGAAATCATAGATAGAGAATGCAACTGGAAACTAAATAAACTTAAGGAATCAGCGCATATGCTAAGCTGCAAAAATCACCAAAACTCACCAACCATAGAAATAAATACAATGTGGGAACCTGTAATACGGAGTGCTAGAGAAAATCATTAGCGTTCAAAAGACTGCAATATGAGCTCTGGTAAAAAATACTATAGAAAAATCATTAACATCAACAATAGCAATATGAACTCTGGTAAAAAATGGTTTCTAAAAAAATTAGGTTTCTAAGTCCCAGAAATTAAGTTGTTGTTGTTCTGAAGTACATATGTCCTTGTGGATATAGACGTCGGTTAGTACTAGTGATTTGAATCAAAGGGTTGTGAGTTCAATACCAGCAGTAGTGAACAAATAACTTAGAGAGTTAGTTTAAACAGAGATAACTCATGATTACCAGAAGTGGCTTTGCACAAGAATGATATACCCCACTCATCGTGTGACACGCTCGTCTGCCAGCTGGTTGGTTAGCTGGTTCGGGAACAGAGCCTGCTGCGATGATGATGTCGAAACGGCACCAGTTAAGTCGACGCTTTCGAGCCGCTAGTCGTGATGATCTCGTTACAGTAGCTGTTTCCTAAAGACGTCTATTACAACAACAAACTTACTACCCACGCTGTGATTTGATCTGAGAAAGACACGTTGTGCAAACCCGGTAGCCGTATTTCTACCATATCCAGACTGGACGCTTGTGTACACTTGTGGTTAAAATATCACCAATATGGCACACACACACACACACACACACACACACACACACACACACACACACAATAATAATTAAGTTCGAAGACGCCTGGATGAGTTACGAAAGAAAGTCTTTATAATAATAAAAAAAATGATTAATTGCAAAAGCAAAAAATACAATTGTCGAAATTCAAGTTTACAACAGAGAGGAGAGCTTTCAATCTTCAAATAAAAATTAGTGCTTTCTAAGTTCCATTAAAAATATCAGAGCTTTCAATTTATAAAAACAATCAGGTTGTCAATTCTCCAGATAAAAAACACATCTCTTCGGCCTTTATCAACTTTTGTAGAGACAGTCAAATAACAGAGCGACGTGGCGGCGGACAGTGGGTGGGGGGGCGTTTGGTCTTTGTCGCTTGAAAATATCTCTTCAACTCTTAAATATTCTTTTCCTAGCAGTGCGAACTTTTCTTTAAGAATAATCAGAACTTTCAGTTTTCCAAATAACTTTTAAAACAATAAAGTTCTTTCGTGGTTCTTATCGGGGGCCCATTATTCGACATTAACTCATTAAGTTAATCGGCGGCAAGCTTTTCTACGTTTCTTTACATCTTCATCTATAAATTCTGTGGTAGGCGACCAGCCTCTGGGTCGTGGCACCCCAATTGGTAACACTTTCCTCTTAGTTGTTACATTTCGACTACAATTTCAAAAACTACCCTGCCAACCAGTTCGGATTTTTATAGCTGTACCCAATTCTCTTGGGGGATCTACGCGACTCAAAGCTTTGATCAATGAGATTATTTTCCACCCACAAGATTTAAGTGGGGCCATGGCTCGACGAATGAAATATCAACAACTCACATGACGTACTGTCTTTCTTCTTTTTTCTTTCAATTACATCATCAGTTTTTCGATTTTAGTATCTGTTCCCAGGAATAATTTTTGAGAAATTTTTCCAAATCTTTCTAAATCTTCTGCATTTTTCTCAGACTGACACTCAAACACTTTGAAATGTTCGTACTGCAGCTTCCAGTGCGAATGCAAGGAAGTACAGCATGCCGTTTCCAAACTTCAGGCCAAGTGAATTGCGTAATGGTGCTCGTTTTCTCGAAGACGCTGTCCAACTGACCCTACTATACTGTGCAGTCGACAAAACCAAAAACAACGAGCATTCGATAAATCAAACATTTAAAATGGCGACAACTTACCCATCGCACTTATACACTGATTTATTTGATCGAAATCATAAAAAAACTTCCGACAAAAATGATAAAAAGAAAGATGATGGCTTATTACGCTTTATTTTGATATTTATCTTTTGATAACATATCTGAAGCAGACATATTTTAGTCAATACTTTCCACTTTGCTTGAGTTGATATCTTTTATCAGGTTTTACTAATCCTTGTTTGTTAGACAACCATCTTACCCGTCAATTTACGGCCTTAATACACATTTTAACCTGTATTCCAATTTTTGTAATCCATTTTATCAGACTGAGGTTCGAAATGTCTACTTATTAATCTCGAATAAATCATTCATACAGTCACTGAAAGCCTTTTTTTCCAGTTGCTCTAATGTAGATGTCTCAATTTTTTCTCCTCCCAATTTTTTATTTATCTTAATCTCGACAAGACGGGTACTCGGGAACCTGGATCACCAAGCAAGAAAACTAATAACGATGCATAAGTCATTAAACCCAAAAGACGATATATATATATATATATATATATATATATATATGTCGTTTAATAAAAGGAAAGGAAGGAAAGGATTAGATAGACTCCGCACTCAAGGACTCGGAGAGTACACAAGACAGAGCAAACAAATACAACGGCCAAATTTGAAATACTAACAACAGAAGAAAAAAATCAAAAAATTGTAAAAAAAATAATGTAGCTGAGGATTTGTTGTAAAAAACTGAGCTGTGCTTCATAGAGGTTCGAAACATCACCATAACAACTCCCTTTGTAAATAATCCTCTCGATTATAATACAAGCCGATATATATATATATATATATATATATATATATATATATATATATAAATCCACAATTTTTGTCTGATTCTCACCAAACTTCACAAACATATTCTTTAGGCTTCCGGTCAGGTTATGGGCTAATTATTTTTTCCGATTTCTCCCCGATATCGGAAATCGATACCCCGATATCCGATCAGGTCTGATCAAGATCAGGATTTCAGCCCTTTTATTGATTCTTGCTGCAGAATTAGTAAAATGATAGTTTTTAGTCTCAAACATCAGTAGATCTCAGACGACTCATTTTCCTCGATATCGGAAATCCATACCCGTGATGTTCTATCGAATCTGATCAAAAACCGATATTCAGCCATCAATATGACTCATTTTTCCAATTTTACTCCCGACGTGTACGTTAAGTTTTCATGGACTTACTTAGGTAAGTTTATCCTTGGATGACTTTTTCTACTCCGATATTGCAAATCGATACCCCGATATCCGATCAGGTCTGATCAAAATTAAGTTTTCAGCCTTTTTATTTTTGGTTTTGTTTCGTGTTTTGCTTTAAGTAG
This sequence comes from Ascarosepion bandense, assembly GCA_037127315.1. NCBI lineage: Eukaryota > Metazoa > Mollusca > Cephalopoda > Sepiida > Sepiidae > Ascarosepion > Ascarosepion bandense. The sequence continues at coordinate 2,603,830 of JBBBDQ010000264.1, forward strand.
GTATAATTGTAGTTATTAGCACCTCGTGAGGCAGTGAATTATTTTTTTTACTGTCAGGAATTTTTATATAAAGAAGCTTAGAAAACAACAGATTCTTTTACAACATCCAGACAATTAAGGTGGGGGAATTTCTTTGAGGTTTATTTCAGCTAACCAATAGAAAATCAGGTCATGATGTACAGGAAAAAATTGATTGTAAGAGTAAAGGTAGACTTAAAAATGACATAAGACCCAGATATTTAAAATGACATAAGACCCAGACATGACATGAAATATTTAAAAATGACATAAGACCCAGATATTTTTCATGCCAGTGATGAAATGAACTGAGATACATATGTTGCAATTTTGCCCATCTGAAGTGTTTTTCAATTAATTTTAGGAATGTATGCATTAATTTAGTACTTATAATTTAGTTAAATGGAGGTGTGTACCAAATGATATTTTTATTTTTCCTGGTATTGTTTTTGCTATTATACTTATTGTATTTCAGTTCAGGGAATTTATAGCCACCGTTTTTAAGTGCTGTGTCATAGAATTTGCTATGTTTATAAAAAATGTTTTCATTAGAAGAATTGTTACTGATTCTGTTTTCACTAGAGTATAGAGTGTATATGTTTGATTATTGATCGTGGGTGATTACATTTAGGGTCCATGTATATAAGATTAGCGTTAGTTTTTAAGTAGGGAGAGTATGTTTTATCGATTAGATTAAGTGTTACATCTAGAAGTCTACCTTTTTTTAGATTAGTCTTAATAGTGGCTTTAATGTAAAGACTTTTCAGTTCCCTATGTATTAATTATCTTATTCTATTGGCTTTAACATTTGTGGAATTTTTACCAACATAAGTCTATCATCCCTGTGCAACCCTATATCCTCAATATTTATATCGTTATATGCAGTCAAATTATATAGAATAAATAGGCCAACAAAATTTGAGGACTCAGCGGAGTCTAGAGATCCCACAGTGATGACAAATAGGTTCTCATATTTGTTTTTTTCCACTGTTCATTGTTGTGAATGAGTATAGATCATTTTGCACTAATGATTATTATCCGTTCCTTGTTAGAACGGAAAACTCTATTGCGAATTCTAATGCCAAAGTGAATAAGTCTTTGAAAATAGAAGGGTAATAATCAACGATGTCAAACTGAATAAACGAACAATTGGTTTTATTAATGATTCGGTTAAACTAGTAGGTGACAACATTGGTGTAAATCCATTGAGTTTATCTGAGTCGTGTTTTAATTTGGAAATAAGTTCTCTTGAGGATGATTATCAACCCCACACGACCTGAAATTGGCAAAATCCGCAAAGCCAAAACCAAATTGTGTTGTTTTCTAAGCTACTGTGTATAATAATTCCTAACAGTAAAAAAAATATTTCACTGCCTGACGAGGTGCTAATAAGATTATACCGAAACACAACGGCCCTTATGTTTCAGTAAACTATTTTTTATTATAAACTTATAATAAAAATATTACAATATATATGAGCTGTGATACAGCGAAACAGGCTTGTATGTGGATAACCAATAAAATATGTTCTCATTACGACTGAGCTCTTTAGAAAGAAAAAAAATTAAAAGCAGGTATCCACTTCTGAGATTTACGCATTACTCTTCAATCATCACTTGTGTACTCCCGGTGACTGCCGTGTGTATACACCGCATACATATAACATGCTAAAATTTTGTCCTCTCTCATTCCATACTCAGAGAGTAGGCATTCCGACTGACACCAAATCTGTGAAATTTCGATCCCGGCTGGAAGGAAGTATACGTCTAGTCACAGTGATGAGCTGTGATACAGTGAAATAGGCTTGTATGTGGATGACTAATACATACACACACATATGTATATAAGCGTAAAAACAATTAAGGCCACATATATGTTGATGTTCTTACTGTTGAGTATCTAACATTAACACACACACACACATATATATACGCAACAGTATTTATTATAATAAAGAGGATATATATATATATAAACACACAGCAAGAGCTTTCATAGTTGGTAGTAAAGTTTAATAACTAGTAGTAAAAACAATGAAATGAGCCGACGCTACCTCGCTATTCTTTCTCTCTAACTCTCTGTTCATGAGAGTGACGAGAGGAATATATATATATATATATATATATATATATATATATATATATATATATCATTCATTAATGAATTAGAGCAATCTGGCTATTGGCGTATGATACATTCTGATAGCTCAGAGGTAGAATCGCCGACTAACGCCAATTCGGTAGGGTTTGAATCTTGAGTTAAAAGCAATTGGATGTCTAACCGTACTGATGAGATGTGATACAGCGAAACAGATCTGTCTGCGGATGGCTATATAAATATCCGAGTGAGTAAAGAATGAGGAGAGAAAAAAGAAAAATCTTTTCCGTCCAAAACATTAATTTAAAACAGTACTCGATATATGATGTATAGAGCAGTGAATATTTTTTCCCCCGAAGAAGTGTTTAAATCCAAACACTGAAACAACCATATGATTGTAGGGAAGAGGACATATATAGAAGAAATTATGTACATGTTCTAAAACATAATATATATATATATATATATATATATATATATATATATATATATATATATATATATATATATATAATCTTATCACGCATAAGAAGGGATAACCTGTGAGGAAACAGCTAATAGTCCGCCCAAATATTTCGCCGTCATAGTTCGAAGTTATTGAACTGTTAATACATTTAGTTTAGTTCATTAACAATACTGGATGCATAAATAAAACAAAAAACAGAATTTTTGCATAAATTCTGTTTAGTTTTGAAGTTAATTCCCTGGTACTTTTAATTTAGTTCATTCACAATACTGGATAAATAAATATCAATATATTTTTTAAAAATCAGCAGTGTTTTATTTTTGAAATTCTCCATTAACTTTCAAACAAAATTTCTGTTATTTCGGTTAAAAGTAAATTTATATTTGACATAACTTCAGAAATGCATGACCAAATTTACTCATAAATCTTCCAGATTAATTTAATTAACATTCGGTTAACAATAACGCAGAACGGTGGGGGGAGATAACCTTTGAGAAAACAGCTGATAATCCTCTCAAATTTTTGCCGTCATTTTTTACGGTAGGGGTGCACTCGTATTAAGGTAATATATAAGAATGTATTATGTAAAGTGTAAGAAAGAAAATAAAAACCAGCTATGATAAAAAGCAACTATACAGAATCTAAGAGAGTTAATGAGAACGAACAATATAAAGGTTATGTGAGATAATAAGATCGAACTAAAGAAATGCTACCAGTAATTACATTATTCGGACTATTGTCCTCATCTTTGTTGCCATTTTTATGACGTTTCGGCCGTTGTACACTCCGGCCTTCAGGTGCTAGGAATTTCGAACCGAACTCTTTATTACAATCACTGGGTTAAAAAAAAAAAGGGTTACCGGGTTTATAAGTCCCAAACATTCAGTTGTTCTTGTCCTTAAGGACACAAGGTCCAGTAAATATAGACGTTAGTTAGTTCCTAGCTTGACTCTTAGAGTTGTGAGTTCAATACCAGTAACTTGCAGGGTTAGAGGAAGATAACTCATGACTTCCAATCGAGGCTTTACGCAAGGAATGAGGATAATATACCCCAGTTATTGTAATTAAGGGTTCGGTTCGAAATTCTTAGCACCTTAAGGAGGCCGGAGCGTACAACAGTCAAAATGTCGTATATGGCAAAAAAGATGAGGACAATAGTCCGAATAATGTAAACACATAAATACTACCTCATCTCAAAAAGATAAACAAACACAAAAAAAATGCTAAGTAAGCTAAGAAAAAATTATGAAAAGGCAAAGGGTGATAATAAGAACGAACTATATAAAAGTTAAGAGAAATAATAAGAAACATAATATAGCTTAAGAGGGATGATAAGAAAGAGCGAATAAAGTTTCCGAGGGATAATAAGAAAGAACTAAAACAGATTAAGACATATTATAAGAAGGAAACTTTATAAATATATAAATTCTAAGTGAAATAATAAGAACCATCCATATAAAGCTTAGAGAGATAAGAACGGAAGTCTAAGCGAATTAATAAGTACCATTTATAAGAAAAATAATAAGAACGAACTATATAAAAGCAGAGAGATAATAATAACTGAATGAAAAAAATAAAAAAATGAAATAAAGAATACGAGAAACAATAATGACCATCTATATAACGAAGAAGAGAGATAATAAGAACGAACTATATAAAAGCAGAGAGATAATAATAACTGAATGATAATCATAAAGAATACGAGAAACAATAATGATTATCTATATAATGAAGAAGAGAGATAATAAGAACGAACTATATAAAAGCAGAGAGATAATAATAACTGAATGATAATCATAAAGAATACGAGAAACAATAATGACTATCTATATAATGAAGAAGAGAGATAATAAGAACGAACTATATCAAAGCAGAAAGATAATAATAACTGAATGATAATCATAAAGAATACGAGAAACAATAATGACTATCTATATAATGAAGAAGAGAGATAATAAGAACGAACTATATAAAAGCAGAGAGATAATAATAACTGAATGATAATCATAAAGAATACGAGAAACAATAATGACTATCTATATAATGAAGAAGAGAGATAATAAGAACGAACTATATAAAAGCAGAAAGATAATAATAACTGAATGATAATCATAAAGAATACGAGAAACAATAATGACTATCTATATAATGAAGAAGAGAGATAATAAGAACGAACTATATAAAAGCAGAGAGATAATAATAACTGAATGATAATCATAAAGAATACGAGAAACAATAATGACTATCTATATAATGAAGAAGAGAGATAATAAGAACGAACTATATAAAAGCAGAGAGATAATAATAACTGAATGATAATCATAAAGAATACGAGAAACAATAATGACTATCTATATAATGAAGAAGAGAGATAATAAGAACGAACTATATAAAAGCAGAAAGATAATAATAACTGAATGATAATAATAACTAATACGAGAAACAATAATGACCATCTATATAAGGAAGAAGAGAGATGATAAGAACGAACTATATAAAAGCAGAGAGATAATAACAACTGAATGATAATAATAACGAATACAAGAAACAATAATGACCATCTCTATAAGGAAGAAGAGAGATAATAAGAACGAACTATATAAAAGCAGAGAGATAATAACAACTGAATGATAATAATAAAGAATATGAGAAACAATAATGACCATCTATATTACGAAGAAGAGAGATAATAAGAACGAACTATATAAAAGCAGAAATATAATAATAACTGAATGATAATAATAATTAATACGAGAAACAATAATGTCCATCTATATAACGAAGAAGAGAGATAAGAACGAAATATATAAAAGCAGAGAGATAATAATAACTAAATGATAATAATAAAGAATACGAGAAGCAATAATAACCATCTATATAACGAAGAAAAGCGATAATAAGAACGAAATATATAAAAGCAGAGAGATAATAATAACGGAATGATAATAATCTAAACTTATTTATAAATGGAACTTTGTGTGTGTGTGTCTGTGTCTGTGCGTGTTGTGTGTGTGTCCGTTACCTTAAAACTCCGAAACGGCTGAACCGATTTTCTTGAAAATTTATACAGTTGTACTAAAAGCGTCTGCGAGTATTCTTAGTTAGGTTTTGTGTCGAGGCACCCCCGATAAATATCGAAAATCGGTAATCGAAAAAATCGGATTATAGAAGGAGTGGTCCAATTTTAATCAAATTTGATACACTCACAGACAAAGACATAAGAAATGATATTCAGAAGTTTCAAGGTTGCAGTTCTTACAATAGTGCAGAAAATCGATAATATATATATATATATATATATATATATATATATATAAGGTAAGATGTTTGTGTGTATGTCTGTTTATCTGCCTGTATGTCTGTATTTTTTTCAGCTCTTTTATTTTAGTTTTTGCTTCGTGTTTGGCTCTAAGTAGGTATAATTGTAGTTCTTAGTCTCAGCCATGATACCATTTACTCAGAGAACTTATTTAGCCTTTAAAATTCAGTTTATGACGAAAAAAACTTATTTGATATCGATACCGGAAACCAAAATTTGATTTACATCCATTTATTTTTCTTTTCAGTCTACGTTTTCAACTATTGCTTTTTAGTCTTTCTTGCCAACGTCTAAAGAGTCTGAGCTCCAGGACCATGGATTAGTTTTAAAGCTTTCATTACACCTGAGCAACGCCGGGCTATACTGCTAGTAAAGAATATGAGAAACAATAAATACCATCCATGTCATGAAGAAGAGAGATAATAAGAACGAACTGTTTAAATTGTACGAGTGATAAACTGAGGAAAATAGCAAGGGTAAACTGTGTGGTAGCAAAGACTCGCGTCAGTTATCAATTAAGCTAGAAAACAAGAAGAGCCATAACTACGAGTCGAAGGTAATCCTTTGGGAACTGTACGAGAGACTATATTTTGACTCGACTGTCCAAAGTCTGTGTACACATTAGAATCTATTCTAGAGAATGAAACACATTCAATCCTTTGGGAACACGACATTCAAAAGGATTATCTAATTCTAGCCGGAAGTTCGGATTTACAGTGAGGTGAAACAAATCATGCCAGGCACTTGTAGAGAGCTACAAGAACAGACTGAGAACTGTGGTTGCAAATGAAGGAGGATCAACTGAATATTAAACACATTTAAAACATAATTTATATTCTGTCCAATTACTTTTTTCACTACCTGTTTTAATAATTTATATATAAAATATATATACGTGTCAAATAATATATTTTTGCTGCTTATTTGCATTTATAATTGTTTTACGAATATATTGTGAGCTTTAGACAATGCTTTTCTTTCAATATATGATTCTAAAACCATTTTTACTGTCTAAATACTTGTTTCATCTCACTGTAGTATCATTAAACAGGTCAGTCAGTTAAGCGCCATACGTGATACACTGGGCAGAAGATTATTCTGCAGTAGGTTGCCATTGCTTTCTGTGGTAGACTGGTTGCCAGCCAAGGCTATAGAACCCAATCTGTTTTATTATTTAACCCATAACTGGATGGAAGAGACGGATTAATACGTTTCCCAAGGGTATTTGCGCGTAAATGAATCCAAGGAATTCAACTGGAATTCGAACTCGGCCCCACAATTTGTCATTTCGAGTCGATATCCACTGCACCACAAAGCACAACCATTAAATAGGTCAGAAAACTGAAATTCAGTAATCAGTATGACCACATTGTAGAAATGGGCTCTCGCTGTTGCTAACACTGATGCATTGTCTTCGTACAGTAAATAGTGATTTCCTTTTGTTTGTCCGTACAGTCTTGTCTTTGAGATCTTTCAGTTTTGGTCCTGAGTTAGCAATCAACACTTTCATCTACATATTTTATGTTGTTTCCATAGGCAGCGGTATAAAAAACAACCGATATTTACCTATAGACTCGAGTATAAAAACAAGTGTTTTACATCTAGACTGAATTGTAAACACGACCAAACACCCACATCATCGGCCTTACAATCAAAACATGTTGTGGTCGAGAGGTGGGGGGTTTAATAAAAATTATAAAAGATATGTCGACATCTGTGATTCGTTATATTGTGGTTACAAAGAAACAGAAGCAGAAATAATTATGTTAAATCGGGTTTAATTTCAACAAAAACAAAATCTATTTTGACTGCCACATTGAATACGTGTCACTAGTATCTTGTAAGGACAAACATATTCTTGGAAGTGGTAATTCTGTTTTATCTGGCCAAAGCCTTCACTTCTTAAATAGAGAATTCTTCATGATTGGCTTTGCCTAGTTTCGGCTGGTCCAGTGCATATTGCAAAATATCATTCGTTTTTCTACTGGCAAATTAATTTCAGAGGCACCTCGAAGTTGGAATCGCAGTAAAAATCTTTAGATCTTTACTGCGATTCTTATGAAGCGTCAAAAAGCACTTACACACATCATGGCTCGGCAAAAGAATCCTCAAAATGCTTCACCCTTGTGTCTACTTTTAGAAAACGTTAGGGTTGGGATGTTAAGTCTGTCAGACTTTATTCTCTCGTCCGGTCGATATGGCAATTTGAACGCAATTGTTTACAGTTTGCTCCGTTGGCTGACAGATTTTTTTTCTATTTAAATTTAATAGGTGGGTGTCTTATTGCAAAACTTGATTAAGTATTTACGACATGTTAGCCTTGTTAAGTTCTTGCATAGCCACTTAGTGGAACAATTTGGGTAAGAATTTTAAAATGCTTTGCTTTTAGGTGATAAAAAATGAATGAACAAACTACAAGCAAACGTTGGAAAAATGCTGATGAGGTTTTCTTCTTTATGAGCAAAATAGAGTAGAATGTTTTTGCATTAAGAATTTTCATATCGGGTTTTAAGCGACAGTGTAGAATTTCAGTCAGAATATTTTCCATTAACAAAAAAAAAAAAAAAACGAAAAGAAAAGAAAAGAAAAAAGAAGAAAATCTTTCTCTTTCTCTCTCTCTTTCGCACACACACGCACACACACACACACACACACACACACACACACACACACACATACGCGCGCGCATCCAATTAAATATCCATTAGTTACTGAAACCTCCTGATGAGTGGATTGAACAATTACAAAATAGATTCGGTATTGAGTTATTGAATATAGCATCAATCAGCTAAGTGACAAATTTTATAGACTAAATATTAAAAAAAGAACTAACATATTTACGCAAGTTTTAACATCATCTTCTTCGAAATCGTCATCTTGCGCAGAAATATACCGGTTCCTTCTAATTTTGGAATCCGGTATTGGAATTCGTTTTCCATAATTGCGATTCTGATTAACATGGTCTTGATTGAGCTTCGGCCTTGTCGTGCCTTCTTCGGTCATGGTTCTCCAACTGTGTTGATTACTGGTTAATCTCAGGGTCGTACTTGTAGACCTAAATCTCGTCACCGGAGATTACCACCGGAGATGACAAGAAGGATGACTCATCAGCGGCAATTTGATGGACATCTTTACAGACTTTGACGATTTTCATTCTGTTCAAAGGTTAGCAGGAAAAGGACATACTTTGTAGTGACACGCCTCATGTTCAATTCAGACGTTAGGTTTGCCTACACGGACCCATACTACAAGCGAACAACAAGAGTAATATCATTGAATAGTCCTTGACTAGCCTCTCGCAAAAGCTGATTAATTTTCTCCACATTTCCGGGGAGGGGGTCGCTCGTGGCAGGTCTTTCAGATCCCTCGTCATATTCCCGGGACGTTCTTCTGCTTTGGAAGAACCCGTTTCACTGGAAACATTGCATACCTCCCACTGTATCGATACCGTAAGCTAACCAAAGCATGTTGAATGTCCATGTAGCAAACTTTTCAAGTGAAACGACAAATTACAAGTTGGCTCTTTGTTCAACTTTCTTATTCATGACAAAATCGCACGTTACATCACACATGTGATCACAAAAACACAAATCACAAAAGCGCGAAATTCAAAAATTACAAGTTACTAAATGCGTGAAATCAAAAATAAAAATTGCGATATTTTCCCCATCGCACCCTATATATATATATATATATATATATTACCGTAAATATATCCCATTATATTTAAAACTAAATTTCAATGTTAAATTTCCAATCATGTTTCTCTAAGAAAGCAGATGGGTTGCAATAGACGCTGTGTCGATATATGACGTTAATTTTAATTTCTCTGTATTCTGTTCGTTCTTTTTCCATTTATTTCCTTTTCTTTCTTTTCTTTTTCATTTATCAATGATGTGTGTAATGATTTTTTCAGGAATATTTTGAAGATTAACTGTTGTATCATTTGGGTCTGACGAGCCACAAGGTCAGCGGCGAAATACGTATTACCTATGAAATTGTAGAATATCTAATTTTTGTTATAAATTCCATTACTCTGTTAAATTAAATAAATGAATTTAACATTGAGTTCTTATATATATATATATATATATATATATATATATATATATATATATATAAACTGCAGTGCGAGTTTTTGCTTCCAACATGCACGCACGTGTTCACCAATATTCGATACAAACAAAATAAACGACTACTACTCTCGTTCGTCCGCGAACCGCTCATTACAACCAACACAATTGTCATCTTTGATAATGGCTGATGTAAGTCGAACGCTCAGAAAGGATTAAATAAAAACATGTATCAATATTATGATTTTCTTTCCTCTTTCAACGATAATACTATTAAACTTAACAGACATATGAAAAAAAATTACATAAAATAAATCTACAAAACTTGTCTATATTATTTAATGAGACATGCATCAATATATATATATTGAATGGATTTTTATCCATTATTTGTAATTACGTTAAACTATATATTAGTGGCTACAGTTTTCTGAATTGCTATTACTGTGTCTTTTTCTTAAAAAAATTAAAAACAAAGGGCCTAAAATGAGAAATCATACTAAAGAATATCTGTATCTCCGACAGGGATCGAAACTGCACCCCTTTTCTTTTGCATCCAAGAAATCACTCTTTTGGTTGACAGTGTGTCGCTAACAATCTAGTCACGGAGACCAGCCTGGCAGATTGAGCTTTGAATTTCCTATCTAAGAAAAGCACATTGAACATTTGGACGTTTATGAATCTATATCCAATGCCTAAATATAAACGGTTTTTTCTTGATGGAAAAAAGATTGCAGCGTCGATTCTTGTCGGAGGCTCAATTTTTCACTGTTTAAGAAAATAATAACAAATTTTAGCAACACAAACACGTGTAAGTAAACACTAAAAATTACCTTTATAGTGATAAAAACAGCCGATATATATATATATATATATAGCCATCCGCATACAGATCTGTTTCGCAGCTCATCAGTACGGTTAGACATTCGACTGCTTTTTACCCAAGATTGATACCCAACCGAATTGACGTCAGTTGACGATTCTACCTCTGAGCTATGTGCGTTCGGTAAAAAGAGGCAGACCTTTAGCGTGTGATATACCATGTCAACATACGCCAGTGTTTCGCAGCTCATCAGTACTGTAAGACATCTGATTGCTTCTAGCCAGGATTGAAACCCGATAGAATTAAAATCAGTCGGTGATTCTTAAAAATTCTGAGCTACAGGCGCTCGCTTGAGGAAAGAGAACTTTAGAAAAGTAAACACACGCCAGTAGCCGAGAGTGTTCAAATTCATTACTGAATGAACGATGCGTAGGATCGTGTGAATGAACGAAGCGTATATTTCATTTGGGAGTCGGTTCCATGGAGCAGTGGTTAATGAGAAGAAACTTTTCTAGTGGAACTTACTTCTCACCGATACAATACAGAAGAAATGTGGGTGGTTTGCATGTCGGTTCCTAGCCGTGAAGGTTAGAAATGTCGGAACCAAAGAATATAGTTCGGCCGAGTATTTTTCATGGAAGTAACGATAGAGCAGTGAAAGTCTTGCCACGTCCCGCCTGTAAGAAAGAGGTTGGAAGATGGGATATAATTTGGCACCCACAAGTACTCGGAGAAGCTTTTTAGTTCTGTCGAGACTGAAAAGAGAGGATTATGCAGTCTCGATAGATTTCAAAATCATCTTCAAGCCCTTATGGGTGATATTATAGATATACAATATAAGGAAGGGAAACAACAAAGACATAAATATGTGTATTATTTAAAAAGTAATGCAGGATTAGCAATTAAATTTTTACCGAATAAAGATTAGTCTGTAATGTATAAATATTATACAAAGTTACAAAAATTTACATAATAGTTTTTTTTAAAAATAAAGATTAAACGGAACAAAGGAAATAAGCTACTTGAAAAAGCTTAAGAAACGATGTTAATAATTTGCATAAACTAGTAATTTACATTGTTAAAAAATTACCTGCTATTCAACCTATAGTTGGGGTAGAAGAGAGGGATAACTTTCTCAAGTGTATTTGCGAGTAAGTGAATACAACGAATTCAACTGGAATTAGAAATCGGTTCTCCGATTTCTTATTCCGAACCACAAACCACAACGTACATCCCATTAAATTGCCTATTTCCAAAGAACACAAAGCCGCAAGAAATCCGACGAATAATTATCTATAAAAATATTATACCATATAAAAGTCACAATCTACAATCTAAAACCAACAGAAATTATTTGTTATAAAAAAAGAAACAGGCAAAAAAAAAAAAAAAAAGAACAAATTACAGACTGAAACTGTACATCGAGACCTCAAGAAACTGAACTGTAAGATCTCTAGCGAAATTCATGAGAGAAACTAAATATCACAAAAGGATCATGTCTGTTCATTGAAGCACAAGATGGAGGAGGTTTAGTTAAGTTTTCGGCTATAGTTTTAAGTATTTTTTTTCTCTAAACTTGAAGCTCTTTGTAAAATAAATGTAGAATTATTGTAATTTCTATGATAATATTTTTGTTTGTTTGAACGAAGATTAATACTAAAGGGTATATGATCTTCATGTTGTGAAATTAACTATTCAATGATAAAATGAAAAACATATTAAGTATATTTCAGAATTAAAATATTAAAAAAGGCCAGAACCATAGCAAGCTGACGCGTGAATATGCAAAACTTAAAAAAAAAAACAAAAAAAAACGATACTTTTTCTGACGCCCGAAGATGTGATGCTAAAAAATCGCACACGCATAAAAAGTAGAGCCTCGCTTTCAAGCATGAGAACCGCGGACTATCTTACTGCAGTTACAGTCAACCATCTTCGGAATGAATTATTTCCTCAACTTTTAATAAGTTTCATAAATTTTCCCTCACTAATTCAATATTTTTTTAGCAACAGTATTGGATTTGATCTACCCTCCAAGGAAAAACAGACAATTTATCAATTTTAGGCCTACGGCAATGTCACATTGAAACCCCGGTTCTCATACGATCACCGAAGTTGAGAAACGTCAAACTTGATCAGTACATATATGGGTAACCGCTTGGGAATAACAGGTGCTGTAAACATAGATGTTCATATGGTAGCATGGGCTTACGACCATCACATTGAAACACCGAGCTCATACGATCAACGAAGGTGATAACCGCGCCTGCTTGATCAGTATGGTGGTATGGGTAACTGCTTTGGGAATAACAGGTGCTGTAAACATAGATGTTCATGGTAGTACAGCTACACCACATCACATTGAAACACCGGTTCTCATACGATCACCGAAGGTGCATAACGTCAAGCTTGATCAGTACATATATGGGTAACTGTTTGGAATGTAGGTGCTGTAAACATAGATGTTCATATGGTAGCATGCTTACGACCACATCACATTGAAAACACTGTTCTCATACGGATCACCGAAGGTGAGCAACGTCAAGCTTGATCAGTACATATATGGGTAACTGCCGGGAATAACAGGTGCTGTAAACATAGATGTTCATATTATAGCATGGGCTTACGACCACATCACATTGAAACACCGGTTTCAGCAATGATCACCGAAGGTGCAGCAACGCCTGCTTGTTCAGTACATATATAAAATCGCTTGGGAATAACAGGTGCTGTAAACATAGATGTTCATATGGTAGCATGGGCTTGATGACCACATCACATTGGAACACCGTTCTCGCTGCCGATCACCGAAGGAAAGCAACCACAAGCTTGATCAGTACATATATGGGTAACTGCTTGGGAATAATAGGTACGGTAAACATAGATGTTCATATGGTAGCATGGGCTACGACCACATCACATTTGAAACACGGGTTCTTACGATCACTGACAGAGAACGTCAAGTTTGATCAGTACATATATGGGTAACTGCTTGGGAATAACAGGTGCTGTAAACATAGATGTCTTACAAGGGTAGCATGGGCTTACTATTGACCACATCACATTGCAACACCGGTTCTCATACGATCATCGAAGGTATAATCATTGCCGCATCAGTACATATATGGGTAACTGCTTGGGAATAACAGGTGCTGTAAAAGAGATGTCTCTTTCATATGGTAGCATGGGCTACGACCACATCACATTGAAATGACCGGTTCTCATACGATCATCGAAGGTGAGCAACTGTTTGATCAGTACATATATGGTAACTGCTTGGAATAACAGGTGCTGTAAACATAGATGTTCATATATGGTAGCATGGGCTATGACCACATCATTACTGAAAACACCGGTTCTCATACTGATCACCGAAGGTGAGCAAGAAACGTCAAGCTTGATCAGTACATATGGCAAGAAATCAGTTTGGGAACAACAGGTGCTTGCAAACATAGATGTTCATATGGTAGCATGGGCTTACGACCACATCACATTGGAAACACCGGTTCTCATACGATCATCTAGCTGTGAGCAACGTCAAGCTTGATCAGTACATATGGGTAACTGCTTGGGAATAACAGGTGCTGTAAACATAGATGTTCATATGGTACATGGGCTCAAGCACCACATCACATTGAAAACACCGGTTCTCATACGACTACCAGCGGTGAGCAACGTCAAGCTTGATCAGTACATATATGGGTAACTGCTATGGGAATAACAGGTGCTGTAAACATAGATGTTCATATGGTAGCATGGGCTTACGACCACATCAAGGCTGAAACACCGGTTCTCATACGATCATCGAAGGTGAGCGTCGTCAGGTTTTGATCAGTACATATATGGGTAACTGCTTGGGAATAACAGGTGCTGGTAAGCATAGATGTTCATATGGTAGCATGGGCTTACGACCACATCACATTGAAACACCTGTCTACGATCATCGAAGGTGAGCAAACGTCAAGCTTGATCAGTACATATAAGGGTAACTTAGTTTTCAAAAATAACAGGTGCTGTAAACATGGATGTTCATATGGTAGCATGGGCTTACGACCACATCACATTGAAACACCGGTTCTCACATGATCACCAGTGAGCAACCGTCAAGCTTGATCAGTACATATATGGTAACTGCTTGGGAATAATTGTGGCGTTGTAAACACAGATGTTCATATGGTATATGGCCATTGACCACATCACATTGAAAACACCTGCTCATACGATCACTCAGGGGTACAGAGCAACGTCAAGCTTGTGGATCAGTACATATATGGGTAACCGTTTAAAAATAACAGGTGCTGCAAACATAGATGTTCATATGGTAGCATGGGCTTACACCACATCTACATTGAAACACCGGTTCTGATGATCACCTAGAAGGAGCAACCGTCAAGCTTGGATCAGTACATATATGGGTAACTCCGCTAGAACAAGAATAGGTGCTGCAAGAACATAGATGTTCATATGGTAGCATGGGTTTACGACCACATCACATTGAAACACCGCAAGGTTCTCATACGATCATCGAAGGTGAGCAAACGTCAAGCTTTACCCAAAATATGCGGGTAACTGCTTGGGAATAACAGGTGCTGTAAACATAGATGTTCATATGGTAGCATGGGCTTACGACCGCATCATACAAAACACCGGTTCTCATACGGTCACCGAAGGTGAGCAACGTCAAGCTTGATCAGTACATATATGGATACTTCTTGGGAATAACAGGTGCTGTAAACATAGATGTTCATATGGTAGCATGGGCTTACGACCACATCACATTGAAACACCGGTTCTCATACGATCACCGAAAGGTGAGCAACGTCAAGCTTGATCAGTACATATATGGGTAACTGCTTAGAATAACAAGTGCTGTAAACATAGATGTTCATATGGTAGCATGGGCTTACGACCACATCACATTGAAACACCGGTTCTCATACGATCATCGAAGGTGAGCAACGTCAAGCTTGATCAGTACATATATGGGTAACTGCTTGGGAATAACAGGTGCTGTAAACATAGATGTTCATATGGTAGCATGGGCTTACGACCACATCACATGCAAAAACACCGGTTCTCATACGATCACCGAAGGTGAAACAACATCCAGCTGATCAGTACATATATGGGTAACTGCTTGGGAATAACGGGTGCTGTAAACATGAATATGTTCATATGGTAGCATGACTTGACCACATCACATTGAAACACCGGCCGGTTTCTCCGTACGATCATCGAGGTGAGCAACGTCAAGCTTGATCAGTACATATATGGGTAACTGCTTGGGAATAACAGGTGCTGTAAGCATAGATGTTCATATGGTAACATAGGCTTACGACCACATCACATTGAAACACCGGTTCTCATACGATCACCGAAGGTGAGCAACGTCAAGCTTGATCAGTACATATATGGGTAACTGCTTAGAGATAACAGGTGCTGTAAACATAGATGTTCATATGGTAGCATGGGCTTACGACCACATCACATTGAAACACCGGTTCTCATACGATCATCGAAGGTGAGCAACGTCCAAGCAGTCAGTACATATATGGGTAACTGCTTGGGAATAACAGGTGCTGTAAACATAGATGTTCATATGGTAGCATGGGCTTACGACCACATCACATTGAAACACCGGTTCTCATACGATCACCGAAGGTGAGCAACGTCAAGCTTGATCAGTACATATATGGGTAACTGCTTGGGAATAACAGGTGCTGTAAACATAGATGTTCATATGGTAGCATGGGCTTACGACCATCACATTGAAACACCGGTTCTCATACGATCACCGAAGGTGAGCAACGTCAAGCTTGATCAGTACATATATATGGGTAACTGCTTGGGAATAACAGGTGCTGTAAACATAGATGTTCATATGGTAGCATGGGCTTACGACCACATCACATTGAAACACGGTTCTCATACGATCACCGAAGGTGAGCAACGTCAACTTGATCAGTACATATATGGGTAACTGCTTGGGAATAACAGGTGCTGTAAACATAGATGTTCATATGGTAGCATGGGCTTACGACCACATCATTGAAACACCGGTTCTCATACGATCACCGAAGGTGAGCAACGTCAAGCTTGATCAGTACATATATGGGTAACTGCTTGGGAATAACAGGTGCTGTAAACATAGATGTTCATATGGTAGCATGGGCTTACGACCACATCACATTGAAACACCGGTTCTCATACGATCACCGAAGGTGAGCAACGTCAAGCTTGATCAGTACATATATGGGTAACTGCTTAGGAATAACAGGTGCTGTAAACATAGATGTTCATATGGGCAGCATGGGCTTACGACCACATCACATTGAAACACCGGTTCTCATACGATCATCGAAGGTGAGCAACGTCAAGCTTGATCAGTACATATATGGGTAACTGTAGCAGGAATAACAGGTGCTGTAAACATAGATGTTCATATGGTAGCATGGGCTTACGATACATGCATTGAAACACCGGTTCTCATACGATCATCGAAGGTGAGCAACGTCAAGCTTGATCAGTACATATATGGGTAACTGCTTGGGAATAACAGGTGCTGTAAACATAGATGTTCATATGGTAGCATAGGCTTACGACCACATCACATTGAAACACCGGTTCTCATACGATCACCGAAGGTGAGCAACGTCAAACTTGATCAGTACATATATGGGTAACTGCTTGGGAATAACAGGTGCTGTAAACATAGATGTTCATATGGTAGCATGGGCTTACGACCACATCATTGAAACACCGGTTCTCATACGATCACCGAAGGTGAGCAACGTCAAGCTTGATCAGTACATATATGGGTAACTGCTTGGGAATAACAGGTGCTGTAAACATAGATGTTCATATGGTAGCATGGGCTTACGACCACATCACATTGAAACACCGGTTCTCATACGATCATCGAAGGTGAGCAACGTCCAAGCTTGATCAGTACATATATGGGTAACTGCTTGGGAATAACAGGTGCTGTAAACATAGATGTTCATATGGTAGCGCTTATGGGCTTACGACCACATCACATTGAAACACCGGTTCTCATACGATCACCGAAGGTGAGCAACGTCAAGCTGATCAGTACATATGGGTAACTGCTTGGGAATAACAGGTGCTGTAAACATAGATGTTCATATGGTAGCATGGGCTTACGACCACATCACATTGAAACACCGGTTCTCCTTTGATCATCGAAGGTGAGCAACGTCAAGCTTGATCAGTACATATATGGGTAACTGCTTGGGAATAACAGGTGCTGTAAACATAGATGTTCATATGGTAGCATGGGCTTACGACCACATCACATTGAAACACCGGTTCACTCATACGATCATCGAAGGTGAGCAACGTCAAGCCTTGATCAGTACATATATGGGTAACTGCTTGGGAATAACAGGTGCTGTAAACATAGATGTTCATATGGTAGCATGGGCTTACGACCACATCACATTGAAACACCGATTCTCATACGATCATCGAAGGTGAGCAACGTCAAGCTTGATCAGTACATATATGGGTAACTGCTTGGGAATAACAGGTGCTGTAAACATAGATGTTCATATGGTAGCATGGGCTTACGACCACATCACATTGAAACACCGGTTCTCATACGATCACCGAAGGTGAGCAACGTCAAGCTTGATCAGTACATATATGGGTAACTGCTTGGGAATAACAGGTGCTGTAAACATAGATGTTCATATGGTAGCATGGGCTTACGACCACATCACATTGAAACACCGGTTCTCATACGATCACCGAAGGTGAGCAACGTCAAGCTTGATCAGTACATATATGGGTAACTGCTTGGGAATAACAGGTGCTGTAAACATAGATGTTCATATGGTAGCATGGGCTTACGACCACATCACATTGAAACACCGGTTCTCATACGATCACCGAAGGTGAGCAACGTCAAGCTTGATCAGTACATATATGGGTAACTGCTTGGGAATAACAGGTGCTGTAAACATAGATGTTCATATGGTAGCATGGGCTTACGACCACATCACATTGAAACACCGGTTCTCATACGATCACCGAAGGTGAGCAACGTCAAGCTTGATCAGTACATATATGGGTAACTGCTTGGGAATAACAGGTGCTGTAAACATAGATGTTCATATGGTAGCATGGGCTTACGACCACATCACATTGAAACACCGGTTCTCATACGATCACCGAAGGTGAGCAACGTCAAGCTTGATCAGTACATATATGGGTAACTGCTTGGGAATAACAGGTGCTGTAAACATAGATGTTCATATGGTAGCATGGGCTTACGACCACATCACATTGAAACACCGGTTCTCATACGATCATCGAAGGTGAGCAACGTCAAGCTTGATCAGTACATATATGGGTAACTGCTTGGGAATAACAGGTGCTGTAAACATAGATGTTCATATGGTAGCATGGGCTTACGACCACATCACATTGAAACACCGGTTCTCATACGATCACCGAAGGTGAGCAACGTCAAGCTTGATCAGTACATATATGGGTAACCGCTTGGGAATAACAGGTGCTGTAAATTGGATCTAACTTTTATCCATTGGGCCATGTGCCCTTGAGGACATCAGTGTATGAATTTTTGGGACTTATAAACCTTATGTCTCATTAACCATTATTGTACGAAACTTTATATTATAATCTTGATGTTTGTAACTATTTTTCTCTAACACTCCCTATCACTGGTTCCCATAGTGGATTCATTTCTATACTTGCTAATATATTAAATATTTAGTGCATATCATACTGGAATTATTAACTTTACATACGCCGTAATGTAGCTTCCTTGTGCCTTTTCAAGGCAATTCTTCTGGTAAACATTTCCCTTTCGACTTAATAAATTTAAGCGTAGTACTAGAAATTGCTAAATGTAATCAAATGTTCTATTCTAATAGTTTAGTCTCTTACCCTTTTCTCTTATGGAACTCTCTTCCAACTTCTTGCTGTCCTTTCAATAACAATTTCTAAAATATGTAAATGCAATGCTGATAGTCATGTTCTGAATCCTAATCTTTTTATTGCACTTTGCCCTAAGTAACATTTTCTAAGTTTGCTTGTCGTTCATCGTCATTAACCTCTTGTGTCTTTGTGACTTTATCTCCTTGCTTGGATTAAAAATGTTACAAGAAATAAAGAAATGTTATTCTACATATACAATTATTGACAACATTAAGTAATTCGCTAACGTTTCGGAAGTATACGAATAAACGACTTTCAGTATATCATGGCGTATAAATTATTTAATCCGATAGATGTCAGATATTTGAAATAAGCTTCCTGTAGAAATTAGCACCAATTCCAATAGCATCCGTAAAATCATTTAAATGGTAGGGATTTCTATGATGGATTCGATATTGAAGTTTCTTCCATAGTTTTACTAATTGTATGGCTGGCAACTCGTATCCAAGAATTCCTGTCTACTAGAGCGGTTAGCTAATCCCCGTTGCAGATGCCTGTTCAGGCACATTTGTATCTGTTCAACACTGACTGAGCCCATCTGTGGTTTATATTGTAACTATCTTGAACAGAACTTAATTAACGTTTCTGGGAGAGAGCGCGTTACATAGCGTGAACAACAATCTGAACAAGGCCAGGACGTTTACAACCTCGGTCACGATGACTTGTGACTTCATGCTAGCACAACTATCGACGGTTCCCAAAGTGTTCCGGCTACCCAGTACCGCACACTGAGATTGCCTCCTTCAGACCGATTCGAACTGGGACCTCGTGGTCAGAAAGCGAACGCGCCCACATATTTTTACTTACAGGATTTAATTAAAAGAACTGACCTTCGAAAACCCTTATTTTATTCCCGGAAAAAAATTTCTTTTTTAACCTTAATTAATTTTTTTTTTATATAAATCTACCTTTAAAAAGGTTATCATTTAAAATTAAGATGCAAGCATACAATGTGACCACACATTCAATCTTTCATCGATTGGACAAATCAATCCACAGCTTTGCCGCACGTTTGCAAGGGACAGAGAATTAAATCGGCAAGAAATGACAAGACGGATTTTTAAAAAAAAAGTGGTGTTTGATTCATTAGGTTTCCAAGTCAGGACTAATATTTTCTCTGGGGTGGGGGTATGTAGGTGGAACATCCGTCCCAACACCTCTTCATTTTACTTCCGCTGAGCGATTGCTACTGAAGTGACTTGTACGGATTGCTCCTAGTTTTATATCTCTCTAATCAGAATTTCACATATATAAGGTTGCAGACAGAAATTTCTAACTTCCAACCTGTTGTCACTTGACCTCACAAATCTTCTTTGTTTATTATTTACTTCTACTTCAGTCAAGTTTGTTGCCGCTTTGAAAACATCAGACTTCCGGCCATAACAAAAAAAAAAAAAAAAAATAATCACCCGTCGCTTAAGACTGCTGCATCATATAGCGCCTATTTGATTTCATGTGTGTGATCTGCTGGTCAAGTCAGGGGCACTTATTGTGTCATAAAGAAATAACCAGATAGTGTGATTTATACTAGATTTTAAAACACTATTTTAAATTTCATGGAAATTTAATGGGATTCAGAGCTCTGTTTGACAGTTACTGTGACTCATGACAAGTTAAACGTAAAATAATACCCTCGATATTATTGCATCCTGTTTACGATTTCGTAAACAAGACACTGGAAAATACAATGAAACCGTAACGTACATCAGCAGGAATTGGGGAAATAAAAGAAGAAGGAGTAAAATATATAAGAAATATTTTGTTTTTAATTTATTTCTCGATGCAACTCCCGTAATTTTTTTAGTAGTCCCACGGCTGTAACATAATCCGAATTGAGCTTACTCGGAACACATGGACTGCATTTCGCCAAGTTTTTAAAGAACAGAAGACAGAAAAGAAACACAAATAAGAATGACTGTTTTGGCCGCTTGGCATGCAGAGAAAATATATTTTTTATGCATCGGTAAAATATTAGACATGAACAGTAATTATTTTAAACTACATTCAGCACATCAGGAAATTAGCATCGAGATTATTTCCGAAAAATATATTACGCGTGTCCAATTGTGAATGCGATGATTGTAGGCATATGTGCAAATAAATACGGATGTATACGTACGTAATTATATATATATATATATATATATATATATATATATATATATATATATATATATATAAGTGTTATATTTGAATGTATTATGTAAGTATAAGAAGACACACGCCCAAACCCATCGTATATACAGGACAAAGCCAAATTTTGAACAACGGCACTTGCATACCCGACAAATAAGTCAAACTGAAAGCACCAGTTCCTGTTGGATCACCAAAGTTAAGCAATGTCGAACCTGGTCATTACTTCGTTGGTGGACTACTTGGAAACACCAGCCACCTTAAGCAATAGCAGAGGTCATATCGTCCTGATATATTTCGGGCATTAAGGACACTGTTGTTACTTCAGCAGATTACTTGAATGATGCACTACACAGGCAGTTTCCAATTATAGTTACTGTTTCCTGTTATGGGATCAAGGCTGTCTGATACTAAGAGTCCACATTGTACTGCGCGGGCAATATATGAGTATAAACGTTCGTATGGCTACCACGGGATTTTGGAGGTTTGAGCGGTAAGCACTTCATCTGCTGCAACTCGTTTGGTGGTCGTTTTCATGCATCGATTGAGCATATATATATATATATATATATATATTTAGAAAGCCGGAAACCATATCCTAAACAGGGAACAAGGGATAAGCCGCTACACCTGTTCAATGGACGTGGGTGGAGTGTGAACCGGGCGATAGTTCAGTCTATCTACTCCAATTGAAAAAAAAATAAACAAAAAGAAGTGAAAAGATTGGAAAAGAGAAAGCCGGAAACCACATCCTAAACAGGGAACAAGTGATGAGCCTCTACACCTGTTAAATAGACGTGGGTGGAGTGTGAACCGGGTGATAGTTCAGTCTATCTACTCCAATTGAAAAAAAAATAAACAAAAAGGAAAAGTGAAAAGATTGGAAAAGAGAAAGCCGGAAACCACATCCTAAACATATATATAAAAGGATGATATGTTCACGACTTATCTTTTATATATATATATATATATATATATATATATATATATATATATATATATATAACGGTCATATCGCGTTGAATACACCGGTTTCAACTCGATAAGCGAAGTTAAGTAACGTTGAGCTTGCTCAATACTTAGATGGGTGACCGCTTGAGAATACCAGGTGCTGTAAGCGTTTATTGACGGATGTGCGTTGTGGTGCGGTAGTTGTCGGCTTTGAAAGGGAAATCGTTGAGCCAAGTTCCAATTCCAGTCGAACACTCTGCATTCACTTACGCACCGGTACCCGTGGGTAAGGCATTAATCCGTCCCTTTCCTCCAGTTATGGGTTAAATAACTGAAGTCTGCCGTTCATGGGATCCGTGGCGAACTTCTGCACCGATTGTTTGTTATCAGCAGTTCCAAAAAGTGTGGAATGGTACTACACAAGCCTTCACCACGCCAAACAATTCTTTGTGTGGCAGTCTAACTGTGTTAGACTATCATACGTCGAAATCGACGGGAGAGTCCATAATATATATATATATATATATATATATATATTACATCATACGTTACTGTTGCCCTCATCTTGATAGCCATAATCACGAGGTTTCGCCCGTTGTACGCTCCGGCTTTTTTCAGGTGGTACACATTGAAAATTTTATCGTCAACATTTATACACTGTCTCCATTGACTAGTGAATAAAAGCATTGTTTGAAGTAATCAAAAATTTACTTGAGTTCAATACTTGAACAAACCTGGAACAAAAATTTGAGTTACTAAGGAAAATTCACTGAACCTGGGATAACCAAAATCTGCGGAACACGTGGAATTAGAACAATCTTCATTCATGGACTAAATATAAAGGTTAAGTTCAAATTACAACGTATATCAACTGAAGAAAACCGGAGGGTACAAGGGGTTGAAATGGCGTAAGATATGGACAACAGATGTATATAGTGGCAATACCTTATCCCAGAAATATTAAAGCTGCCGTCTTCTACCAAGCGCCTATAGCTAATCGTACTGATGAGGTGTGATACAGCGAAACAGCAGATCTGTCTGCGGATGACTATATATATATATATATATATATATATATATAGAGAGAGAGAGAGAGAGATAGTGTTGGTTGTAATAATGTTTAGCATCAAGGTTGTTGTTTCTTCAGTGGTTTTACTGATATGTATTTTGGCAAGTAGGTACTTTATTGTAAAGTGTTCGATATCGGGGTGGAGATAAAGCGTTGGTAGATACAAAAAGTTTGTCTTTCTAACTGAGCAGATTCATGCCGACTTCGAAGTTTCGTGAGGACACCATTATGATGTTTTTACTCAACAGGGCTATAAGCAGCCAAGAGATTTCAATTCATTAGCTGAGCCTAATGAGGAACGTAGCGTAAAGCCGTAACTAGCTACTATTTATAAAGTTTACCTCCTTCTACAGTGCTCAATCGACACACACACACACACACACACACACACACACACACACACACACATATATATATATATATATATATAGGCCAGAATTAAATTAGACCAGTATAAAGTTGTATTAAAAAGGGCTAAATAGATACATAATCTGGAGCTTTTAAATATTTTTATTAAGGACTGTTTTCATTAGTCAAGTACACAATCTTAGTTTCAACCTATCGACTGATCTCCAAATGAATATATATATATACTAGCACTATAGCCAGGCGTTGCTCGGGTGTAATGAAAGCTTTAAAACTAATCCATGGTCCTGGAGCTCAGACTCTTTGGACGTTGGCACGAAAGACTAAAAAGCAATACTTGTTTCCAGTTAAAGCGAAAACGTAGACTGAAAAAAAAATGAATGGATGTAAGTCAAATTTTGATTTCCTGGTATCGATATCAAATAAGTTTTTTCCGTCGTAAACTGAATTTTGAAGGCTAAATAAGTCCTCTGTGTAAATGGTATGATGACTGAGACTAAGAACTACAATTATACCTACTTAGAGCCAAACACGAAGCAAAAACGAAAATAAAAGGCTGATAAAAATACAGACATACAGGCAGATAAACAGACACAAACACACAAACATCTTGCCTTTTATATATATATTATCAATTTTCTGCACTATTGTAAGAACTGCAACCTTGAAATTTCTTAATATCGGTTCTTATGTCTTTGTCTATGAGTGTATCAAATTTGATTAAAATCGGACCACTCCTTCTATAACCCGATTTTTTTGGATTATCGATTTTCGATATTTATCGGAGGTACCTCAACACAAAACCTAGCTAAGAACACTCGCAGACGCTTACAGTACAACTGTGTAAATTTTCAAGAAAATCGGTTCAGCCGTTTCGGAGTCTATAGGTAACGGACACACACAGAGACACACACACACAGACAGTTTCATTTATAAAGAAGTTTAGATGTAATTACACACACACTTATGAGAGTACAAAGGAACCAGACTGCCAGACTATTTGCACATAATTGTAGACATAGCGGTTCACAATATCCGCAAATGACTCTCACCAGGCTTTAAATTATGTTTTCCTTTTCTTAGACCGGTTGCCACTCAGGCTTTTATGATTCATTCTGCCTTGTGATTTACCCATAAAGAGCGATAGGGCAGAGATTGATTCATGCCTTCCTCAAGAGTATTTGCACTTAATTGAATGTTACGAACTTGAATTCCAACTCAGCTCTCCGATTCCTCAATCCGAGCCGATATCAATTACGAATAATACAAATATCAACTAAAGGATTATAATAAGCGAAAAGCTTAATATTTAAAATAAACTGAGGGCTCAATGCCAAAATTGTCAGAGCTTAAATAAAGCTACGGCGATTAGTGAAGGCGAAACAAAATACCACACAGGAGCCACCGAGTGTGAATGGAAAATACGCTTCTACAATTATGAGCCTAAGCAACAGAGAATGAAAAGTACGTGTTCCGTCTACCTCTTATTTAGACTATATTAGCAATGTAAAAGGATCAACCATCACATGAAACATACTGGTTAAAGACAGATGGTATACCGGAGTTGTACAGGGCTGTAATTTCTGCAAAAGTGAAAAATTAGTAATTCTACAGCTAATGGGTGACCAGCTGTTGAATAAACGAAACGAGGTGATGGTTGTATGTAGGCATAAGAATCAGTGTTTAATGAAGATTATGCATATAGAGTCTTGTGTATGTTAAGTTCTGAACAAGGTAAGCCCATTGTTACCGTGTTCATAATTGATGTTATTAAGTGTAGGAATACTCATTTTCTATTAGTAAAACCTCCATTAATTTTAATCTTTTTTCTGATGCAATTATATATGTATTATCAACGAGGATATAACTTAACATACACAAGGCAATGTGTGCATAAATTTTCCACATGTGTATTTACAAGTAAAACAAAATGAATTCTTGATAATGTCTAAAAGTATAGCCGAAAACGCTCGAAAGTACAAAACCTTTGGACAATTCTTATGTAATTTGAGTTCCGAAAAGAAAAAAAATTATACGAACACATAAAAAATATATATAAAAAGTTAATGATAATACCTTGCCTGTCATTTTTAATAAAACCTGTATGGAAGAGAGACTGTTACCCAAATACACAATATATATATATATATATATATATATATATATATATATATATATTGATTATTTAATTAGTTAGGTTTTGGTCAAAAATTAGACTAGTACACAGTTGTATTAAAAATTAATATTGTAAAACCTTTGAATATTTTTCATTTGTAAACGAGGTATTACGCGATCAAGGCTTCTACCATGTGGTTTCTTCTGGTGATTTGCAAATCGCCTGAAGACACCACATGGTAGAAACCTAGGTCGCGTAATAACTCATTTAAAATGAAATATATACAGGATGCCCATAAAATTCGTGTGTATGGCACGTACAAATAAAGTTATAATTTGCACATGAAATTTATGAAAACCATATATATATAACAATGGCTACATGGCTAGACGACCCCAGGATAAGGACCGTTCCCAAATCCTTCCATGATTTTTTTTTTGTGCCTGGCTATTATGTTCTTAAAAAGTCTCCATTTATTCTTACTTTTTATGTGCCATATTCCTTCAGGATATTGTCGACAACAATTTCATAGTTTTAGTTGATATAAAAACAATGCTTCGACTGTTGTAATCTCAGGCCTTCTTTAGATTTCTCTCGTAACTTTATGGTAACCTTATTTTTTCTTCCATCTACGAAGGTGTCTTGTTCTCATCCAGTTTAGGGGATTTTCTTCTGTGTGACGTATGAGAAATTGAGTAAAGTATTAAGAAACAAGACAATTTCACTAGAAACAAAGAGGAGAGTACTGGATTGATATGTGATGTCAGTTCTTCAATATGGCAGTGAATGTTGGACAATATCTTCGAAGTAACTGAAATGTGGTTCTAGAGAAGGATGCTGCGGATATCATGGACAGAGAAAATATGAGCAGTGACGAGGTTTTGGAAAGGATGGAGACGAAAAGGAAATTAATACTGAGCATCAGGAAGAGACAACTAAAGTTCCTGGGACATTCAGTGAGGAAGGAGGGCTTGGAGAACCTGATACCAACAGGCCAGATAAAGAGAAAAACAAACAGAGGAAAGCAGCGGATAATATATTTGAAGGACCTGATCAGGTGGATGACGGAACGAGGGTTGCATGGTGCAACAGGAGAAAGCGTGCTAAGAGCCACCAGGGACAGAGAGATGTGGAAAGCCATGATCGCCTACGTCCTGAAATGACATGGCACATAAAAGAAGAAGAAGAAGAAGAAGAAGAAGAAGAAGAAGAAGAAGACGTATCTCTTGAGGAACTGGGCGATCATGTTGTATATTTTGGGGCTCTTAGCAATGTTGGTTCTATTTATTATCCCTCCGAGTCCCTGTTCTGCCATCCATGTACACAAGCTCATTAGCTAAGATCCTAGCTGTGTCTCTCTGTCTTCTTGTCTTCAATTTCTTCTGTGAGTGTCTAATTTAACAATCTTTCTTTTATCACTATTTGTCTTAGGAATCTCAATTATCTTACGAATTCAAAGTTTGTTTTTCTGTTTTCATTAAAACTTCCTCGTTGCTTACATGCACCGTATCAACATCTTTTCCTGTTGCCATGTGTAGCATACAACCCTATATAGAAGATTAGAATTATGCCGTATCAAGTCTCTTGACTACTTGCCTTTTTTTTATGAAGGAAAAGTAACGGTTAACTCTGGACTTGATGAGGTTAAGTTTGTAGCGGCCAAGGAAGCATTCACTCAGGAGTATGAATAAGGTTGCTGTATGAACGTAAGAAGAGGAGTTGTAAAGTAATTATGAGATTATGTATGAAAGATAACAACTAACTCTAGACTTGAATTTAAGACCGGGGCGATCAGGGAAGCATTCACTCAGGAGTATGAATGAAGTTCTTGTATGAACGTCAAAGAAAGAGCTAAGAAGTGGTAATTATGAGATTATGCATGAAAGATAATTAACCCTAGACTTGAAGAAGTTAAGAATGGATCGATCAGGGAAGCATCCACTCAGGAGTATGGATCAGATTATTTTATGAATGTAAGAGGAGGAATAAGAAGTGGTGATTATGAGATTATTTAAGAAAGATACATTGTGGTTTGCGATAATTCGAGGTCTGCTCGGTGATAATAGAACGTTACTTGTTTGGTTTTTGAGTTACGGCGATTATTTGTTTTTTACAATGATGTTCACTCAGTAGAAGGCTCGAGAACCACTCGAGATAGAAGGTTACAAATTAAGCAGCACAATTTATATATGGGAAAGATAATCGTTAGCCCTAGACATGAACAAATTAATATTAAAGTAATCGAGGAAACATCCTCTTAGAAGTCGATTTCACATAGCAGCGATTCGTGGGAAGAAGCTGTTCGAGTGAAACTTACCTCTCCCCAATGGAATACCAAGGTAATGAAGATGATTCGATACAATATGTGTAGCACGGTGGGTTTTACCTGATACAACTAAGAAATATAGTTCGTCTGTACAAAAGCGATAGTACAGCGAAAGGCATGCGACATTCTGTCTGTGAGAAAAGGGTTTGTAGGATGGAAATAATTCATCACCTACAAAGACGTGGGGACGCCTTCGGGCTCTATCGATACTAGAAAAAGAAGACTGTGCAGCTGCTGGCAATATCTTCTTCTATGTGCCGTGTCCATTCAGGACGTAGGTGATGATGGCCTTCCGCATCTCCCTATCTATAGTAGTTCTTAGCACACTTTCTCCTGTTACCCCACCCTTACGCCGCTCTGCCATCAATTTAATCAAGCCTGTCAAGTATGTCACGCGTTTCTATCCCCTGTCTCTCTTTCCCTCCGATCTGTTATTATCAGATTCTCCAAGCCCTCCTTCCTCATTACATGTCACAAGAACTTCAGCTGTCTTTTCCTGATGTTAAATATTAGTTTACTATTCGTTTCCATTCTCTCCAAAACCTGATGGTTGCTCACGTTTGTGGTCCATGGTATCCTCACTATCTTTCTGTAGAATCACATTTCGGTTGCTTCAAGACTCTCCTTCATCTTTGAGAAGATTGTCCAGTATTCACTACCATACTGAAGAACAGACATCACATAGCAATCCAGTACTGTCTTCTTTGTTTTTAGCAAAATTTCCTGTTTCTTAATACTCTACTTAGCTTCAGGAATGCATCCCTGGACATGCTAATTCGCCTTTGGATCTAAATGTCGCACTTTCCGTTTTCTGCTAAAACAATTCTAAGGTATTTAGATTTATTTACATATTTGATTTTAGTATTCCCGCCTTGTAATTGATATTTTGGGCTCCTTTTTTTTTCTTTTCTACTGAAGACCATGCATTCAGTTTTCTTGAAGTTTATTTTTTGCCAATATTAATTATTAATAGCAAGCATAGACCGTGCTGTGGTTTAGAAAACCTCTGAAATTGAAATCAGTTATAAATTTAAATTTTTAACCTCTTATACCAAATAACATCAGTCACTACTTAGATTGGTGATCGCTTGGAAACACTAGGCGCTATAAGCTTGGATGTGCGGATGGTGTAATGGATAATGACTTGGAATTGTTAATCAGAAAGAAGAGTTCAAATTCCAGTCGGGTTCATCATATTCACTTACACGCAAATACTCTTAGGAAAGGTATGAATCCTTCTATTCTTCCGCAGCTATGGGTTAATTAGTAAAACTATTATCACTGAACCATCATTATTGTATCAAAAAATAAAAAACATATGTATAAAAAAATTTTGATTTCGTCATTAGAGGTTTATATACCACTAAAAAAATAAAAGAAAACAAAACTAAAAACAAAACAAAAAACAAGCAGTCCACTAACCGAATAATATTTGACAAGGAATGGGGATAGACATTAACGAATATTAACTAAACTACAATTGTCCTGAGACATTATTACAGTTTGAGCGGGTGAAGGAAAAGTAAAGCTAAAGGATCCAACACGATCAGGTTCTCCACGTTAAAAACCGACCTTGTGTCACAACTCGTTCTAGTGGGGGAGCAGGGTAAATCTCGGATCCAAATAAATAAAATCTCAATGTAGGCAGAAAAATGAGCAAATATAAAACAAGGGCAATATTCAATTTTAACGTCTTAATAATATCCTAAGAACAAAGAACTGTAAGAAGTCCAGGAATAGATCTACTTAGAAGCGATGATAACATAAAAAAAGTGCATGAAAAGGAAATCAACGACGTATAGGGTGGAGAGCATTTAACGAAAATAGAGATATAATGCAAAGCACCTTGCCAATATGTGCAAAACGTAAAGTGTAGAACGAAAGTGTGATGCCAAATATGATTTACAGGTGCGAAACTTAAAAGAAATTTGCTTGAAAACTGAGAAATGTATAAAGGCCAATGGAGAGTAAGGCTGGTGATAACGGTAAAAAAAAAGAAAAGAAGACAAAATTGCAGGGAACGGACCAAGATGAGAAATATCATATAAATAACTAAGCAACAAAAATGGCGATGGGAGGGACAAATATTAAGAAGGGAAGCCAACAGGTGGAGTAAACTACTCGTGCCCAGTAGTTAGCAAATATAGTCGGAAAAGTCTTGACACAGAAGATGGGAAATGCGATAAAGATAAGGTTTCCACATATATATATATATATATATATATATATATATATATATATATATATTAATACAGGCTTCATTGAATAATATAGACAAGAAATCGCAATAATCGTTGATTTTTTATCAGGTCTGAGCTTTCGGCTTACATAAGCCATTATCAAAATGATGAACATTTAATGTTCAGTGAACATGGAACATTTAAATTATTAACAGAGTGGAGTTATACGAGAAAATTAAACAGGTCCATTTCTTGTGTCGCACGTGGCTGCAGGCCGAGAAGGAATGGTGGTAATGGGTTTTTGGTCAATTGAGTGTATAGCGGCATGAGGGGATTGGTCTGGGGGCTGCTACTACTATGGTGTAGGGGGTAAGTATAATAACTATGACCTCTCTCGTCGATTATAGGCATTGAAGTATGTTAGTGGAGATGTCGAAATTTATTTTATTTAGGCTAGGTTTAAACTGTTTGATAAAATTCTAGAAGCTATCTACATCAAACAGTTTATATATGTAGACAAGAGACAAGAGACAAAAATAAATGTCCATTTCAAGGACTTTGCAATACAAAAGAAGTCATTTACACGGCAAAAGCACATGACTTAAAGGGCCAAAATAAAATATATTTGGGATCAACCAAAGACACCTTTAAGACCAGGTGGTTCAATCACAAGTCTACATTCAAATTAGAAAACTAAACAAAACTGTACAAATTTGGTTAGCCACGTGTGGAAATTGAAATAACGTGGAGTATATGAAAACAGCCAAACCTTACAACGGGGGCAAAATATGTAGACTGTGCCAGGAAGAAAAGTTAGAAATTATGCGATTCCCAAACAAAAATGAACTATTGAATGAAAGAACAAAAATTATGATTAAGTTTAATCATGAAAAAACCTATAAGGTTCATATAACCATGGATAAAAACGTTATAATTTATTGTAATTTTATAAATTGCGCATTCAAAAATTCCCTGTCACGTGAGTGTTAAAAACAAAAACCGTTACGTGAGAGTTCTTAAAAAAACGGTAAATGGTAAAATCGTCTGAAGATACCACTCATGGTAGAAACCCAGGTCCGTAATAACTCGTTTACAAATGGTATATATATATATATATATATATATATATATATATATATATATATAGAAAAGGACATTTGTACCTACAGAAAAACAGTCTAAATAAAATTAAAATACAAGCTGCTTGATCAGACTCTTTTAGGGTCTGATGATGCAGCTTGTATATTTACAACTGCCGAAATAAATTCTAGATTTATAGCTGTTTAATTGTGTTGAGCTTTCTACTCTCTCTCTCTCTCTCTCTCTAAATATATATATATATCTTCAATTATATATTATGCATTACTCATGAGTAATGAATTGAGTTCTTTCGGTGGCTGGCGTGTGTATATCCAACACGCTAAAATGTCCCTTCTCTGATTTTATACTCCTATGGATTAGGGGTTAGCGACTCTGATTGACACCGAATAGGTCGAAGCAAGTGGATGTCTAGCCACACTGATGAGCTGTGATACAGCGAAACAGGCCTGTATGTGGATGACGAATATATATGATTGCAATACGGTTACTTAGAAGAACAATGAAGACAAACCAATTAATTAACAATTCAGAGATTTATTATTGAATACTCTGGTAAAGAATTGTAAATTAAGTTACCTGCTTGAATGCATTCCCTTCAGCAAATTTCACAACACAAATGTAATCTGTAAATGCATCTTGAATAAACTGCTTGATGTCATTGACATTTCTCGTATTGTTTGCAAAAACGGAATCTTTGATATTTCCTCATATATATATATATATATATATATATATATATATATATCGTCATCCGCAGATAGATCTGTTTTGCTGTATCACACCTCATCAGTACGGTTAGACAGCCGATTGCCATTTACCCAGGATTGAAACCCGACCGAATTGGCGTCAGTTGGCGATTCTACCTCTGAGCTACGGGCGCTCGGTAGAAGCAGGCAGACTTTTAGCGTGTATATTATCATTATACACGCCCAATAGCTGAGAGTGTTCGAATTCATTGCTGAATGTACGATGCGTATATATATATATATATATATATATATATATATATATATATATATATATATATATATATATCTGATGCCCCTCAAAAATTAAGTTAACATATTTAATGTTAATGTATCTAGAAAAATCTTTTGGAAGTTATCGCATTTCGATGAGTTTTTTTGTATTACTTTGCGACAAATATGAGAACCGAGTTCGAGTTCCAGTTGATTTCTTTGCATTCACTTACGTACAATTGCCATTTAGAAAAGTATTAATCCGTCTCTTTCCTTTAGTTATGAGTTAAATAATAGGACAGATTGGGTTCTCTAGCAACCAGTCTACCGCAGAAAGCAATGCCAACCTACTACGGGATAATCTTCTGCCCTGTCTGTCATATCTCTTTCAAGACATGATCGCTCAAAGCGTGTATCACGTGTCGTACTTAACTGACTGACTGATTTTATAGCCCAATATTAGGCCTAAGAGCCACGTTTTTTTAAGTTAGAGGGTTATTGAATGATATTTTGAAGTAGGTAGCAGTTCACCCAAGTTAAGTTTGAAATGATCGTAGAAAAAATTCATTTGGATATTTATTCTATAAATTAACGGTTCTTATCTGACCTTTCTACTTCCCAATGGAAGACAAAGTTTGTGTTACAGTGTATATTCCGTGAGGATTGAGATGCTTCTCCGGTATGAGTCATACACAGGTTAATCTGTAATGAAATGCAATGTCGAAATAATTACAGAACAATAATTAAAGCAGAAATTTTTGCAGGCGTGTTCATATCTCATAGTTCCCTACTACATTTTCACGCATTTAAACTTGTTTAAAAATTCTTAAAGATAAACAAAAAAAAAAAAAGAAAAAGAAAAAGAAAACAAATTCTTTTCTAAAGGCACTTTTTTTTACCTCCTGCCAATTTGAAGGACGAAAACCATTTTTTTAAATTTCTTTCAGCATAAAATACTATTACGTAAATCAAATGTCTCGAATTTCATAGAAAACTGTTTCTTCGCCAAAACTCAAGTTTTCAAAGGGGGACAAATCCGTGTTTAATTTTTTTTGATTATTCAAGTTTTAAATGGAATTAAATAAACCGCTATATAAAGGCAAACAAAATATGGGCAGTAAACAAACGACAACAACACAATTGAAAAAGAATTTTTAATCATTGTTTTCTTTTGTTTTAACTGCTTTGATTTATTCTATTTTCGCAGCTGATAGAATCAGTGTCGAATTCCCCCCCCCCACCCCCCCCCCACACACAAAACGCTTCTCACTTTCATTATTTTACTCGTTAAAGCCGAAAAATAATTACTTTCACAGATGTGAAAAAAGGAATCTCTTTATCTTTACAAAGAATGTTTTTCGAACTCTGTTCGTAGAAATAATATATATAATGTATATATATATAAGAAAAATTCAGGCAGGCACGTTATTTCATGGTAAATCGGAAGTGTGGGCTATTTCAGGCTAACCATCATCAGCTTCCATCTTTATTGTACAAAGGATTTTAAATACGGAAGCTGCTGATGTTTCGCCTGAAATAGGCATATACTTCCGATTTACCATGAAATAACGTGTCTGCCTTAATTTTTCTAATATTTGCTCAGTATGTATTTATATACATATATAGTTAGAGCTCTCTTAGAGAGTTATCCTACCACTGTATGTACAGGATACGCCTTTGGATTCTTCTTATCTACACCGCATGCTGATATATATATATATATATATATATATATATATATATATATATATATATATAAGTGTGTGTGTGTGTATGTGTGTGTGTGTGTTAAAATAAAAATATCAAAAAACTCTAAAAGCATTGGGGTTTTGTAAGAAAAGATGAAGTTGGAGTTGGATAGGCCTTATAGCTTTGTTTTCACTGTATAAAAAGCAAAATGATTATGTTTTCGTTGGCTACCAGGTTACTTGGTTTTGCTGCTGAAATAGCTGTATGTAACCGTTTCTTCTATTCTAATAGTTTATTTTTTCACACTTCCGGTTTTCTGCTTCCCTGTCGACTACGATCTTTAAAAACATAGATGCTGTCATTCCCAGGTTCATCCTGACCCAAGGTGATAGGCACCTAGTAGCTATGGAAAAATAGTGAACCTACATGAATGTATAAAAATACATTTTATAGTAAAAGTTTCTACCAACATATATATATATATATATATATATATAATTTTGAGAAGTTTGTCGCTTAACTCAGCATAATCATGCCGTCTTGGAAGTTTCGTGGCGGTACCATTATGATGTCCTCACTTCTCAGGGTTTTTTTCCAAACTGCTGTTGTGTCCCAGTCTTATTCATATTTATACGGAGCTTGGTATAATTTGATATTTTTATATGTGAGTAGTTAATTGCACTTTATTGCTTTTGTTGTCTTGACTCCTTTTAAAGGTGGTGTTAAATTATAATGATGCTTAGCGCCGAAGTTGCTGTTTTATCAGCATTTTTAAGCAAGCATTTTTGTCATAATGTAATCTATCTATCTATCTATCTATCTATCTATCTATCTATCTATCTATCTATCTATCTATCTATCTATCTCCAACAATAGACAGTAAAAAATAACAACAAAGGTCTCAAGGAAATTAAATCCTAGCGTTAAATGACCCATAAGCAGTTGATATGCCGTTAAACAAACCAAACGTCTTATTATCATTATTGCCTTACTTTGGGTGAAACAAGAACTGGACAATTATGTTATATCTGTCCTTCTATATGGCGGCGAATGTTAAACAATCTTCTTAAAGATGAAGGACAAATCGAAGCAACAGAAATGTGGTTCCACAGAAAGATGCTGAGGATACCATGAACCGAAACAAGGTTTGAGAGAGAATGCAAACAGAAAGCAAACATACTTAACTTAGGAGGGCTTAGAGAATCTAATACTCACAAGTCGGATAGAGGGATAGAGAGACGGGGGAAAAGCAGCGCGAGGCATATTTGATAGATTTGAGCAAGTGGATGGCGGAGAGGGTTTGGGAGAGACACCAAGATGAAAAGAGTTAAGAGCAACAAGGGATAAAGGGATGTGGAGGGCCATGATCGCCTACATCCTGAAAGGACACAACACATAAAGAAGAAAAAATTTGGAAACCGAAAGAAAAGATTAAAAACGTTGAAAATGCATCAAATAGTGATTCGCTGTAGTCCTGGGTATGACGGTAAACTGCATCCGGCAGCAAGGCCTCTGATTGGGAGGTTGTGAGGAGCATGGAACCACCTCTTAATTACTGTTGTTCCCAGGTTCATCCTGATCCGGGGTGGTAGCACCTGTTAGGAGTCCCAGTTATGGGTAAATAAATAACCCCTAAACTGGGGTCCAAACATTATGAAAGTATAAAAGTAGACTTTTTGTAGAAATATATACATAAAAATTGACTTTTATAGAAAAACATACATTTTTGAAGAAAAAAAATGATTACCAGCAATACATTTTTGAATAC
This sequence comes from Ascarosepion bandense, assembly GCA_037127315.1. NCBI lineage: Eukaryota > Metazoa > Mollusca > Cephalopoda > Sepiida > Sepiidae > Ascarosepion > Ascarosepion bandense. Next base: position 2,640,266 of record JBBBDQ010000264.1, read on the forward strand.
AAAACTAGAAGACATCTTCGGTTTTCTAAAATAAAAAATAAAAATAAATTTTTTTTTCATCAAAATCTGATTAAATCAACCTTCTCAATATCAGTTAGTCAGTTAAAGTGCCATACGTGATACACGCTTGGGCGATCATGTCTCGAAAGAGACATGACTGACTGGGTAGAAGATTATCCCGCAGTAGGTTGCCATTGCTTTCTGCGGTAGACTGGTTGCCGACCAAGGCTATAGAACCCAATCTGTCCTGCTATTTAACCCATAACTGGAAGGAAGAGACGCATTAATACCTTTTCCAAGGGTATTTGCGCGTAAGTGAATACAATGGATTCAACTGGAATTCGAACTCGGCTCCCCGGTTTCTCGTTCCGAGCCGATATCCACTGTACCACATAACTGAACATAAAAAATACCTTAAAACCCTACCTTTTTGGCATTAAATAACTCACAGAGGTTGATATGCCGTTAAACAAAACTCAAACTCAAGGATTCGCTGTGGTCATTGCTATTAAATTTAGTGTTGTGCTGTTTCTTATTTACTGAATAGATTTTGATTTTTAAAAACTTTTCAACAGACTCAAAACGAAACGAAATTTTTGTGACTTCACTATCATCCTCCCCAGTTTCTGTTCTATCAACCATTTAAACAAAGTTCGTTATGTAGAATATTCACTGCTCTTCTCTGTTCCTTCAATATATTCTGTGAGTTTTAAATTCTTCGTGCCCTCTTTTCTCCCTATGTGGCCGATAAATGTCAAATATCACTCTCTGATTCGAGGTATAAGTGTCCTTTTGGTTTCCATCATCCCTAAAACATTTTCGTCTCTCACATGTTCGTTCAGTGGTATTCTCAGCATCCTTCTGTAGAATCACATTTCTGTTGCCTCACCTCTCTTTTTCATCTGTTACGAGATTGTCAAGATTTCGTAGCCATATAAGAGGGATAGAACAGTTGAGTACTTGTTTTTTGTTTCTAACGAAATTTTCCTTTTTCTTAATATTTTGCTTGGCTTTTGGAAGGCAACTTTCGCGGATCCTATGTATCTTAAGATGTTGGTATCGTATTTTCCGCTATCCGTTTAAACACAATCTAGATATTTAAAGTTTTTTACTTGCTTCGTCTTGTTGTTGTTGTTGTTGTTCCTCTTCTTGTTCTTGTTCTTGTTCTTCTTTCTTTGTGCCTTGTATTTTCAGGACGTAGGCGATCATGGCCTTCCACGTCTCCCTATCCCTGGTGGCTCTTAGCACGCTTTCTCGCAATCCCCGTTCTGCCTTTCATCTGTCCAGGCCTTTCAAATATGTTATCCGCTGTTTTCCTCTGTCTCCTTTTCCCTCTATCTGGCCTGTTAGTATCAGGTTCTCTATGCCCTCCTTCCTCATTGTATGTCCCAGGAACTTCATTTGTCTCTTCCTGATGCTCAGTATTAATTTATTTTTCGTTTCCATTCTCTCCAACACCTCATCATTGCTCACATGCTCAATCCACGATATCCGCAGCATCCTTCTGTAGAACCACATTTCAGCTGCTTCGAGTTTTTCCTTCATCTTTGTTGATATTGTCCAACATTCACTGCCATATTGAAGAACCGACATCACATGGCAATCTAGTCCTCTCTTTTTGTTTCTAGTGAAAGTTTCCTGTGTCTTAATACGTTACTCATCTTCTTCTGGAACATGTCCTTCGCCATGCCAATTCGCCTTCGGATCTCTGTGTCACACTTTCCGTCTTCTGTTAGAACACTTCCCAGGTGTCTCCAATTCCTAGTTCAAGTCTTGGACTGTTTCATTTGCTGACAACTACACATGCTGTAATTTTGCATTTGAGGTTTAATGCTTTCTTCTCACTTTTCTTTTCCTACATTCTTTAGGAGCTTTTAAGTTTCTTTTTTATCAGCTTTTTAATATTATTACCTACCTACTTATGGTGGGTGTATCAGTTTGAGTGAAATGGCAGTAATATGTTAACCCTGTAAGCATTTCCCCAAATTCGCAATAGATAAAGTTCACTTAGGATGCCATTTTTCTATTGCATATTATTTAAACTGACCTTAATATATATTCGATAAATGGATAAGACAAATTTTTAGGCTTTCCCATTACTTTATATCTAAACGGTCATTTGTTAAACTCTTACATCTTTAACCTAGACAAATGCCGAAAAACCTACCTAAAGATGTGTAGTGTTCTTCAGTGACTAGTAGATACGAATGTTAGTAACACATTTTTCCTTTGGGAGTTTTTTAGCTCAGTCCTCTTCATTAGTTAATCTCGCTCTTTCACTGTATAAAAAAATCTCGCTTGTTCACTAAATAAAAAGTCTGCTTCCGTCACTGTATAAAAATCTGCTTCCGTCACTGTATAAAAAACAACAAACAATCGCTCTTGTCTTATCAATTACAAAAATGAATGATATGAGATATATAAAATATCTGTTGTAAAAACATTTTTAACCGCACTCAAATAAATCTGTCTTCGTACACATTACTTTATTTAAATAATCAAGAGTTCGGGATTGCTAAAATCAAGCAGGTACAGAAATGTAAATACCTGGAAAGCATTCTAACTGAGGACGGTGCGACACTGGAATCCGAAGGCATATTGGGATTGCCAAGTACGCATTCCAAAAGTTAAGCAGAGTATTGAGAGTCAGGAACATTTTGTTGGGAACAAAGAAAGAGTACTGAAATATTACGTGATATCTTCCCTCCTGTATGACAGCGAATGCTGGACAATCCTTTCAAAATGAAAAAGAAATTTATAACTAATAAAGCAGGATGCTGAGCTTACCATAGGCCGAACTTGTGAGCAATGACGAAGTTTTGGTGAGAATGGAAAGAAAAATAAATCTTATACTTAACACCAGGAAGAGACTGTTGAAATTTCTGGGACATGAAATGAGGAAGGGAGCCTTGGAAAATCTGATACTCACAGGACGGATAGAGGGAAAGAGAGACAGGGGAAAATAGCACATGACATACTTGATGTGCTTGATCAAATGGATGACAGAGCAGGGTTTAGAAGAAATAACAAGACAAAATTTATTAAAAGCTAGGAGGGGCAGGAAGGTGGAGATCCATGATTAACCTACGTCCTAAAATAACATGGAACATAAATGAAAATTTATAAAGCATTAAGAAATATAACGCAAACACTTATCAGCATTAATTTTGCAACGTCAAGTAAGCAAATTTACATCTAAATAAAAAATTCGAAAAAAAGAACAAAAACTGATGGAAACAAAAATAAATATTATTTTTAGATGCAATTTTACAATAGGCACATAAACCAGAAGCGTTAATTTTTGAATCATTTATTTTATGTTACTATAATGTATCCACTCCAGATGATGACTCTCAGTTATATATTATTTATAAAGATTAATACGAGGGGGTATACTTTATGGTATGTAAATTGAGTCCCCTCCCTAAGGGAGTCAAAGTAAGTATGAATATAGAACGTAATTTCTTAAAATGTAAACAAATTTAAGCAACAAGAAAATTAATATGCAGTTTTTCATATATATATATATATATATATATATATATATATATATGTATGTATGTATGCCTGTATGTATTTTGGAAAAACCTCCTGATTATTAATTTATTTTTGTATTTTTATATATATTAATAAATGTGTATATTTTTCCTCACCGGCAAGACGACTCGAAGTTTGCGATATTAAGTGTTGAATTCTTAGTAGCTGAAGATCACGTTGTGCATGAAACTCCTAGTCGTGTTACCGGAGAAGAAAATATGTACATTTATTATTAAATAGTTTATATCTCTGTTATATTGCATCAAGAACTATTTAGTATACACGAGCACTCATTGTCCGATATTACACATTCATCTAATCTAAACTTATTTATAAATGGAACTTTGTCTGTGTGTGTGTGTGTGTGTGTCCGTTACCTATAAACTCCAGAACGGCTGAACAGATTTTCTTGAAAATTTACACAGTTGTACTGTAAGCGTCTGCGAGTGTTCTTAGCTAGATTTTGTGCCGAGGTACCCCAGATAAATATCAAAAATCGATAATCGAAAAATCGGGTTATAGATGGAGTGGTCCGATTTTAATCAAATTTGATACACTCAAAGACAAAGACATAAGAAACGATATTCAGAAGTTTCAAGGTTGCAGTTCTTACAATAGTGCAGAAAATTGATAATATATATATATATATATATATATAAGGCAAGATGTTTGTGTGTTTGTGTCTGTTTATCTGCCTGTATGTCTGTATTTTTATCAGCCTTTTATTTTCGTTTTTGCTTCGTGTTTGGCTCTAAGTAGGTATAATTGTAGTCTCAGCCATGGTACCATTTACTCAGAAGACTTATTCAGCCTTCAAATTTCAGTTTACGACGAAAAAAACTTATTTGATATCGATACCAGGAAATCAAAATTTGACTTACATCCATTCATTTTTCTTTCAGTCTACGGTTTCGCTTTAACAGAAAACAACTATTGCTTTTTAGTCTTTCGTGCCAAAGTCCAAAGAGTCTGAGCTCCAGGACCATGGATTAGTTTTGAAGCTTTCATTACACCCGAGCAACGCCGGGTTATACTGCTAGGAATGAATATTTTATTGTTTTTTAATCAATTGCATATAAATTTTTTTCTTTTTTATTATTTTTGAATGCAGTTTTCAGCATTCAATTTATATTAAATGAATTGCAATGCCTGGAAAAATCATAGATTACATGGAAAAATATGCACATGAAACAATATTCTTAAGATTATATTAAATCTGGAAAAGTAAAGGACAAGATATTCTAGTGAAGTAAAGAATAAGAAATTTCTTAAAATATTGCAGTTAAGAATAAACTTTGAATGCAATATTTTAAGTAAGAAATTTCTTATTTTTTACTTCACTAGAATATCTTGTCCTTTACTTTTCCAGGTTTAATAACTTGTCCTGTTCTTTTTCAGATTTAATATAATCTTAAGAATATTACTTTTCATGTGCTCCTTTTTCATGTAATATACTATTTATTTTTATTTTTTAATTTTATCCTCAATAGAAGTAGATAGCTTTAGTTATCGTTCGATACACACTTCTCCTCAGTCTTTTAAGTAGAAGTATAAATCTATCCCTTGTTTCTAGTTTAGTATCGAGTTTCTAGTCCCTATTCTATTTCACTTCCAGTAAACCAATCCGTTTTAGAAGGCCTAATCACCTTGCTTGTGGTGAAAAATAACTTCTTTGGCGTCTTTTATGATATTAATATATCTCGATAAATAGCACAGATATTCTTCATTATCTACGTTAAATTTTAAATTTTTGTTGATTATCTACATTGAATTTTATCTTTGTGAATTTTCAATGAGGAGATGGAGACACGAAGTTGCAATCTCCATGGACTGGACAAGTTTGTCTTATTTATTTTTCATTATCTACGTTGTATTCTACCTTTATGATTCAGTCCTGGGCATGATGGTAAAGAGCATCCGGCATCAAGGTCTCTGATTGGGAGGTTGTGAGAAGCATAGAACCACCTCGGAATTGCTGTTGTTCCCAGGTCCACCCTTACCCAGAGTGGTAGCACCTGTTAGAGTCCCATCTATGGGCAAATAGTTAACCCCCAGACTGGAGTCAAAACACTATGAAAGCATAAAAATACACTTTTATAGAAATATATGCATAAAAATAGACTTTTATGGAAAAATATAAATTTTTGAAGGAAAAAAGATTATTCTCAGTAAAACATTTTTGAAGAAAAAACTAGAAGAAATTTTCAGTTTTTTAAAATAAAAAAATAAAAACAAAATTTGAAACTTTCAATAAATCAACCTTCTCACTATGACCGAACATTAAAAAAATACCTTAAAACCCCACCTTTTTGGCATTAAATAACCCACAGAGATTGATATGCCGTTAAACAAAAGTCAAACTAAACCAAGACCTTTATGATTCTTCAATGAGAAGGTTTAAACACGAAGTTACGATCTCTATGGACCAGCCTAATTTGCCTTATTTCTTCATTATCTATGTTAAATTCTACCTTTGTGAATCTTAAACGAAGAGCCATGATCGCCTATCCCTTATAAAGACATGGAAAAAAAAATTCTTGACATAAAAAAAAAATGTCCGTCGACCGTTACTAATAATTACTTTGTTGTTACAGATGGACGAAATTCTTAAGATATTGAACCCATATATAACGTGACCCTCATGTTAATTTTGATTCTGATGCAAAATGTCTTACGTTGTTAGCAAATAAATGCGCAAGACTGCATTAAACTCGTGCAGTGCTTGTAGCATATATTTACGCAGATCACCAAATTACATGTAAGCATGAATGTTTTTGGGAGCTAAACACTTTTAATGCAGGTAATTGATAACTACGATGCCAAATTCTGTCCATTTTCAGAAGTCGTCGTTACTAGTTACTTTTCAAATCTTTGAACAATCAGATATCAATTGAAAATTAATGCATGCAAGATTTCAGAGCTCTAGCAGCACTCCTTCATAGTCAGACTATGAACTTCTCAGCCTACGCTCTTACCTGGAAAGAAACAGCGCAGTTATTAATAAGAAGAGTTGAAATTAATGCATCCAAGATTTCACGGCTCTAGCATCACTCCTTCATAGTCAGATTATGAAATTTTCAGCATACGCTCGTAAAAAAACACGCGCATAATATTCATATATAAATTATTTGCTAGCAGAATCATAGAGCTTATAAAACGTGTAAATATTTAAAGCCTATCAACACGAGGAACAAACCCAGAAAAATATGAGACAAATTATTCTAACGAGATATTTCGGTAAATTTAATGGCCTCGATATGATGCTACTTAAAATGATGAATAATTAAAGGCGCAGACACCAAGGTATATAAATATTGCCGGATCATAAGATGCCGATTTCAGTCGAGAGCTTGAATGAATTTAATTCGGAATCCTCAAAAATGAAGGGCCTGTAGCATTTATTTTGCTTCGACATTAACTCGGCACTGTAAATACAAAATTATAATTTTTTTAAAATAAAGGAATATGAATATTTATACCCGAATTTCTGAGATGAGAAGTTATTGTTATTTCCATTATTTATTCGGACAATTATCTTCATCTTTGTTGTGATTTTCACGACGTTTCGGTCGTGTGCCTTCCGATGATTGTCAGGGACTTCCGAACTGAACCGTTTATTTAATCTACAGAGCTAGATTTGTCTCGATCCGCTGTCCATACCAAGGGATATAATTACTTGTTCTTAGTCAGTCAGTCAGTTAAGTGCCAGACGTGATACACGCTTGGGCGATCATGTCTCGAAAGACACGACTGACTGGGCAAAAGATTATCCCGCTGTAGGTTGCCATTACATTCTGCAGTAGACTGGTTGCCAGCCAAGGCTATAGAACCCAATCTGTTCTATTATTTAATCCATAATTGGAGATAAGAGACGGATTGATACCTTTCCCAAGGGTATTTGCGCGTAATGCAAGAAGTTCGAACTCGGCTCCCCGATTTGTCGTTCCGAGCCGATATCCACTTTACCACAACGCACATCCTATTTAGCACATCTTATTTAGTACTTCTCACAAATTGCTCACCCTAAATCAAAGTCAGCACTAGTCAACCCTGGGATCGAACTCACAATTATTATGTTACCAAATTCACGAATCGACGCTTTAATACACAGGGCAGCAGCAGCAGCAGATGAAAAGCCGTGGTGAATTCATTAAAGCAAGACAGCAGCAGCAGTGTCGGCAACTGGCAGGCTTGGTTTATGGCTCAGAATTCTAGACTGAAGGATACTCTTCTTCTTCTATGTGCCCTGTCCTTTCAGGACGTAGGCGATCATGGCTTTCCACGTTTCCCTATCACTGGTGGCTCTTAGCACGCTTTCTCTTGTTACACCACGCAACGCCCGTTCTGTCATCCACCTGCTCAGGTACTTCAAATAGCTTATCCGTTGCTTTCCTCTGTCTCTCTTTCCCTCTATCTGGCCTGTCAGTATCAGGTTCTCCAAGCCCTCCTTCCTCATTGCATGGCCCAGGAACTTCAGTTGTCTCTTCCTGATGCTCATTATTAATTTTCCTTTTCGTTGCCATTCTTTCCAGCATCTCATCGTTGCTCACATGCTTGGTCCATGATATCCGCAGCATCCTTCTGTAGAACCACATTTCCGCTAATTCAAGTTTTTCCTTCATCTTTGATGATATTGTCCAACATTCACTGCCGTATTGAAGAACGAACATCACATAGCATTCTATTATTCTCGTCTTTTTTTCTAGTGAAAGTTTCCTGTGTCTTAGTACTTTATTCAGCTTCTGGAATGCGTCCTTGGCCATGCCAATTCGCCTTCGGATCTCTGTGTCGCACTTTCCATCTCCTATTAGAACACTTCCTAGGTATTTAAATTTTTGTACTTGCTTGAATAGCCTAATAAATTAACGCGTTAGTTTGTGAATTTATTAACATAGCTGAAAGCAAAACATTACGCTTCATCGGCCTAACTCTCTCGGCAGACCACAAGTGGAATGATTATATCGAATCCATAGCTAAATCCGCTGCTAAGAAGGTTGGTTCACTGTGTAGGGCCAGGAAGTTTTCCCCGTCCGAATCCATCCTGCACATATATAAATCTGCCATCCACCTGTGTGTTGAATACTGCTGCCACATCTGGTCGGATGCCCCTGCTATTCACCTCGGGGTTTTTGACAAAATCCAACGGAGAATCTGTAATGTGATGGATTCCGACTTGGCAGCTCAGCTGCACTCACTATTTCACCGGCGTAATGTGGCTTCACTGTGTCTCTTCTACAACTACTTTCATGGCTTCTGCTCCAACGAACTTAGCTCACTGGTGCCCCCTGTGTATGAATTTACTCGAGCTAGTAGACTAGCAACTTGGTCCCACCCTTTTACAGTGAAACCAATCATATATAACCACAACTTCTATTTCAATAGCTTCTTTTCTCGCACTTTCTACCTGAGGAAATCCCTTCCGTATACGCGTTTCCCTGACAGCTACAATCTCTAAGAATTTAAATGTAAGGTCAATAAACATCTCCTATCGCACTCACTCGCATCCTTTTCTCTCATGCTCTTTTCTCCGTCCACTCCACTCTTCACACCTGCATTCGCATCCTTCTCTTACCCTCTTTCCTGACACCCTCTATAACCTGTCCTTCTTTTTCATCACTTTCCTTCGAGGTAACCCCTGCGCACCAGTGGCAGTAAAACTGCTTGGGGTGAAATGATTAAAGAAATGGGAGTAGACATAATGAAAATAATGAGAGGAATAACTGACCAGAACTAAATAAGAAGAGGTTCCAAAATAAATCCATAGACTAAATAAAGGGTTCATTTCAAATTTCCAGCTCAACAAGCACCTGATGAAGGCCGGCGTGCAATGAAGCCGAAACGTTGTGACAATGAAAACAAAGTTGAGGGCTATAGTTCGAATATAAATGATGCAAATAAAGAATATGATAATTCTTTATCTCATGTTTCATGTTTTTATTTTGTAAAATCGAATGATCGCAGAAGTCGAAAAATCTAGTGATGATGAGTCTGATACAACAAAATATCTTTTGTTTATGTTAAGATGGCATTAGTGTAGAAATGAAAGAAATTGTCAAATAAACGTTAAGTCGATGGCGGTCAACTCTGTCAGAGGTGGCGGACGGAGTGAAAGATGGCGACGAAGAAGTAGAAAAAACAAACAAAAGCAATTGAAATACAAGATGGCGGATGGGGTTATGCCGTCGACAGTCACGTGGTGGCGAGGGCAAAGAACATTAGACAGCATGAATAAATAAATCGTATATCTGGTGATTTGAAAGGAGAATTTACATATTCGGTTAAGAAGAAGGCGGATTGCGTTTCCAGTCGTTGTATATTTGTCTTGTATCATATCAAAATTGAAAAACAACAAAAATCAGTTAGACAAGAAATAAAAAACGTCGCTCCTCTAATTGAATGTCAAGAAAAATTCTTTAGGATCATGACACAACGAAAGAAAAATGGCGCGCGGTCACATACGCAGATACAGATATGTGTGTATATGTATATACACGATTATGCGAATATTTGTATATTTTATAAGAGTTTATATGTATGCATAGATATATACATATGTATGAATATAAATACGAAATAATTACACACATATATATGTGATAATATATGCGATATATAACTCACTGCATCAATAAGTACATAGACTAATAAAAAAATGAATTAAACGAAATCTATTCATTTTTCAACATAATCCCCTTTTTGCAATCACTTACGTACAAATACCACTGGGATAGGTATTAATCCGTCTCTTCCCTCGAGTTATGGGTTAAATAATAGGACAGATTGGGTTCTATAGAGTTGGCTTGGCAACCAGTCTACCGCAGAAAGCAATGACAACCTACTGCGGGATAATCTTCTCCCCAGTCAGTCATGTCTCTTTCGAGACATGATCGCCCAAAGCGTGTATCAGGTTATGGCACTTAACTGACTCCTTTTTGTTAATAAACTTAGTTAATAGCTTTCCAGCTTTTTGTAAAGATTAAACATTATACAGTGAAAATTACAGATCAAAATTTGTCTAATATGTGAATCAAAGAAAATATTAATACCCATACACACACAAATACATACACACACATATACATATATATTTTTTGTTACTATAAATTCTTATATTTTAATGGAATTACGAGTTTACGTAGACATTTGTTTTTTTTTAAGGTGTAAATGGCATGTATCAATAATTCTGGGATAAGGTACTGTCATTTTTCGCACTATTTACATTGTTTGGTCTGTTTGCTCTCATCCTTTTTTGCCATATTCACGACGTTTCGGTCATTGCACGCCCCGTCCTTCTTCAGATGCTTAGAATTTCGAACCAAACCCTTCATTTCAATCACTGGGTTATTATTTTTTGCTTATGTTTTAATGTAAGATACTAAATAGTGGGTACATCAATATATGCTACTGTCATTTTAGAAAAGTAGGAGAACATTCTTACCGGATTCCAAGGGAGTTGTTTTCATATTTTTTTAAAGTTTGGAAGATGAGGCAACCAAGGTAACTTTTACGAGTCAGGTATAGGTAATTGGGAACATCCACAACCGGAAACTGGATGAGCGGATTGGTATCAACTGAATTTCCGATTAGACCCAATTGCAATGTCATGCGTCGCTCTTATCAAAATCTGTACATTTAGGATGTCATGAGTGTCAGACGGCGTGCTATGGTGATTTTCTAAACGCACCTTACATTTGGCACAAGGCTGAAAGTATGGGACACCCAGTGAGGATCGAACTTACTACTCAATTGTAATGGTTCTAATGAGACAAGCTTGCTAACCATTAACACCAACCTCGAGTTGCCTAGACGGCGTGTTCTGATGGGAACACTAAACTTTTTTTTTTTTAATCATATCACCCCAAGCAAAGCGATAAGAGTAAAAAGATTGGAAAAGAGAAAGCCGGAAACCACATCCTAACCAAGGGAACAAGGGATGAGCCTCTACACCTGTTCAATAGACGTGGGTGGAGTGTGAACCGGGTGATAGTTTATTCTATATTAATATTCAGTGGCACTCTTGCTGTTCTTAAACTAAATGATACTTACGACTAAAAAGCATCTCAGAAATGTTTGTTAATCATAAATATGGAAGAATATTATATATAAATGTCTTTATATAGTTACAATGTTGGGTAATAGAATGAAGAAATGAGAACAATTCTATTAAATGTGTTTAGGCCTTTAAAAGGGTTTCATCGAAATAAAATAATGTGCTTACTGATAATGTGCTTACTGATATATATATATATATATATATATATATATATATATATATATCAGTAAGCACATTATCAGTATCATTGTCAGGGTGTAATCGATTTCTATTTTTTTCTAAATTAGGTAATTTGCAGTGGTGATATGAATCTATTTTCGGGATGTATGATGAAATGTTTGGGCCTTGAATAATATCATGTCATCCGTGATTGCATCAGATTTATATAATGCTAGTCGACTGTCGATTAGTTGCTCTACGGACATTGTCTGCGATGGATGTTACTCCTAGGAAGCGTACAAAAATTGTATCGCTGCACGAGCACACTGGCAAGATTTGCTGAGAGATCGCGAATATTGTTGGTCGTGTCATCAAGGCGAAGAAAAAACTGTCAAAACGTAAAGGAAAATGCAGCCAGAAGAGAAAAACAGCGCTAAGTTACGACGTATACGTGATGAGGAAAACTGTGAAAGATCCTAGGAAGACATTATTAGTTTTGTTTCAATTAATTTGCACAAGAGTAAATATATGAGGAGAATTAAATATTACTAAGGTGTTCATTGAAATTTCCACCTTCAGTTTTCTATTTCTATGCGTTGCGTTTCTTTCAGGAAAGACGATCTTGGCTCTCCACAACATTCTATTGTGTATAATAGCAATATTTCTGCCTTTGCCAAGGTCCTCCATCATTCCACTGTCCATTTACACAAGGTCGTCTAGTACGTAGCTTGCTGCCTTTCACTATCTCTCTTATCCTCAATATACCCCGTGGAGCTTAAGTTTTCCAAGCCCTCCGTCCTCATTATGCATCTAAGGAATTTCGGCTATCTTTTTCTGATTCTGAGTAAAAGTGTTTTTTTTTTGTGTTGCCATTTCATTTAAGACTTCCTTATTGCTTTCGGCCATAGAATGTTCAGTATCCTTCTGTGGAATCACATTTCTGCTGTATATAGTTTTCTTTCCTCGTCCGATTGTCCAGCATTCACTGTCATATTAGAGGATGGATATCACATAGAAATCCAACAATTTTTTTTCTCAGCGCCTTGCTTAGTTTTGAAATGCTTTTTACACTAGTGCAATGCGTACTTCGGATCTCGGTGTCGCATTTTCCATTCTCTCTTAAAAAACTTCCCAAATATTTAACCTTCTTCACCTACTTCATGTTTATATCACCAATTCGTAATTAGCATTTTGAACATTTTTCTTTTGTTGATGACCACGTAATTCCATTACCAAAAACATCATCTTAATATGAGGTGCTCTTTGTAAAGGACTAAACGCGTTATATTAAATTGCTTCTCTTTTTTTTATTTCACTTACCAAATAACATTTTTTAAACTGGTGATCACGCCAGATAATGTTCACTCTCCCATAAACGTTAACTAAGATTTGCTCAGCATAGTTGCAGTATAAACCACAGGTAATTTATGTAGGTGTTAACTAAATACAAATGTGCCAGAGAAAGAGTCTGCAACACGGAATGAGTACTCGAATACGAGCGGCCAACCATAGAGATCTAATTACAGCTATATAAATTAATTCTTTTAATTATGTTTAATTTGTGTGGGCAATCTTCCAGATTATTTCATGCGAATGCGGGTATCTCTCAAGGTTCTATCCTAGATCCTACGCTGTTTCTGATCTTCATCAATGATCTTCCTGATGTCATCAATTCCCAAGTAGGCATTTATGCAGATAACACTATCATTTACTCTCGTCTCAATAGGACATCTGCCAATGCTGACAAAGTAAACCTGGCTATTGCTCTTGAAACGGACTTTCAATCAGTGGTTAACTGGGGCAAGAAATGGCTTGTAAATATTAATGCCTCTAAAACAAAAACATCCCCTTTAACAACGATAGGCAAACGTCCCTGCCCGCCATCAGCATGGATGATGCTAGTCTCTTGGAACGCACTGCGTCTTTTTTGCCTAACTTTTCCAACTGACTTGAAATGGAACGGCTAAATCGAATCTATAACTGCATCTACTGTAAAGAAATGTTGGCCACTGTGTCGTGCCAGAAAGCTTTACATATCAGAATCCATTTTGCACATTTATCAATCTACCATTCGTCAGTGCGCTGAATACTTTTGCCACATCTGTTCGAGTGCTCGTGCTATTGATCCCGAGGTTCTTGATAATATCCAAAGAAGGATCTGCAATGTAATCGGTCCTGACTTGGCATCTCGACATCAGTCACTTTCTCACCGTCGTGACGTGGATTCACTCTGTCTTTTCTACAAATATTTTCATGGGAACTGCTCTGACGAGCGTTTTTCCCTGATGCCTTGACCACATGAATTTAAGGTTGCTACGGAATTGGCAACTAGGTCCCATCCTTTTACCGTTGAAATTGTCAAATATAACCGCCGACGTCTATTTCAACATCTTCTCATCTCACACTTCTCGCCTGTGGAACTCTCTTCTATTTACTTGCTTCCCTGATAGCTCCAATCTACAAAAATCTAAATGAAACGTCAATTGCCATCTTCTATCTTCTTGAATCCGTTCATCTTTTATCATTTCTTCAATACCCATTGTACCCAATCTTTTCCCTCATTGTAACCGCCTGCGCACAAGTGGCGGTCTCGCCTTGCTTGGGGTGAAATGACTAGATAAAAAGATTTAAAAGGAAATAATTTGTTTCATATTTAAATTGGGAGCGTAAAATTAGAGAGGACCATGATCGCTCACATCCTGGAAGAACACGGAGCATGGAAGAAAATGTGCCGTTCATGATTAAATGGCGTTTTATTTGAAGCTTTCAAATTCTTCAGAAAATATCAGCTTATAAATCGTGTGTGCGTTTTTAGTGCCAATAGTCTTAAAATAATATCGCGTGATTATAAGAGATATGTTAGTTACTTCTTCCTAAAACTCTGAGAAATAGAAGAGAAAAAGAGAAGGAGAAGAGAGAGATAGAGAGGTAGAGAGAGAGAGTTATTAAAGTAATAGAATTCAATAAGTCGTTAAAAAGGTGGAAAAATACAAAATGTTTACAAAGGGTGAGAGACGGGGAGGCAAATAGAAAGCAAAGGAACATAAAGGAATGAGAGATAGAGATAGAGATAGAGAGAGAGATTGAGAAAGGGTGAGTAGAAGAAAGAAAGTGTTTCTACTGTAGAGAAGTTGGGACGTAAAATATTGTCTCGTATTGCATTTTCAATGTGCTGTGTCAGTCGTTGCCATATTTTTCCTCTATCCAACTTTTACACATTAATTCCTCTCTTGACTCAATAGACGTTGTGTTAGTTTCTTTCTTTCTTTTTCAAGAAATAACTTATTAAATGTTAGTGTATATGTCATTTTGCTTCCGTTTGCGGAAATAAATACGAAATATCATAGAGACTGTCTGAAAATAAAATTGCAACACCCAAAATATCTTTTACTTTACTTCAGACTTAACGTACAGGTAATATAATGTGAAAGTGTGCTGTGGTGTAAGAGATATAGGCTCAGAATGAGAAATTGGAGAGCCAAGTTCGAATTCCAGTTGAATTCGGTTCATTCACTTACGCGTAAATAGGTATTAATCCATCTCTTCTCCCTCCAGCTATAGTTTGAATCGCAGGAACTAATGATCATTCGTGGTCGAGAGGTCTAAGACGTGCCAGATCATATGGTAGCTTCCCCTATATAGATAGGGGTCGCAGGTTCGAATCCTACCGAATGACACACATTTTCATAATAAAAATTTATTGTAAATAATCAGGCCGGTAGATATAAATATATAATACTGTTTAATAATAAAAAAAAAATAAAAAAAAAACAAAAAAAAAACAGAATATCTACTTAAATACGAGTGTCGATAAAAAATAATGTTCAAACAAATCATTTCATATATATATGAAATGATTTGTTTGAACCTTATATATATATATATATATATATATATATATATATATGAACCTTATATATATATATATATATATATATATATATAGAGAGAGAGAGAGAGAGAGGGGTAGAGAGAGGTATTTTATTCCAATACCCCAGTGATCGAAAAAAAAGGGTTAGGTTTGAAATTTATAGCACCTGAAGAAGGCCGAAGGGTACAACGAACGAAACGTCGTAAACATGGCAATAAAGATGAGGAGAACATTTTGAACAGCGTAAATAACGTAAATCCTATCTAACCTCATAGACAATCATACATGTTCTCTGTTGTTTGTTTATGGTTATATCAGTTCTTGCAAATCACAGTCAAAAATTCAGTATAATTATTAAAGCAAAATCTTACACACATTAGCTGTACGATTTGTGCATCCTGTCAAGGTTGACAATCAGTGGAACAGTTTAGTTTTGTTTTGTTTTATTTTTTATTGTTACTGCCAAGCTAAAATTTACTTACGCAACTAGTATCATTACCACGTGCTTGCCAAATCGCTTCATCATTGCATCAAACATCATGACAAATTGAAATGCAATCTTCTTCTATGTGCCGTGTCCCTTCAGGACGTAGGCGATCATGGCCTTTCCCGTCTCCCTGTCACTGGTGGATCTGAGCACGTTTTCTTCTGTTACGCCACCAAAAAACCTCGCTCTGTTGTCCACTTGCACAATCCCGTTAAGTAAGTTATGTCTTTCTGTATGACCTGTGAGTATCAGATTTCCCAAGCCTCTTTTCCTCATTATAGATCTCAGGAACTTCCCCTGTCTTTTCCTGATTTTAAGTATTAGTTTTCTGTTCGTCTCTATCCTCTCTAAAACCTCATAATTGGTGACATGCTTGTTTGATGTTATCCGTAGTATCTTTCTGTAAAAGCACCTTTCGATTGCTTTGAGTCTCTCCTTTAACCCTGAGGAGATTGTCCAGTATTCGCTGCCATAATAATATATCATTCTCATTCCATGTGCGATGCCACTTCCGGATGCCATGTAGTTATTTCCCTTAAACTCAACTCTTATTAGTTATTTGGTCCCCTATATATATATATATATATTCATCCGCAGACAGATCTGTTTCGCTGTATCACAGCTCATCAGTACGGTTAGACTCCGATTGCTTTTTAACCCAGGATTAAAACCCGACCGAATTGGCGTCAGTCGGCGATTCTACATCTGGGCTATGGGCGCTCGGTAGAAGAAGGCAGACATTTTAGCGTGTATATTATCATTATACACGCCCAATAGCCAGTGTGCTCTAATTCATTATTGAATGAGCGATGCGTACATGCCAGAGTAGCTACTGTTTTTCAAAGTCTCCCATTCTTCCAGAGTGCTCAATTAGGGTGTGAGAGCGTAAATAGTTCATCCGCAGACAGATCTGGTTTCACTGTATCACAGCTCATCAGTACGGTTAGAATCCGATTGCTTTTTAACCCAGGATTAAAACCCAGTAAAAACCGAACAGCCAGTGGTTTACCCCTGAATGAGCTGAAGCCATAGCTAACCAGAACTACTACTTCAAATTATATCGCAAGGAACTGTATATCTGGCTCTTAGTTCTTTCAGATCCTCCCATGTTCACTGTAAAAGAGTTCTGGAAAACGTAAAGTGTAGCTACTCGCGAGCAGTTCAGGCCAAAGTTGAAAAGAAACAAATTGGATCTCGCCAATTCTGGAAGATCACCAACCAAATTATGTGCCCACTATTATATAGAGCCTCCTTAACATGCCCTCATATCCTCCTCGACAGGCAAGACGAAATCTTCATCTCGATCTTGGTCTCAAAGTCAAAGTTAGATGACAAAGCCATTTCCCCGCCAACTTTCCACGTCTAGCTGAGTACTATCTCAGTAATATAATTTCAGTAAAAGAAATCCTCGACTATCTAAAAGCCAGTGGACCGGATAAAATTCCATTAGTCTTCTTTTCATATTATCAAGCCAGAATTATTCCCGATTTTTTTTCAAAATTATTTAACCGCTACTTGAAGGAGATATGTTTTCCAAGCATATGAAAAAGGGCAAGCGTGTGTCCGGTCTTCAAGAACGCGAACAACCGACCTCCCCACATCTGAATACAAACCCATTACTCTCTTCGATGTCATCAGTAAACCTTTTGATGCTATTAACAAGAAGCACCTGGATAGAAACAACCTCTGTGCGACAAAATTTACGGGTTTCGATCAGCTCGATACATTGATGACATCCTAAATACCATTAAAAACAATTAAGGAGACCCATGACTACACACATACCGCAAGAACCATAGCATTACATGTATCGAAGATCTTCGACAGAGTGTCACAAATGTTTACTACACAAGCTCTCCAGCTATGGAGTCTCCGGAAAA
This sequence comes from Ascarosepion bandense, assembly GCA_037127315.1. NCBI lineage: Eukaryota > Metazoa > Mollusca > Cephalopoda > Sepiida > Sepiidae > Ascarosepion > Ascarosepion bandense. The sequence continues at coordinate 2,658,253 of JBBBDQ010000264.1, forward strand.
ATTTTCTGTATTATAAAATCTTTCCTAACAGGAAGTTAGTTATAAAAAGCCAATCCTCCGGGGCCCTGGTCGTCAACGCAGGCGTCACCAAGGGGTCACTTCTTGGACCAATCTTCCTCGAGGAGGTCCCGTTTCTTGTGAGTATAGTGGGTCTCAGGCTCATACCCGACCTTGAGTGGTATTGCTGTATACCATTCCATCGCTAAAGAATCAGGTAAAATAATTGACTCCCTATACCGTTTTAGTAACTACCTGACTTTTCAAAAATCCTCAACCTTTAGAAGAGCCATATCATGCCAAATTAGAGTACCGTTGATATATATGGGCAGGGGCTACCCAGACTTCCTTTTCCCCTCTTGATAGAGTTCAAAAACGTCTCAGAGTCCTTATTGGAGAGGAATTATACTCCCCACTGTAACCTTTCTCGCACAGGCGGGATTTGTTGAATCCCTCACTGCTCTATCACTACTATGATGGAAAATACTCTGACAAACTGTATCACCTTCTTCGACTAGGACTAATCTTTACGGTTAGGACCCAACATACTACTTACGTAGTAACAAACCTCCCATACTCACTCCGTATTCCATCGACGAGAAGTAAGTTCCACTCAAACAGCTCCTTCCTGCGAACCAATGTTCTATGGAACAGACTCCCAAGATTATGTTTTCTCGATCACTAAAATCTTCACCTGTTCAAGTCTAGAGTCAACCGTTATTTTCCTTTCCTATCCATATAAAATACCCATTAACTTAACTCTCTGTCTCGAATAATTCACAGGACTTGTACATGGTAAGACAATAATAATTAACTACATAATAATATTCATTATTATAACACTATATATATTTATATAAGGCCACCATATATAAATATATATAGTCATCCGTAGACAGATTTGTTTCGCTGTATCACAGCTCATCAGTACGGTTAGACACCGGATTGCTTTTTTCCAAGGATGGAAACCCGACCGAATTAGCGTCAGTCGGCGATTCTACCTCTGAGCTATGGACGCTCGGTAGAAGGAGGCACACTTTTTTGCATGATATATATCGTGTATACACACGCCAATAGTTGAGAGTGTATATATATTGTAATTTTGTTATTACAATGGGTTTATAAATCATAATAACCCTACACAAAAATTTTTCATGTTTCAGAACAAAACTGTTCTTCTTCAGGTGATATGTTAAAATAAAAGATGAATTCATGGTTATTTAGAAAATTAGGGAGTGGTAGTTCGAGGAAATGCAATAGGTGTGTCAATATTGTTCAATCATGGAGAGTTAACATTTGGGTTATGAAAGGGGGCAGGGTGGCTTGGATCTAGACATGTCACTTTTAATTTTGTCTGGGTAAGATACATAGTGGTACCTTAGATTTTTTTTAAATGGGTAGACAATAATTTTTAACAGGAGGTTGGATTTTAGGGTTTTTATTGAATAATATATTTTTTACTACTATCTATGAGTAAAGATATGTCAGAGAAACAGCTAATAATCCTCTTTGCTGGCATAGTTTTTAAGTTAATGCATGGTTAACACATTTAGTTTAGTTCATTCACATTACTGGATGAATAAATATCAATATTTTTTAAATCCGTAGAATTTTATCTTTGAAATACTTAAATAACTTGTAAGGAAAAGTTCAATCAAAACTGAGTTTATATTTGAAATAATTTTAGAAATGCATGCCCGAATTTACACATAAATCCTCCAACATTAACATTCGGTTAACAGGAACACAGAACAGGGTGGATAACCAGTGAGGAAACAGCGAAAAATCTTCTCAAACAGGTCACCGTCATTTTTAACAGCAGGAGTATATTCGTACGAGAATGTAACATATTTTTCTGAACAGAGGAACTTTTGCCAAAAAGTGCTTAATATTTAACTTAAGTTATGATATTCAACTAATCAATAAAATTCAATTGACGAAGTCACATTCAAAGGTCAATACCAAGCAGCGACAGTCTGTTCCACTCTTCAACATGACTTGAAGATTGAAACAGACTGTCACTGATTAGTGTTAACCTCACTATACACTTTTTTTTATTTATATACGCATTATCTTTGGTACTGAGTACTTTTATACATAAATATAGTATACCTTAAAAGTATATTTTCTGAAACGCACACACACACACACACACACACACACACACACACACACACATATATATATATATATATATATATATATATATATATATATATATAACACTCTAAAAAGTCTAAACACTCTAAAAAGTCTGCCTCCTTCTACCGAGCGCCCATAGCCCAGAGGTAGAATCGCCGACTGGCGCCAATTCGGGGTAAAAAGCAATCGGATGTCTAACCGTACTGATGAGCTGTGATATAGCGAAACAAATCTGTCTGCGGATGACTATATATATATAGGGTGAGATGGATGGATTGCTGTCTAAATTACGCAAAAATGAAAACAACACTGACATCTCATTTTAAAAGATATATTTATCGAAACTGCACAAAGATATCTTGAAAAATTAAAGAGTAAATGTTTTCAATAAAACCGCCATTGACTTCAAGTAAGGCCTCCAGGCAGCTTCGGAATCCCCTGCAACACCTCTGGTCGGTCGCTTTTGTTAAAGTCGGTGAGTGCTACCATAATCCTTGCCTTCTGTTAACTCTTTGGTATTAGAAAGATTTTTGTTTATCTTTCAATCAACTACGCCCCTACGCATACTAATCAAGGGTGTTAAAGTTTGGGGTGTTAGGTGATCAGATGTAAGGGGGGATGTGGTTGCAGATATTTTCTGAGAGTCATGACTGGGTTCTCCTGCTTGTGTGGTATGGTGTAGACTCTTGTTGTATGACATAGGAACTTCCAGCAGCCAACCTCTTGACCCAGGGAAGCACTACCTTCTCAAGGCATTTGATGTAGGCCTCCGTGTTAAGTCTGAGGCCCTGTGGGATGATGGCTCAAGATATAACGTCGCCATCTCTGGTGATCACTCCAAACACCTTCTTAATGACAATTAGTTTTATTCAACTCTTTCCGAATACTTTGCACTGTCCTCAGTCTGACAACTAGATTGACACACTGTGAAATATTTGCATTGAAGCTTCCGGTGCGAATGACAAGCAATACAACAAGCCGTTTCCAAATTTCTGGCGAGGTGAATTGCGTCACAGTGCTTTTTTGTCGCTGACGTTACCCACCCGACCTTACTATGCCGTGCAGTCGATAAAATAAAAAGCAAACAATAAATTAAATAAATAAATTAAAAGCATAAAATGGCGACAATTTACCCATCGCAACATATATATATATAAAGACGGAAGCTGATGATGGTTCGCCTGAAATAGGCCTAAACTTCCGATTTACCATGAAATAACGTATCTGCCTGAATTTTTTCGTATATATATATATATATATATATATATATATATATGCGATGAAGTATTGTAACTGTTTACGCTTTTACATCATTCATACTGTTGTTCTCAATTTATTACTATATTCACGACATTTCAGTCGTTTTAGGCTCCGGCCTTCTTCATATGAAGATTATTTATTACTGTCTCTTTGCGTTTTCACACTATACCTGAAAACATTCGGTTAAATTTAAAGTGTTAGTAAAAGTGTTGTCGTAATGGATTAGTCTATTCATGATAAGTAGTACTTGGTACTTGTCAAAGGGAAAAGAAAGAAGATAGCAGGGAATTGTCCAGCTGAGTACTGAATACTACTATGACGACTGATTTTCTTGAGTTAAATGTCGTGCCTTACCAGACTCCACATCACAACAAAAAGGCTTTTTATTCTTATCTTTTTCTTAATTTTCTTTTGAATATTATAAGTATGCATAAATATAAGTACTTATTTATAAATAAATATATAAGTAGATCATATATTTGAGGTGAAGCAGCACCGAAATCTTCACATTGGAAATATATACGGCCTTAAATCAGGAAACAGTTTGGTAAACGAAAGATAATTGATTAGCCACTTGTGTAAACACTTAATGCTATCTGAATTTCTACCACTGATGAATTTGTTCAAGTTGCAACTAAATGAATAGTACCATCTATCACTCATTATTACCAACAACTTGTGGATCAGTTGTCAGCGTTCAGAAATGTGTTTTCAAGATAAATGATTACTATTGCTATTAGGATTAAGAAATAGTCGTCAGTGCAGTGTTGAATAAAGGCGAAATGATAAAGATTAGAGAGAAGACACCTTGACTTAGCAGCCTTGATAGTTGCATAACTCGTCATGACCAGCCATTTCCCCCAGAACAACACTATATAACGCGGTAAAAGGATTTCATCAGACTAAAATAAAGAAGAAGTTCGATGTGGAGTAATAGTTAACAAATTTGTCTCGCTAGATCAGTGGGTTCCCCATACTGACGGTCTTGTTCCATATCCTACGATAGCAGATCATTTTGAGCAATTCAACGTGGGGTAAACGTTAGTAACGTTGTCTCGCAGGCCCAATTCCGACTGAGTAGTGAGTTCGATTCTCACTGGGTTCCCCACGCTTTCGGCGTGTTCCACATCTAACTACGATTTGAAGAACATTCTAAGCAATTTATCGTTGTGTGATGATATATTGTCTCGCGAGACCAATTACGACTGAGAAGTGAGTTCGATCCTCGCTGGGTTTCTCCATACTGTCGGTCTTGTTCCATATCTAAGCTACGCTTAGAGAATCACTACAACTTCAGAGTGTAGGTGATATGCGCTATTTTGAAAATCGTGGAGTGGTTTTCCGTTTCTTGCTCCACGGTTTTTAATTCAGAGTCGTCGTTATCCTAGACAGTCCAAGGCTAGAGTGCCTTTAAATTTAAATGTGCAAAAATTTCCTGTTCGAAGTTAAGCAACACAGAACCTTGTCAGTACCTAGATAGCTGGGAATACCAGCTGCTGTAAGCTTCCATGTGTGGCAGTGTTAATCGGAGATCCGCGTTCAAATTTTAATTTGGTTCTTATTATTCACTTATGCGTAAACTAGCAGTATAGCCCGGAGTTGCTCGTGTGTAATGAAAGCTTTAAAACTAATCCACGGTCCTGGAGCTCAGATTCTTTGGACATTGGCACGAAAGACTAAAAAGCAATAGTTGTTTACAGTTAAAGCGAAACTGTAGACTGAAAGAAAAATGAATAGATGTAAATCAAATTTTGATTTACTGGTATCTATATCAAATAACTTTTTTCGTCGTAAATTGAATTTTGAAGGCTAAATAAGTCCTCTGAGTAAACGGTATCATGGCTGAGACTAAGAACTACAATTATACCTACTTAGAGCCAAATCCGAAGCAACAACTAAAATAAAAAGGCTGATAAAAATGTAGGCAGATAAACAGACACACAGAGAAACATTTTGCCTTATATATATATATATATATATATATATATATATATATATATACATATTATCGATTTTCTGCACTATTGTAAGAACTACAACCTTGAAACTTTATCGGGGGTACCTCGACACAAAACCTATCTAAGAACACCCGCAGACGCTTATAGTACAACTGTGTAAAGTTTCAAGAAAATCGGTTCATCCGTTTCGGAATCTATACGTAACGGACGGACACACACACACACACACACACACACACACACACACACACACACACACACACACACAAAGTTCCATATATAAATAAGTTTAGATTAGATTAGATACCCTTGCTGAAGGTTTATGAATCTATATCTTTTCTCCCCAGCTATAGGTTACTTAGATTAGTAAGACTTGTATCAGTAAATTGTTATCTCCAAAAATCTTACAATTTGAAAAATATTTACTTAATTTAAATATCCTAGAAAAAGTTGAAAAGTTCTATTGAACGAACCTATCAATTCTTTTCCATGTGTATTCGGGTCGTTAGAGATTATAGCTCTCCATAAATCCCTGTCCTTTGTATTTCTTAATAAATTTGGTCTTTTTTTAAATCTCTCCTAAACCTTGCTCCGCCATGCATTTTTACAAGTTCATTAGGTAGGGTATAGGTTGTTTTCTCTTGTCTCTCTTGCTTCCGTCTCTCTTGTGAGTATTACATTTTCCAAGCCCTCTTTCCACACCATGCACACTAGAAAGGTCATTTTTTTTCTTTTTTCGTCGTTTCTAACAAGTTCAGTCGTAAACTATTTGACAGATTTCTGTGTTTTTTTTTTACTTAAAAGATTGGGTGATATCAAAAGATAGATATCATCAACGGTGGATAAGTGGGTAATAAAATTTGATTTTACTTGAAAATGTCACTAAATTAGTGCCAAAATTGATTATCCGAGACTGGGTTCAGACCAAGGATAAGTCAGTTAAGTGCCATGCGCTATACACGCTTTGGGCGATCATGTCTCGAAAGAGACATGACTGACTGGGCAGAAGATTATCCCGCAGTAGGTTGCCATTGCTTTCTGCGGTAGATTGGTTGCCGACCAAGGCTACAGAATCCAATCTGTCTGGAGGGAAGAGACGGATTAATACCTTTCCCAAGGGTATTTGCGCGTAAGTGAATGCAAGGAATTTAACTGGAATTCGAACTCGGTTCCCCGATTTCTCGTTCCACAACGCACATCCCTAGGATAGTGTGCGCAATTCACCCTAACCCTAACCTCTGGCTGGCGGAAGGAGAAATGTATTCCTTATATTTCACAAAGGCGTTAGTACGAAATTGAACTTGAAATTGAAGATGAGTGCTAAACTGGATTTCGACTCGCCAATTCAAATTTCTACATCAAAACCAATGACACGACCCGCATATCCTATGATCATTATACATGGTTTGGTTTGTTTCTCATGTTTTCGTCGTTTCTAGCATGTTCAGTCGTGAACTGCATCATATTCCCTTTCCAACGATACCAAATTTAACTTTGTCACTTTTATAGGTTTTGGTATTTTTTTATGGATAGTTATGCTGGACTACATCAGTCAGTTAAGTGCCATCCGTGATATACGCTTGCGCGATCATGTATCGAAAGAGACATGACTGATTGGACACAAGATTACCCCACATAGGTTGCCATTACTTTCCTGCTGTAGACTGGTTGCTAGCCAAGGCTATAGAACCCAATCTGTTTTGTTATTTAACCCATAACTAGAGAGAAGAGACAGATTAATACCTTTCCCAGGGGTATTTGTGTGTAAGTGAATGCAAGGAATTCGACTGGAATTTGAACTCGGCTCCCTGATTTTTTCGTTCCGAGCCGATATCACACTGCGCTACATACTAGGTCATAAACTGTGTATGCTAGTTGAGCGGTATTAAGACCTGTTTAACAAATTTATCTATTATCATTTTTTTTAACTTAAAAAAAAAATGGGTAATCAGTCCATTCATTCGATATCGACTCCAGTCATTTTTTCAACTACGGAATGTGGCTTCCTCTGTGTCTTCTACAAATATTTTAACGGCTTTTGCTCTGACAAGCTTAGCTCACTGGTAACCCCCTACATAAATTAACTCGAGCTACTAGAATGGCAATTTGGTCCCACTCTTTTACAGCCATAACAGTCAAATGTAGCCGCCACTTCTATTCCATTAGTTTCTTTTCTCGTACTCCCCACCCTGTGAAAATCCTTTCCGTATATTTGTTTTTCTTATAGCTACAATCTACAAGAGTTTAAGTGCAATGTCAATTGCCATCTCTTATCTCCCATCTTTCTCTTATTTCTTTCGCCCTGTATCTTCAAGTTCTTCCTTTTCGTTCTACTCTCGCGTAACTCTTTACACCAGTATTTCCATCAATTTCTCATTCATTCTCCGAAACACCCTGCTCATCTTTCATTTAGCTATCCTCTGATGATGCCCCCCTGCTCACCAGTGGCAGTACTATCTTGCTTGGGGGTGAAAATATCAGCAACGAGAAAAATGAATGGTGGAAAAAAAGGGATAATGGAATAAAATTTGATTTTACTTGAAAATGTCACTGAGTTGGGGTCCAAAGTTCATTAAAATCATTTTTTGGTCGCAAAAAATTTTCTAAGTGTATCTTTAGAATTTGGAGATGTAGTGTATTGCTTTCTCAAAATTATACTTGGTAGAGAGAGGCTGCCGCATAGATTCAAGGATTTCTAGTGTCAAGCAAAAAAAAAAAAAAAAAAGAAAAGAAAAGAAAGAAAATAAAGGAAAAGCCCTGAATATATATTAGAATACATGGGGATTTAAAACTTCTAATGCCTTCCAGCTTGATAGTGAAAAGCCGATATCCCAACACCAAGCACACCCATCCCATTAAAAGTGTAAAGACAATGTAGTTACATGTGAGATTGAAATTTACCCTTTCATATTGTTAAATAAATTAGTTTACTATGTAAGGTCTTATTTGTGAAATTCATACGCTTGTTTACAGTGTCAAGTAAATTGTTTTAACTTTGAACTAGGCCCAATATAAAGAACATTCGTTGTATATATGTTTGGTAGGCGCTGGGTTATGAATTAGGAATGATGGAGTAGCACCCCGAAAATGTTTGGGAACTGCTGATCTCAAGGCGAGTCTGACAAAAACTTACAGCCTGGTAACCTCTTTGGACATCTCGATTTACTAAGTTAATTAGAGTGCAAGGATACCAAACTTAAAGAGTGAACTCAGTGTGTACGCGATGATTTTTACAGCACAGGATGGTAACTAGTTTTGCCAACTCCCTAATATGGAAATTCGGAGCATGGAGTTCTAATTCGGGGGCCGGGGACCCTGCAGACAGTTCCCAACCATGTGGTTCATGAACTCTCTTAAAGACAGTTTCGCAACAATCGGGTCACGGGCTCACACATCTTAATTAAATCAGGAACATAAGTTATTAAAGAGGGAAAGAGAGTTACAAGGGGTAGAGGCAGGCAATGTCTCTCTTGTATTCTAGCCGTTCGTGTTTAAGTAAAAAGCAACATTATACATAATTTTAAAAAATTGTCAATTCTTAAAATGTGGTGCAAAAACGTATCTAATATCAATTAATGTGGTATACATTCTTTAGCACCAAAATGTGAGACAATTCTGCATTTTGAAGGGTGGTTGGCAAACCCTGTTGTGGCTTTAGAAAACAGACTATTTTTTTCTTTATTCTCCCAAGCAAGAGTTTGAGTTTTGTTAAACGGCATATCAACCGCTGTGGCTTATTTATTGCCGAAATGTTAGGCTTTTAAGGTATTTTTTTATGTTCGGTTATAGTAAGAAGGCTGATTTAGTCAGAGTTTGGTGAAAAGGTTTTTGTTTTTGTAATTTTTATTTAATTTTAGAAAACGGAAGCTGTCTTCTAGTTTTGTATTCAAAAATGTATTGCTGGTAAGTTTTTCTTCAAAAAGTTCACTATTTTCCCATAGCTGGGACGCTAACAGGCCTTAAAACTCCGGGTCAGGGTGGACCTGGGAACAACAGCAATTAAGAGGTGGTTCCATGCTCCTCACTACCTCCCAATTAGAAGCTTTGCTACCGGATGCAGTTTACCATCATACCCAGGACAAGCAAGAAGCGAATCAGAAAAGCTAGTTAAATATATTTACTCTGGTCTACTCATTGAGATGTGAAAATTTTGGGTTTAAGATGAGGAATCTGAGTGCGTAAACCTAAGCAAAGAAAAAAAAATTGCCAAGCCCTAGCAACCATCGGTTGCACTGGCATCGGTATGCCTACCGATTAGTGCAGTAGGGAGATGTAGCCTCGGATAGCTGTTCCCCGGGGCCGGGCACGCGGCAATAGTCATTTTCCTCAGTTGCGCCTCTATCCGCGGGCAGAGCTACAACTGAGTTAGTCACACTCTGCCTGAATAGAGAAACAACTGAGAGAGAATAAAATCTGCCCAGCATGTGCCAGCAGGCGATAATCGTAGTTGTTTGTGTTACGTTTCTATAGAGAAAGACTAATTCTCGAAATGTTTAGTTTCAATCTTTTGTTTCATCGGTGGAATTAATTAAGCATAAGTTGTAATACACGTGATAACAGTGTTACTATCCACTCATGTAGATGGTGGTTCGTATGTGGAAATTATAAGTGGTGTATTCAGTGGAGGCGAGGAAGATGATACTAATACTACCACGACTTTTTTTTTTAATCATATCACCCCGAGCAAGGCGGTAAGGCCACTGGTGTGCAGGGGGCTACGTAAGAGTGCAAAGATTGGAAAAGAGAAAGCCGGAAACCACATCATAAACAGGGAACAAGGGATGAGCCTCTACACCTGTTCAATAGACGTGGGTGGAGTGTGAACCCGGCGATAGTTCAGTCTATCTACTCCAATTGAAAAAAAAAAAAAGGGAAAAGTGAAAATATTGGAAAAGAGAAAGCCGGAAACCACATCCTAAACAGGGAACAAGGGATGAACCTCTTAACCTGTTCAATAGACGTGGGTGGAGTATGAACCGGGCGATAGTTCAGTCTATCTACTCCAATTAGATTTCTACTTCGCACCAGCATTACTTACAGTAGTCGGTTAAATTTGAGAGAATGATTTTTACGTACAAAAATGATGATAGAATTTATGGTGGTAATACGGGAGTCGTTAAAATGTTCTAAGCCTCACCTAGAAGCAGTTGAAGTAACGAGACAGTTTTTTACTATCATCCCTATTGGCATCAGTTGTTAAGCATTGCAAACTCATTATGGCAGAAGGTGGCTTCTTGGTCCTCCGCAGTACATTCTCATCATTGTTTCCAAAATAGGAATCATGAAAGTGGGATTTGAGTTTAAGAAACTGGAAAAAATTAAAAATGCTAGGTCTGGTTAGTAAGTGGGGATGAGGAAGCCATTCAAAGCCACAATCACTGCTTCAGCTACTGCAACCTAGTAAGTGAGAATAGGCACCTTATCCTAAAGAAAGTGCTTCTCTCTGAGTTTCAACTTGATTGCTTCTTTCAGTTGTCTTGATTCTGATACATAGTACTGTTTTTTAATAGTTTTTTCCCCCATTTTCCAGGTGGTCTACACCTTCAAAATCCCAAAAGACGGAACCCATCACCTTGTCAGCAGACGCTACCTGCTTACATTTTTTCGGGGTGTAGAACTGGTTTTATTTCTACTGTTTGCTTTGAATCTTAGATTCAGATTCGAAGTGGCGAACTCAGGTTTCATCAAGAGTTACTAAACTGGTGGAAATTCTAAGAATCAGCCTGGAAGCGAGCCAGAAGTGTCCTCGAAATGTCATACTTTTTCAGCTTCTGCTCTGATGACAGAATTCCTGGGACCCATCTTGCAGACAGCTTGTTCGTTCTCAGGAGGATCTCAGTTAAAAGTATGGACTGAACCAGAGCTAATACCTATGAATTTAGCTATCTGTCGGATAATAAAACAGATGTAATCTCCCCAAATCTTTGTTATCTTTCCTAAATCCTGTTTTTTCAGCCATTTAATCAAGCTCGCTTAGTAGATTATGTGTTGTTTTTCTCACTCCTTCTTGCCTTCAATCTGTCATTTGCGTTGTAAAATTTCCAAGCTCTCTTTTCTCATTATGTGCTCTAGAAATTTCCACTTAACTGTTTAAATTTTCTTAAAAAAAAGTTCTCCGGAGATAAAACTATCTCTTGATATATTGTTATAACTCGTTTGTCGTGGTTATAATATTAAGTCTTGCTTAGGCTAGTCGCCGTGACGTCTGTTAGAAATACTCTTGACTAACTCCAACGATCTTTTTTTTTTCATAATCACTTGGAGTTCTTTATTTAAGTTTATTTGCATTACAAGGCCTGTATTATTTACTCCACAACATGTATAGACATAGCACGGGAACCACATTCGGTCATCAATAAATGATATTTGCTATTTGATTTCACCGGTTGGTAGAATACAACAGCCACTTTGAAATTTGTAGGGTGAATGGGTCTTAGTAGCATTTCTTTATATTTTGTTATATTTTATCATTTAATCCCTTCTCCGTTTTCCTTTTTTATATAAAATGTTTAAAGATATTTTTGTAATATATTGTATATAAATAAAAATTTTTATTTCGTGTGATTTGTTCCCCTTCTTTAGGCTCCCCTGTGAATATGTAGTATTATGGTATATGTAGGATTGTAAGATGATGGACGAGTTCTTGTAAATGGAAAAATTGTGAAGAGTGATTGGATCATGAATGTAATTAGCTAGGTATAGGATAGTTAATGAGTACCACCCTCTACGCACTTCGATTTTCGGCCTTATGCTTCATTTTTGTACTGAATAAATATCTTAGCTAGGTATAGGATAGGTATATTTTATACAATAATGAATATTCATCACTAAATGATGTTTCTGGTTTGTTCCTCAATTGCAAGAATCAAGGATAGAAACTCACTTTATTTAGCATTATATTTATCCACAAGTCCTTTTCTTAAGTTTTTCAGTGCGTACAAGATTTAATTCTTGCTATTAAACAAGAATATTCAATAATATGAAATTAAATGGACACACACATACACACACACACACACACACAAGAACAAACAGGGAGAAAAAAAAAACAGTAGAAATTAATAACTGTTATCGATCCTTTCCAATCAAATAAAACAGCTGTGCATCAAGACTAAAAGGGCGGGGGATAAGTGGTGTAGAACTGTTTTATTTTTCTTAGGGGGAGGGGCCCTGTTTTATTCTTTTGCTCCTTGCTATCTTTTTCTTTTCCGAATTTAAATTTTTGGTGTTTATACTTTTTCTTTCCTTCTGTTCATGTCATATATATATATATATATATATATATATATATGATTATTTAGGCTCTCACACCCTGATTGAACACTCTGAAAGAATGGTAGACTTTGAAAAACAGTAGCTACTCTAGCATATACACATCGTTCATTCAACAATTAATTCGAACGCTCTCAGCTACTGGGCGTGTATAATGATAATATACACGCTAAAGTGTCTGCCTCCTTCTGCTGAGCGCCCATGGGTTAAAAGCAATCGGTGGCTAACCGTACGGATGAGCTGTGATACAGCGAAACGGACCGGTCTGCGGATGACTATATATATAGTTTGGTTGAAAAGTAGCTGTCCATTTTGAAATACTTATAATTTTTTTATTAATTAAATTATATATATATATATATATATATATATATATATATATTGTGTGTGTGTGTGTGTGTATGCTTGCGTACATGTGTCTGCCTCTGTGTATGTGTGCTTATGTATACATTAATAAGCGAATTTTTGTGTATGTATATACCTACGTGTATTCGTTTATGTTTATGCTAGCCTTTTGGTTTGTGTTTCTATTTGTTCGTTTGTTTCATTTATTCACATCTGGTTACCGTCGGTCGATATATTTGTCTTGGTAGTCGCTGTTCGTTTTTGTTAGTCGTCATTCGCTTCGGCATGTCAGTCGTAGAGGCTGATAGCGAGACTGTTTCTTCTGTGATTACAAGAATCCGATCCAAGGGGAGAAATGGTAGCTTCATTCATTGACCCTCGCTGAGGTTTTGTGCAGACAAAAGAAGGTGGGGATGGAGTTCAGCGGTTGGCATTTGGCTGTGGAATTCTGCCTCCATTCTTAGTTGTTCTTCGCAAAATCCTGCCACAAGAACCGGTGGCTCCGGCCGGATGTTAATTTTTCCTCGCCGCGGCCATTCGACACCAACAATGGCGTAGTTTGACAACACTAGCAAGGAGCGTCGGGGTAGGCTTCCCATGGAGAATGAAATTGTGTGAAAAGACAAATAAATAGAAACAAACAAGAAAGTCAAGTGTTGAAGTGGTGGTAAAATAAAGAATAAAATGGTAAAAATATCACCAGAAAATGGTGAAAAAAAAAGAAAAAAAAAAAGACGAAATAAAAAGTTAAATGAAAAGTAATCATTAAGAAGAAAATAAAGTTGTAGTAGAGTTAATAGTATTAAGAAAAGAAAAGAAAATGAAATTCTAGATAAAACTGGAATAAATGAATTCCTAAATATCTGTGTTAGTAGTGGAATGAATAACAGGAGTTATAGAAGATAAATGAAAAGAATAAAACAATGAAGTAAAACATGAAAAAGTGAGAGAAAAAAAGAAAAGGATATCAAAGCAAAATGAAGAAAATAAAAAGTGAGAAAAAAGAACAGCAAAAAAACCAAAAAAAAAAACCCCCCAAAAAACGGATAAACTAAAAAGAACAAAAAGTAAAACGGAATAAAAAATGAAAACAAAAAAAAAAACGAAAAGTTTAAAGTTTAATAAAATGAAGAAAGCCAAAAAGAAAAAAGAGGAATGTTTACTAAAAAGACTGCCAGAAAAGAAAGATGAAAAGAAGAAATAAAAAAAATTCAGTAGAAAAGGAAAAGAGAATAGAGAGAGATAGAAAAAAAAGAGAGATAGAGAGAGGGTGATAGAGAGCGAGAAGAGGAAAATGAAAAAGAAAAAGAAAATAAAAAAGGGCTAAAAAAATTAAAATAAGAATAAAAATGGCAAAAATAAAAGATAACGATAGTAATTTTCCTGATGCTTTAACGCATATTTTAAAGAAAATATAATCAATATTAGTATTATGTGATAAAAATAGTTAGATTTGTTAATTTTACGATATCTTCATGGGTACTCTTCATGTTTTCATGGGTACTCTTACATAGGCATCATGTGAGGATAAAATATACTAAGAATAATTAAATAAACTAGCCTCATTAACCCTCGTCTCCCGTCCCAGTACCTATTTCATAACGACGAAGTTTTTGGTCGTGTGTTGTTCGTGGATGTGCCTTGTGGTGCAGTGGGTATCGGCTCGGGGAGCCGAGTTTGAATTTCTTGCATTCACTTGCGCGCAAATACCCTTAGGAAAGGTATTAATCCGCCCAGTTATGGGTGAAATAACAGGACAGATTGGGTTCTATGGCCTTGGTTGGCAACCAGTCTACCGCAGAAAGTAATGGCAACCTACTGCTGGATAATCTTCTGCTCAGTCAGTCATGTCTCTTTCGAGACATGATCGCCCAAGTGTGTATCACGTATGGCACTCACCTCACATTTTTGTTCGTGGTGGTAGTGTTATTTAGGTTTCTAGAAGATGAAGATTTTGATAATTCTATCGATTCAGATGAAAATGTCGCTTTTAATATCTTATAAAAACAAAATGTACTATCCTAAAAAACTTTTGGTTTCGGATACAACAGAAGAAAGCAAGACAAAAACGAAAAGAAAAAAAAGGAAAAAGAAATATAAAAAAATATATCGTCTTGTTTTTGCTTAATTTTTCCCTTTTCTTTCTTTTTTTTTCTTTCTCAATCCCTTCATCTTTTGTTCAGTTTATTTCTTTTTTTTTATCTTTATCCTTTTCTTTTTGTTTAAGCCATATTCAGATTCATGAACATCATGAACTTTAGTCGATAATGTTTAAATTAAAGTTTTATTCCTCTCGTCATTCTCTTTTCTTTTGCATTCACCTTCTTTCTTTTTTCTTTTTGATTTTCTTTGCGTGTGGATAAAGGATAAGGAAGTCGGATATGTCAGATGTTTATCTGAAGAAAGAATCCAATGATGGTTAAAAGAGGCAGACATTAGAAGCGCAGGAGAAAAAAGACGAAAAAGTTAAGAAAAGGCCTAGAAACAAAGAACAGAGTATTGGATTGCTATGTGATGTTAGTTCTTCAACATGGCAGTGAATGCTGGACAATATCATCAAAGATGAAGGAAAAACTTGAAGCAACCGAAAAACTTGAAGCAACTGATTCAACAGAAAGATGCTGCGAATATCATGGATCGAGCATGTGAGCAATGATGAGTTTTTGGAAATGATGGAAACGAAAAAGAAATTAATACTAAGCATCAGGAAGAGACAGCTGAAGTTCCTGGGACATGCAATGAGGAAAGAGGGCTTGAAGAACCTGATACTAACAGGCCAGATAGAGGGCAAAAGAGACTGGGGAAAGCAGCGGATAACATATTTGAAGGACCTAATCAGGTGGATGATGGAACAAAGGTTTGCATGGTGTAACAGGAGAAGGCGTGCTCAGAGCCACCAGGGACAGGGGGGACGTGGAAAGCCATGTTCGCACACGTCCTGAAAGGACAGGGCACATAGAACAAGAAGAAATACAACACAAGATGGCGTTAAATCAAATTCAATCTTTGGTGGAGGTGAAATTAGTGGCTATAATACCCATAAGTTCATTGTGCGATAGATAAATTGTTCAAATCACGCAAAAATGAAAATCACATTTATATCTCATTTAAACAGATATTTTTAGTAAAATTATTAAAAACTATCTTGAAATACTAAAGAGTATTAAAGAGTATTAAAGAGTATTAAAGAGTATTTCATTGAATCAATGAAATTGCTATTGACTTCAAGCACTGTCTCCAAATTTCGGAATCTCCTGTAACTCTTCTGGATGATCTCCTTTCTTAAGTTGGTGAATGCTGTCATAATCCTTGCCTTCAGATCATCTTTGGTGTTACAAGCAGTTTTGTTGGTCTCTGGCTCAACCACACACCACACACAATAATCAAGTGGGTTGCATTTTCAGTTAAGAGAAATAGGTAGCCATATGTAAGGAATGATGTGGTCGCACTAATTATCAGACAGTCATGACTGGGTTCTCCTGCCTGTGCAAAGTCCTGTTGCTAGCAGCCATTCTCTTGACCCAGAGCAGTATTTACTTTCTCAAAAAACTTGCTGAAGGCCCCCGTCTCGATTCTGAGGCTATGTGGGAAGATGAATGGATGTAGAACGTTGCCATAACAAGCGATCACTGCAAACACGATGATGTTGACTGGATCTCTCATCCAACTCTTTCCGAATCAACGGCAACCTCCTCAGATTAACACACATACATGGTAAAATGTTCAGATATTAAAGTTTTCAGCGAGAAGTTCAAGCAATACAGCCTGCCGTTTTCAAATTTCTGGCAAAGTGAATTGCGTCATAGTTGTATTTTTCTCACAGACGGTGCCCAACTGACCATACTATACTGTGCAAAAGACAAAAAATAAAAAAACAACTAACACGGATTCGCAAAATTAAAATTTTAAATAGCGACAATTTATCCATGTATATGAGGAGGTTTTTCGATTGAAAATGATTCACTGGAAGATGTCTTTCGTAACAGACGGTACTAAGCACTGGTGATGGTAAACTGAGACCTATTTTTGAAACTAATGCACTTCAAATGAGCTAGATGCTAACACTAGGGATCACCGCAATAATTAAACTCTCCGGCTGCATTTGTATTGCATGGGAAAAAATGTCTCTAATTAGGTAATCTACTAACACTATGAACAAAAGAGGAAACTGCACGGACATTTATGATTATTTAATATTTGGGATAGAAAGATATAAGAATGAAGAGAACATAAATCCCTTTACTATGGACAAGCAAAAATGGACCTAAATGGCATCGCAACATAGGCTTCAATCAGTTTCTCATTACAGTAACGTAGTGTCTCTTAAAGGATGTGCGTTGTGGTGCAGCGGATATCGACTCGGAACGAGAAATCGGGGAGCCAAGTTCGAATTCCAGTTGAATTCATTACATTCACTTACGCGCAAATACCCTTGGGAAAGGTATTAATCCGTCTATTCCCTACAGTTATAGGTTAAATAATTGGACAGACTGAGTTCTAGAGCCTTGGCTGGCAACCAATCTACCGCAGAAAGCAGATGGCAAGCTACTGTGGGATAATCAACTGCCCAGTCAGTCATGTCTCTTTCGAGACATGATCGCCTAAGCGTGTTTCACGTATGGCACTTAACTGACTGACTGAGTGTCTCTTTGCCATTTTTCATGGCAATTGTTCTGATGAGCTTTCTTCTTTGGTACCTCGACTTCATGAATTCAAGCATAGTGCTCGATTGACAGCAAGATTTCATCATTTTACTGTTAAAAAGTGTTAGATGCAGCCGTAAGTTCTGTTCTAATAGTTTCTTCTCTTACATCTCTGGTTTTTAGAACCCTCTTCCGGCTTTTTTGCTACGATCTTCAGAAATTAAGTTTAATGTTAGTCTTCATCTGTTTTCTTGGACTCTGTTCCTTTATTGTTAGTTTCTTCTCAGTAGTCACTTGTATCTAAGCGGTCGTATCGCCCTGTTTAAGAAATAACGAAAAACTAGAAAGAGAGTGAATAATTATAATAAAAAAATATATGAAGACGACAAAAATAACATGAGAACTTGCTGTAGGACAGCGGTTATTCTTCTGGACACATAATACAGTACAATCGTTCCATGAATGTCCTCGAGATGAATCGATTGTAAAATATTAAGGGACTAGCAGTATAGCCCGGCGTTACTCGGGTGTAATGAAAGCTTTGGTCCTGGAGCTCAGACTCTTTGGACGTTGGCACGAAAGACTATAGTTGTTTCCAGTTAAAGCGAAACCGTAGACTGAAAGTAAAATGAATGAATGTAAGTAAAATTTTGATTTCCTGGTATCGATATCAAATAAGTTTTTCGTCGTAAACTGAATTTTGAAGGTTAAATAAGTCCTCTGAGTAAATTGTATCATGGCTGAGACTAAGAACTACAATTACACCTACTTAGAGCCGAACCCGAAGCAAAAACTAAAATAAAAGGGTTGAAAAAATACTGACATACAGGCAGATAAACAGACACACACAAACACCTTGCCTTTTATATGTATAAATTATCGATTTTCTGCACTATTGTAAGAAGTGCAACCTTGAAACTTCTGAATCTAGTTTCTTGTCTTTGTCTATGAGTGTATCAAATTTGATTAAAATCGGACCACTTCTTCTATAACCCGATTTTTTCGATTATTGATTTTCGATATTTATCTGGGGTACCTCGACACAAAACCTATCTAAGAACACTTGCAGACGCTTATAATACAACTGTGTAAATTTTCAAGAAAATCGGTTCATCCGTTTCAGAGTCTATAGGTAACGGACACATACACACACACACACACACACACAGACAAATTTTCTTATATAAATAAGTGTCTGGTGACTTTGTAAAGGTCTGGTGACTTTGTAAGAGTCTGGTGACTATTCGACAGATAAATAGAACCAGACAATTGCATTACAAATATTAGCATGAAGGCAAAAACCCAACCTGAGTACTGGGTAGATATGTGCACAGGAAGAGCCACTAGAGCAGTTATGGGAAAACTGCAGCTGGCGAGTTACATGTGACGATTTGGTCTTTCTGAATGGCACGCTTAACTTCATAAGGAAAATAACATTTCTTAAAATGTTGCTTTGTTTTATTTTCACTTGTTCATTCACACTGTCTCACACATAACCACTTGCATAAGCAATGATTCAGTATATACTTTTTTCAATTTGTTACCTTTTCGTTGAATGTAACGTTCTCAGCTAGATTCATAAAAGAAACTCGTACATCTAAAAATACTTTGCTTTAGAAATATCAGTTCAGATATTTCTGATTCTAAATATAAATGTTTTTTGTGTTTCCATTTTCCTTAAAACTTCGTCGTTGCTCATGTTCTTTATCCACGTTATTCTCAGCATCCCTCTGTAGAATCATATCTTTGCTACCCTAGCTCTCTTCTATGAGAAAATTGTGCAGACTTCACTGTCATATATAAAGATTGATAATATATTGCAATTCAGTACACTTTCCTTTGTCTCTGGGGTATGTTTACTTGTTTCTTAATACTTGGCTTAGCTTTTCAAAGGCATCTTTCGCTATCCCATATATTTAGATCTCCTGTTCTTATTGGTCCGTACCATGTATTTCAGTCATTGGTAATCTGCAATCCTTGAGACATATGCCACCCGTTTGGTCTTTTTGAATGGAACGTTTAATTTCATAAGGAAAATAAGTTTCTAGAAAATTCCTTTTGTGTCGTTCTCACTTGTTCACTCACGCGCTCTCTCTTACATAACCACGAACATAACCAATGATTAAGTACAACGGTTCTTGAATTTTGTAGAATTTCCTGGAAAGTAATTTTGTCAGCATTTTAAACCATTGAGAACTTTCACTAAGGAAGATCATACGCGTAAACATCTTTTGCTTTTGAACATTTCGTTCATAAGAATTTTTCTCTAAAGAAGAAATGCTTTCATTTTTCATTTTCAAATGAATAAATTAGAACCTATGCAGCTACATGTGATAATCATATTGTTGACACTGATAATAGTATACTTTTTTTAATTACAAAATAATATTTACTAACAGCTATGGTTTGATTAGTAGGACTCATATCAATAAATCATTGATCTCGTCTCTCCTTCGGCATCACCCGTGTGCCACCTCTGCTTTTGAATTCGTTGCTCGCTGGCCCGCCACCACCGCCGACGACGACAATCGTCACCGCGTATGTCCGTCTCACGCGGTGAACAAACTGGGGATGTCGGACCACTAGCCACGTCTAGCTCTACATCTCCCCTTTCTACTCGCGTTCTGTCCGTCTTACACGGTGGAAACTGGTTGTCTTCCCTTGTTCGCTGGCCGCAACGCATCGACGCCGCCGCCGAAAAAAAGTACAATCTAAAAATATTTTAATTGCTCTAAATTACCAGTAAAAATTACACAAATTAAAAAAAAACAAAAAAACAACAACAACAACAAACAAAACAAAACCAATCAATCCTTTTTCTCAGAATCGCCTCATTGAAAAGGTTAAATAAATCTGATGAGAAGACACATCCATGTCTTATACCCTGTTCTAGTTTTCTATATTTACTGAATTCATTTTCTAACGAGTATGAATATTTAAGTAATAAATACCTTGATACTACATTAGGCATAGCTCTTGTGATTTCTGGAGGTTTTACCAGATACTTATTTTGGTATAATTAATATAGGTTATAGAAAATATCCCAAGACCATAGATTTGCTTGTCAGCTGCCTGACTTTAACCAGTTAGACATGTCCGCTGTGCATTACTGTCCCTTACTTAAAGTAGTGTTGGAGCATTATGATCAGGTGATCTTTTGAAATATAAAGTGGGAAACAGCCAAGGCAAATTGGGATTCACCAAGATACTTAGAATTCACCCACGTACTCAGAACTAGAAATCGGGGTGCAGAGTTCGAATTCCAGTTGAATTCCTTGCATTCAATTACGCGCAAATGCCCTTGGGAAAGGTATTAATCCGTCTCTTCCCTCCAATTATGGGTTAAATAATAGGACAGATTGGGTTCTATAGCCTTGGTTGGCAACTAGTCTACCGCAGAAAGCAATGGCAACCTACTGCGGGATAATCTTCTGCCCAGTCAGTCATGTCGCTTTCGAGACATGATTGCCCAAAGCGTGTATCACGTATGGCACTTAACTGACTGGCTTGGGAATATATCTAATTACTCTGTTTTTCTCTGACAAAATTAAGTATGCCTAGGAAAGTTCAAACAGAAAAACGCTTTTCAATGCCCCCAAAAGATCATCGATTGAATTTTCATAAGACAGGCATGCATCTCGACTTCAGAGAAATAATTTGGTCATAACATACGCAAGGTAAGAGACAGCTGTCAACAGACAGTTTGGTTATGTCTATAACTCAATTTTCAGAAATAATGGACTTAACTGATTCTGTCGGAACGTAGCAGAACTAGGCTAACTGAACTGAAGTTGTGTTCTAACTGGGTCCCCAATCGTAAAAATGATGTGCTGTTTTTAGGAAAAATATTCACCATATCGCTTACAAACTGTCAGTACCGAGATGGGGGGACATTTGGAAATACCAGGTGCTGTAAGCTTGGATTTGCAGGTGGTGTAATAGATAACGGCTGACAATTGAAAATTGGTAGGCCGGGTTCCAATCTCAGTCTGATTCGTTACCGTCGCTTACGCACGCACAAATACATTTAGGAAAGGAATAAATCCATCGCTTCTCCCCCCAGCTATGAGTTAAATAGTAGGACATGTATCAGGAAATCAACATTCTCTAAAAACATCCTTGTAATTCAAAAATATTTTTCTGGCTTTAAATTGCCAGCAAAAGGTTGATAAGCCGTAAAAATCAAGTCAATCAAACTGTGTGACACGATCGGTATTTGGAGGTTTATATAATTGTATCTCGTCGTTGCATTTGCTAACGCGCAAATAACTCTGGGAAAGATATAAATCTGTCTCTTCTCCCTCCAGCTATGAGTTAAATAGCAGAATAGATTAGATTCTATAGCCTTGGTTGGCAAACAGTCTTTCAAGACATGACCGACCAAGCGTGTACCACTTAACTGACTGATCCCGTCATCATCCGTTCGCTCGCTATTCTCTCCGACAATGGTAATAATAGAAAAGCGTGAAAAGTTAGATAAATGTCTAGACGTTGTCAGAGAAATAATTCTAGAATACGAAAAAAGTAGATATATCTATCTATCGCCCGGTTCACACTCCACCCACGTCTATTGAACAGGTTAAGAGGCTCATCCCTTGTTCCCTGTTTAGGATGTGGTTTCTGGCTTTCTCTTTTTCAATCTTCTCAATTTGTTTTTTTTTTTCAATTGGAGTAGATAGATCTATCTATCGCCCGGTTCACACTACACCCACGTCTATTGAACAGGTTAAGAGGCTCATCCCTTGTTCCCTGTTTAGGATGTGGTTTCCGGCTTTCTCTTTTCCAATCTTTTCACTCTTACGTAACCTCCTGCACATCTGTGGCGTTACCGCCTTGCTCGGGGTGATACGATTAAAAAACAAAAATGACAATTGTGTCAATCCATATCGGCGAGCATTGAAAAGTCTGGTGACAAACTGGAAATCCAAGAAAGAATAGAGATAGTTTCGACAGCATTATCATTAAACAGTAAGAATACTGAGATGGTTTTATAGGTCAGTATGGAAGAATAAGAAAAATGGGACAATATCGCGAACGGAAGATGAGGATAGCGAGAGATGAATTAGATATTCGAGTAAAAATTTAGATTTATAAGACTAAAAGTGCTGCTTAAGGTGTACTTGAACTCAGTAGAATAAGAACTAAACAAAATGCCCCTAAATATGGGCAATTGAAGCAGAATAGACTAACCCCGCAGATGAAATAAAGGGATCAATTCGAAATTCCCTGTAGGTTACCAAGATTGACAAGCTGTGGGGAGGGCGCATAATATCACAACAACAAAGTGCGCATTTAAATTATTTAAATAAAAGAAAAAATATTCAAAAATTAGAATTAAAAATAAAAGATGAAAAAAAAATTCAGAACAGATTATTTGATATCAAAGATAATGATATAAATAGTAAGAAAAGGAGGAGAGAGAGAGAGAGAGCAAGAGAGAGAGAGAGAGAGAGAGAGAGAGAAATAGAGAGAGAGAGAAGAGGAGGGAAAGTGAGAGAGAGAAGAGGAATGAAAGAGGATGAAAATAAAAAGAGGGAAGATTAAAGAACTGACTATAGAGAGATAGAGAGATAGAGAGAGAGAGATAGTGGGGAGATGGGAGATAGAGAGAAACGGAAGAGAAAAGAGAGGAGAGATAGTGAAGGGTAGATAGTGAGGAAGAGAGATATATAGGTAGAGAGAGGTGTCGATATAGATAGAAAGAAAAGAAGATAGATAGATAGATAGATAGATAGATAGATAGATAGATAGAAGGAGAGAGAGAGGGGGAGAGAGGGAGAGGGGGATTGGAATTTTATGCAGGATTGATCTTGTTAAATCTATTTTTTTTTACCAGTAAAAACACGTCCTTAACTTTTGTCTGCAATGCACAGGAACAATAGTGCATAATATGTTGAAGAACCAAATGTGCGCATTTCGTGACAGTGGGCTGTAAAGGTTTATAAGTGCAGAATAATAGAAGTTACTTAAACAAATAAACGGTTTGTATTATTGTTCACAACTTGGAAGCAGCAATGATATGAAAATAATTTAAAGGGTGATATTTCCGCAGACGTTTTCTGCTCGTAACACGCACTTGGGCAGAACAGGTTTATGGGAATAGAAAAAAAGGAATAAATTTTATTCCCAAACCATTCTTTTATTCCTTAACGCCTTACGATAGATTAGATTAAGGAAGTGAGCGTATAAAATAAACACAATAAACAGGCAATGTGGCAAGTGCAGGGAACGACATTAAAGGAATAAAGAAGAGTAAGGAAACGGCGGGCTTTAAGGTGGAGAGTAAGAGGTGATGGGACATAATGAGAAAAGAACATGAATTAACGTTTAGACACAAAAAGTTGCTAATGTGACAAAAGGACACAGCTTTATCTCAGGTCCGCAATTTCTACTCTAACAGCTTCTTTTCACGCACTTCCCACCCGTGGAATTCCCTTCCATATATTTGCTTCCCCGACAACTACAATCTGCTGGAATTTAAATGTAAGGTCAATATACATCTCCCCTATCACACCAACTCGCATCTATTCTCTCAAGCTCTTTTTTTAATCTACTCCACCCTCATCTTCGGTATCCTCATCCGTCTATTACCCTCCTCCTGACATTTACTATAACTAACCCCTCTTTCTCATCGCTTTCCCCTATTTAACCCCCTGCGCAACAGTGGCAGTAGAATGTCTTGCTTGGGGTGAGATGATTAAAAAAAAATTATCTCACCCCAAGCAAGGCATTCTAGAAAAAAAGAAAGAAAGTAAAAGGGTCTATCTCACTAGCATTTTTCAACATCATTCTCGAACTGCCCCCAAAAACGAGTTTAATCGTCCTGACAAAATTTAAATCGACCCGAAATATTTTTTTTTAACATTGTTATATTTTATATTTGTTAGTACAGGTAACTAAAAAAAAGAAAAAGAAAAAGAAAAAAAAGCTATACCTAAACTTAAAATGCATTTTTAGAAATGAAAATTCTTTCTTGAAGCTTTAATTTTAGCTTTAACTCAAAGCTAATAGATTAAATTAATATTCACAATAAGCAATAAATCGATGTATTGCAAACTGAATTTGAATAGATTAGAAAGTTATTTTATTTTTATCAGTAATATCTATTAATTCGTCCACATTGACATATTTGACAACACAAAATATTTCTCTTTATTAAAAATCTTTCAAAAATATAATATACTTTAACCATTATTTTAGGAAGATTTGCTTATTTAAAGCTTAATCTGAATTGAAGCAAATAGTACTTACCTTTAGTTTAAAATATCACAGAAAAACATTTTTTAAGCCGAAGGGAGAGTTTTCCTGATGTATTGTGTGATTTATCGACAGCCAGATGTTTGAGAAATTTAAGGAAGTGGTACAAATGAAATTACTTATTTTATATAATTTCTACTTACAAAATAATCTTAAAAATTTAACAAAACGTTTTAGGCATGCAATATTTTATTGAATTTTGGATACTTTGGATTTATAGACTGATGTAGGAAGAAATCTTCTTTAGAAAATTTACAAATAAATTTAAAATTATTATAGAAATTTCACTTATTTTCTGATATTGTCGTGTATGAACATCCGTAGTTTCAAAATTTGAAATGTTTCCTCACAAACAAGCGCACAAATTATTATAATATTAATTTCAATTTTTTAGTTTTTTTCATTTATGATCAGTAATAACAATTTTAATTTAGTAAAAATATCCCTTGACTGCTGCAAATTAATTTATAAATTATTCTAATTAAAATATTTGATTGTTTTTAACACAAAATTGCCCATAATAAATTTTATTTATTAAAACAATAAACAACTTTTGTAAATAAAAATGCCGTAGTTGTTTTTTTAAATTTAGTGATACAAGACAGATTCTATAGGTTTTGATTGACAAAACAAACAATTTAATGATGACTTAAATTCCCCGATGATTTATTCTTATAACTAATATAGACATTATGCCCTACAAAATAAAAGCTCGCAAAATTTGATAAAAATAAAAGAGTTCGATGTAACATAGGTGAAAATTTTTGTTTTTTTTAAACCGATTTTGCAAAAACAATGTTTTAAAAACAATTTAATTAATTTCTGAATAAGACCAGAACATTTTATTAAAATCTGACGATTATCTCATTTTTGCAATAATTTGGAAATCAATGTGTTTTTCAATAAAAGAAAAAAACTCTTAATTTCTCCTACAAAATAAATGTTCCGGATTTACACTAGAAAAACAATATTTTTAAGCAAAGTCTCCATAGTTTTAAGAAAGATAAACGAAAGTTCTAGATAACAATCCTTTGGTATTTCCTTTTAATAATGACACAAAAGTTTTGATAATAAAAATATTGTCATTATTGTTTTGCGTATTTTGTCATTATGTAACCTCTATTTTAGGCATTTGTTTTGGAGGTAGCTCTTTTAATAGTAGAATAGAAACATAGAAACACCATTAAAATGATTCGGAAATAAAAACATAGCTCTTTTAATAGTAGAATAGAAACATAGAAACACTATTAAAATGTTTCGGAAATAAAAACATAGCTCTTTTAATAGGAGAATAGAAACATAGAAACACCATTAAAATGTTTCGGAAATAAAAACATAGCTCTTTTAATAGGAGAATAGAAACATAGAAACACCATTAAAATGTTTCGAAAATAAAAACATAGCTCTTTTAATAGTAGAATAGAAACATAGAAACACCATTAAAATGTTTCGGAAATAAAAACATAGCTCTTTTAATAGGAGAATAGAAACATAGAAACACCATTAAAATGTTTCGGAAATAAAAACATAGCTCTTTTAATAGTAGAATAGAAACATAGAAACACCATTAAAATGTTTCGGAAATAAATTTAAACTAACTCTGAAATATTAAATTTTTAAAATGAATAAGTGCAAAAGGAAATCAGTTAAATTTCACTGCAGTTTTTTTTTTATATAAACATTAAAACTTTATCTTATTTAAATATGTCAGGTAAATCTTGAATAACACATGCTTATTAATTAATTTTCATGCTTTTATCATTAATATTTGGGTTCTTTGTATTCATTTTCTATATAAATAATTTCATCACATTCTAACTATTCACAATAAAAAAAAGTTTTGAAGTCGATAAAAAACATTTTCATTTACAATTATCTCTTTCGTGTTGTGACTAAATTAACTTATTTTACAACAGTAAAAAAGAAAAAAACAACAAAAAGAAACCGCTTTAACCAGGGGTTCAGACTAACTTTCACTCTTTTGTCCCCTAATAGCCCTGAAGTTTTAAAGAACGTTCTTGAATAATTTATCACGTAAATAAACGTATTAATTAAAATTCATTTTCAGAGTAACTTTGAAAATCTCTGCTTGATGCATTAAATTTCTATTCAAAGAATATTTAGAAAACTAGAAGCAAGAGAAACGTGGTTCTACAGAAGAATGCTGAAGATACCAAGGAACGGAAATGTTAAGAACAACAACGTTTTAGAGAAAATGGAAACAAAAAGAAATTTTATACTTAAAATAAGGAAGAGACGGAAAGAGGGGCTTGGAAAATCTGATAGGAAAACACATCACATAGTGAGCTTGAGTAAATGGATGGCGGAACAGGGCTTAGGAGAAATAGCAGAAAGACAAAGTTTATCAAGGATCAGGAAGTTGTGGAGAGCCATGATCAGCTACACTTGAGGGGGCACGACACATAGAAGCTTATTCCTACTAAGTTTTACCAGAATATTTTCATTTACATTTACTTGTCACTTTTGACTAAAATTTCTGAATGTGTTCATCATTTAAAGAAAATTCTCCCAGGGGTGTTTGCGATTTAATTTTTGATGATGGTACACATATTGTGGGGGATCACCCCTATTTGTATACAAAAATGGACTCGCCTGATGTCTATATAGTTGGTCAGTAAGTTGGTGCAGAGTTAGTTGGAGTTGTTTGGATATAGACTCATTACTCGGACATACTATTTCACTTCAAGACTATATATAACTTTTTATACTAATAGTATTCTTGAATTGACAAACCCGTGTTCCAGTTTGTATATCTTGTTCAATATAACTTACATTTTCTATCTCTATATCTGTTTCTGTTATTTATTATTTTGTGTGGTTTCTCGCCCGGAATCCACAACACATATTTTGTATGTTAATGATTCATTCAAGATTTATAACCAAAAATTGAAAGAAAAAGTCTAATTTTCCTGTTCTGTTTATTAAAATAAATTTAGTTCATACAATCAGGACCTAATGATTTTCATTGTAAAAAAAAAAAAAAAAAAAATCCTATAATCTTCATTATTCAGTTGTGTTTTATCCACTAGTTTAAAAGAAATGAATAATTTTTCTTTGATGTATGTGCGTGCATGATCCATTTATTTAGAATTTTGGTGCTAGTATTTACTTGTGTCCCCACGAAGAGAAGTTTTGACAAAAGATCAGTTTCATATGGGGCACCCGAAAGCAGCCACCGCACACATCGAGTGCGCCGATCGAACCATATGGCGGACTGAATAGAATCCTCTCCATTACAATAAGGACAGTTGTGTGTGTGTGTGTATATATATATGTAATATAATAATCTGGCCCCACCCGAGGAAGGGATGCAAGCGGGGGCGTTTTCCGGTCGTTGAAAGGAACGGATGTTTGTTTGACCTTATTTCCGGCAGTAGCGGAAATGGCTACAAGAGGCAAACAGAACAGGTGTCTCTGAGAATTACGTGGGCGTGCGTGGGCGAGGCAAAAAAACCGGAAGAAAAAATCCCGGTTTGGAGATTATAAAAAGACCTCGGCGCCCGAATTCACCAGACAGTCCGGACAGACCAGACCAGAGTAGCACCGACAGAGATCGGCCGGTGAAGAGAGACACTCCCGTCAACCCTTGGAAGAGCGCTCCCTCAACTCTCTGTATCCTAGGCTACACGGTTCATCGTCATCAATAAAAATATAACTCATATTTTTATATACATGCGTGTTTGTTGTTTGTCGCTATATAACATATATATATATATATATATATATATATATATATATATGTGTGTGTGTGTGTGTGTGTGTGTGTGTGTGTGTAAAATGAAAAAAATATATAAATGGAGATAGACACTATTTAGGCATCATCGGCTCTGTACATTGGATTGACATGAGTGAGGCAGCGTCGGCTCAGTGCACTCTTTTTACTACCAATTTTTAAACTTTTACTCCTATTTATGTCCTATGTCTAGCAACAGGACTCTGTAACATGCCAAACAAGCACGAGAACACAGTCATAGCTGTCAGACAATTTATGTGACCACATCACCACCAAATTCCTCGGACTACCATCTCCTTATGTGTAGGGTGCAGTTGAGTAACAGACCAACAAAACTTCTCGTAACACTAAAAATGAATTGAAGACAAGGATTATGCCAGCATTCATCAACTTAAGCAAGAAGACCGTCTAGAAGAGTTGCAGGAGATTCAGAAGTCGTCTGGAGAACTTGGCTAGGGCAGTGGTTAATTTATTGAAAAAGAATCTACTCTTTACTATTTCGAGGTATTTTTGTGTAATTTTGATAAATATATGTGTGAAAATTTTCAGTTTTGCATAATTTAGAAGACAATTATCCATCGCACCCTGTATTTCTAATAGAAATAAAAAAAAATTACGTTAAGGAGATTTTCAATGATACATAAAATAAAACTTTCGACAAGAAAGGAACTATTCTTCCCGTATGCTGTATTTAGCCACCGACAAACGTTTTATTTTCAAAACGAAGACCCAGAAATTAAGGAATGAAAACAATAAAATTTTGCAGGGGCAAAGAAAGGCCAGGAATTGAAGCAAGTTTGTAGCATCTCGGGATGCCCGAATTCTTTACAGTCGTAATGAGTTGTAAAAGGAATCTGCTATCTATTACTATATGGCCAGCGACATATTTTTCTGCGATAAAAACTTGCGTTTCTCCGGGAACATTATACATACAAATTCATACACACAGAAAAATGCATTCAAAACCACCCACATAACTGATTAAGCAAGTAAACAGAACCTAATTTTTACAGCCGAATTGTGAAACTATTTAATGAATAATTTCTCTGTCTAACAGCGGTATTAGGTGAATTGGCCGATAAGATTACATTTGATAGTGTCGACATTTGAAATCGCACCAAGTTGTGATTTTTTTACACGCTCAAGTCCATCTTCGGGCAGAGAAAAAATATGCCAAATTCCTAAGGTGTGGCAGTTGGTCTCTGACTTCGTAAACATTTGCTCTCTTGAACCCAGGTTTGGAATTTCATACTGAACTCGTATCAAAGTAGGCCGATTGCTAGATTTGATCACTGGCGTCTAACACCATCGAAAATCACCCGTCGCCATCATAGAGTAGCACTCAGATGCATCGCCGATTTGTCAGAGTATCTGACGGTTGCCACCGATGAACGCTGAAAAATAGAGTAGATAAAAGTAGAGTTGGGGGTGACAGCGAAAGAGAGAAAGCAAGTCGAGAGAGAGAGAGAGAGAGAGAGAGAGAGAGGGAGAGAGAGAGAGAGAGATTGTGTGTGCATGTGAGAGAGAGAGGGTGAGGGTGAAAGAGAGGCTAAGAAACGTTCAAAAAGAGAGAGAGAGAGAAAGAGAGAGAGAAAGAGGGAAATAAAAACAAATAGAAGGAGAAAAGATGGAGTGATGGTGAGCCATAAAATAGAAAGAAGCAGGTAAATGGATATAGAAAGAAAGAAAGAAAGAAAGAAAGAAAGAAAGAATATCATTTAGATAAATCGAACTATCTAATATAGCCTGGATGTGAAAAAAAGTAAAGAAAGAAAGAAAGAAAGAAAGAAAGAAAGAAAGAAAGAAAGAAAGAAAGAATATCATTTAAATTAATCGAACTAACTAATATAGCCCGGAATGTGAAAAAAAGCAAAGAAAGAAAGAAAGAAAGTAAGAAAGAAAGAAAGAAAGAAAGAATATCATTTAGATAAATCGAACTACCTAATATAGCCTGGACGTGAAAAAAAGTAAAGAAAGAAAGAAAGAAAAAAGAAAGAAAGAAAGAAAGAAAGAAAGAAAGAATATCATTTAAATTAATCGAGCTACATAATATAGCCTGGATGTGAAAGAAAGAAAGAAAGAAAGAAAGAAAGAAAGAAAGAAAGAAAGAAAGAATATCATTTAAATAAATGGAACTACCTAATATAGCCTGGAATGTGAAAAAAAGCAAAGAAAGAAAGAAAGAAAGAAAGAAAGAAAGAAAGAAAGAAAGAAAGAAAGAAAAATAATTAAAGGATCGTGAAAAAGACGAAGAAGATAGAAAATGGGAAAGAAAATAAAAGATGAAAAAGATGATAGAGTTTGCTCTGAGATAGAAGCAGAAAAAAGGAGACAGCCGCTGAATTGGAAAAATTAGATAAAATGGAAAGAAAGAAAGAAAGAAAGACGTGGAATTAAAGGATTATTAAAAATGAGAAAGTGAGAAACAGGTAGATTGAGAAAGAGAGAGAGAGAGAGAGAGAGGAAGAGAGAGAGAGAGAGAGAACAAAGAAACAGAGAGAAAGAGAGAAAAATAAAAAACGAACGGAGTGAGAGTGTGATAGTCTCAGCCCTGAGATAGAAAGAAAAAGAACTAGACAGGCAGAGGATAATGGGTAGAATAAGATAAAATGGAAAGAAAAACAAAGTGTTAATGTTCTAAGCGCCACTCAGATTATGACATTTCGGCCGATATATTCTTAGTCCTTCTTCTGCGGTAATTTTGTAATTGGCGGTCTTTGGAAGCTGCTTAGGATTTTTTTTTTAACTCTTCACTTTGAACATAGGACAATACTAAATCTGTGAACATGTGTTTACCATCAGTAAACATACCAGCAGGATAATGTTAATACACATTTTTGTAGGTTAGTTATAAATGGAAATGACCGTAATCGGCTGCAGATGTGATTACTAAAAAGGTGCATTTAATAATCCGTTATGAAATAATCACTCCACTTAAGACATTCTTAGAAAGCATGTTCGGAAAGTATCGAGCCATAACTCTTAAAGCCCATTAGACAAGAATTCCTTTTGGTGACTTCATTTTTATCATTAATATGCACGGAAATGAGTGAAATGCAATATGTGCTTGCCCATCGTGATAAAACATAATTTTTGACATCGGTTTTTTCCTTCCATCATTATGGCCGATGCTAACCTCCGAGAGATTGATTCATTGCACTTTCTCGCACTAACGTTTTCCACTGGCATGAAGCAGAAAGATTGTATTGAATCATTTGCTAGGTTTACTGCTATGAAAGTTGGTTCACTGTGTCGTGCCAGAGAATTTATCTCGTCTGTTATATAAATACTGCCATGGTAATTGTTCTGATGAACGTTCCTCTATGTTACTTAAATTTTATGAAATTAAAAGTAGTACTAGATTGGTGTCAAGGATTCATAATGGCTAGCAATGGCTTGAAATGGCTAGACTTAAACGCAAGTTCTATGCTAACAGTTTCTTCTCTTGCACTTCTTACTTGTGGAACTCTCTTTAAGCTTCTTGCTTCCTAGTCAACTTTGATCTCCAAAAATTTAAATGCAATGCCAATCGTTACCTTCTATCTTCTATCTTCTTATTCTTTTATTGTTTACTAGCAGTATAGCCCGGCGTTGCTCGGGTGCAATGAAAGCTTTAAAAGTAATCCATGGTCCTGGAGCTCAGACTCTTTGAACGTTGGCACGAAAGACTAAAAAGCAATAGTTGTTTCCAGTAGACCGTAGACTGAAAGAAAAATGAGTGGATGTAAGTCAAATTTTGATTTCCTGGTATCGATATCAAATAAGTTTTTTTCGTCGTAAATTGAATTTTGAAGACTAAATAAGTCTTCTGACTAAACGGTATCATGGCTGAGACTAAAAACTACAATTATACCTACTTAATACCCCTAAATACGAATTTGAACGAGTTACTAGATTAGCAACTAGATCCCACTCTTTTACAGTGAAACCGATAAAATGCAGCCGTAACTTCTGCTCCAACAGTTTCTTTCCTCGCACTTCCCGACTGTGGAATTCTCTTCCAAACGATTGCTTCCCCGACGGCTACAATCTCCAGGAGTTTAAATGTAAGGTCAATAGACACCTCCTAACACACTAACCTGCTCCCATTCTATCAAGCACTCTTCTCAATAGTGGCAGTGAAAGATGATAAAAAAAAAATAGTGAGATGATAAAAAAAAAGAGCCAAATCCGAAGCAAAAACGAAAATAAAAGGGCTGAAAAAATACAGACATACAGGCAGATAAACAGAGACACACACAAACATTTTTCTTATATATATATATATATATATATATATATATATATATATATATTATCGATTTTCTGGACTATTTTAAGAACTGCAACCTTGAAACTTCTGAATATCGTTTCTTATTTCTTTGTCTATGAGGGTATCAAATTTGATTAAAATCGGACCACTTCTTCTATAAACCGATTTTTTCGATTATCGATTTTCGATATTTATCGGGGGTACCTCGACACAAAACCTAGCTAAGAACACTCGCAGACGCTTATAGTACAACTGTGTAAATTTTCAAGAAAATCGGTTCAGCCGTTTTGGAGTCTATAGGTAACGGACACACACACAGTCACAGACAAAGTTCCATTTATAAATAAGTTTAGTTTTTTTCACATATTCTTTAACACTCAGTAACCCCTGAATCTTAGTGGGATTATTGCTTTTCTTGCGGGTGAAACGATTAAAAACCTATCCGTGAAGTAAAAGCTTAATGAAAGAATCAGTCAGTTAAGTGCCATACGTGATACACGCTTTGGGCCATCATGTCTCGAGAGAGTTATGACTGACTGGGAAGAAGATTACCTCGCAGTAGGTTGTCATTGCTTTCTACGGTAGACTGGTTGCCAGCCAAGGCTACAGAAGCCAATCTGTCCCATTATTTAATCCATAACTGGAGGGAAGAGACGGATTAATAATTTTCTCAAGGGTATTTGTGTGTAAAGAATAGCCTACTTGAAATAGAGATGACTTCAGACTACTCTCGATGGGAAATGCCGTTTTAAAATTTTCATCAGCTGTTTGTGTCACTTTCCTTAATCTTGCCCATGTTGTTGAAACAGAGATTAAAAAATCGTATCATAGGGGAATAACAAACCTGGATGATGTGATGTTTTGTAAAAGAAAGAAATAAAAACATTACGGGATGTGCGTTATGTTGCAGTGGATATCGACTCGGAACGACAAATCGGGGAGCCGAGTTCGAATTCCAGTTGAATTCCTTGCATTCACTTAGTTTTCATATGTACAAATATTATCGATATCTATTTGTACGGAGAGTTATAAACAAATCAGTTGCGTCTCTTTCAGTCGAAATATTCTGAAATTGAGAAGAAGCACAAAATAATATAATTTTGTTTGTCAATAATTAAATGATTTTCGGAAACATTTCCCCTGTTTCGGCTTTAAAATACCCAGATCGATCATGAAAAGATGCTAAAATTTAATTTTCGTGGTTTTAAATGAATTTCATGCGTTCATATAATTTGAAATAATAATAATAATAATCATAAAAGTAAAATGACTATACAAAGGAGTCTGGAAAGTTATCGATCCAAACAAGAAAAAATACTCATGTTTGGTGAGGTTTTGTGAAGTATGTTGGGTTTGAGAACCTCGGCAAATCCTTAGTCTTATTATTGATAAGCAATGGCGTTTCTAAGGGGTTGGGCGGAAGAGGCCAAACAACCCCCCGAATGTTGGCTGGCCCCTCAGCTACTCCCCACTATTATAAGCTTCATAAATTTATGAAACTGACCGGTCTTTTTATAAGATTTGATCTTCAGAACTTTTCCCTCTGCATTTTCTTTTTCATTTTAGCTTTTTAAGGACACAAATAGAGACCAGTTTGAAAGAACCCCCCTCCAAAAAACAAAAAAACAAAAAACAACCAGATAGATAGAATTGACATGTTGGCGTTAGTATTAACCCTTTGATTATGTTTTGAAATTAACCTCTCTTGTGTTCCAACAGCCTGAGAGTGGAAAAGAGGCCAAGAATAGATTAAAACTTCACTACTATGAATGAAACGCTATTCCGTTTAATTTAGTAAAATAACATACTTATACTCAAACTCATTACTAAGTTGTGTATACGATAGGGGGGTGTAGTATGAAAATGAAGACGTTGCTTGAGTTTGCCCCCTCCTCCTCAGAAAAAATTTCGGCCCCTATGTGACCCCCTCACTTTCAGAGTTCCACAATTGGCACTGTTGATAAGTCTAATGTAAGTTCTTTTGATCTAGTGTCAACGAATTTGAACATCACGCATAGAAGTGAACAGGAAAACGATTAATATTGATACATCAGTGTAATACTTTGAAACATGCAAGCAAACTTTCAGAATATTAATTGGGCTTTAAAATGTCATTTTTTACGTTGTAATTATATCACTAAATATTTTTCCCAAATTATATTGGCCCGTAAAAACTGATTTAAGGCCATAAAAATGAAATTTAACATTTTCTGAGAATTCTTCTTCTTCTATGTGTCCTGTTCTTTCAGGATGTAGGCGATCATGGCTTTCCACATCTCCCTATCCCTGGTGGCTTTTAGCACGCTTTCTTCTGTTGCACCATGCAACCCTCGTTCCGTCATCCACCTGATCAGGTCCTTCAAACATGTTATCCACTACTTTCCCCTGTCACTTTTCCCCTCTATCTGGCCTGTCAGTATCAGGTTCTCCAAGCCCTCCTTCCTCATTGCATGTCCCAGGAACTTTAGCTGTCTCTTCCTGATGCACAGTATTAATTTCCTTTTCGTTTCCATCATTTCAAAAACCTCATCATTGCTCACATGCTCGGTCCATGATATCCGCAGCATCCTTTTGTAAAACCACATTTCAGTTGCTTTAAGTTTTTCCTTCATCTTCGAAGATATTGTCGGACATTCACTGCCATATTGAAAAACTGACATCACATAGCATTCCAGTACTCTCACCTTTGTTTCTAGCGAAATTGTCCTGTTTCTTAATACTTTACTCATCTTCTGGAATGCGTCCTTGGCCATGCCAATTCGCCTTCTTATCTCTGTGTCGCACTTTTTGTCTTCTGTTTGAACACTTCCCAGGTATTTAAATTTTTGTACCTGCTTGATTATAGTATCTCCCACCCGTATTTAGCATATTGGGCTGCCCTTTTTGCTGATGACCATGCATTCGGTTTCCTTGCAGTTTATTTGTAGTCCTTTCTTGTCACTCTCTTCAGCTACCTTCTGTAGGAGGTCTTGTAGTTTCCTTTCTGTGTCTGCTATCAGCACTGTATCATCTGCGTACCATATGCTGTTTAAATTGTAGCCTCCGATAACGAATCCTGGCATAACGTTTTGGATCCTCAGAATAGTCTCGCTGTACAAGTTGAATAGATCCGGTGAAAAGACACATCCTTGTCTTACGCTCCTTTCAATCTTTGTATATCTGCTGAATTTTCTGAGAATAGTTAGTGTATTTTAAGAAAAGAAAGTGATGAGATATTCTAATCTTTGGTTTTTTAAGTGTTTACACAATTATGTTTGTTAAGAAACAGATTCACTTTCAGTCAGTTAAGTGCCATACGTGATACACGCTTAGGCGATCATGTCTCGAAAGAGACATGACTGACTGGACAGAAGATCATCCCGCAGTAGGTTGCCATTGCTTTCTGCGGTAGACTGGTTGCCATCCAAGGCTATAGAACCCAATCTGTCCTATTATTTAACCCATAACTGGAACGAATAGACGGATTAATACCTTTCCCAAGGGTATTTGAGCATAAGTGAATGCAATGAATTCAGCTGTAATTCGAACTCGGCTCCCTGATTTCTTGTTCCGAGCCGATATCCAATGCACCACAACGCACATCCAAAATTGACGCTTACAGCATCTGGTATTCCCAAGCGGTCACCCATCTAAGTACTGATCAGGCTCGATGTTGCTTAACTCCGGTGATCGTACAAAAACCGGTGTATTCAACGTGATATGACCGTAGGATTCATTTTACTTTTCAAAAAATGCTGGACTGGCTTTAAAAACTGTTAGCACTTCGAGTATTTTTAATGAAATGTGTGATTCTCTTTAAATTTTGATCTCCATTTTACAGGATTTTGCTTTATCTTAGACCAATTAATTTTATTTTTTTAAAATAATTTCAGCAGAACAGCAGTTGGTCGAATTCGTTACAAATAAATTTTAAAAATAATATTGGTTTGTCTAATTTCACGAAACTTCTGATTTCTTATTTTTGAGAACAGAAGATTTGCATGGAAAAGATAAGGCGCTGATTTCTTTAGGGAAAGGAGCGAGAAACACAAGAAAGAGAAGATTTAAATATGAGAAAATATTTTTAAAAATATTTAATATAAATAAAAAAAAGTCCGGGTGTGGATTAATATCTTCTCTATGTATTTATGCGCGTAAATGAATGCAACGAATTCAACTAGAGTTCGAATTCCAGTTGATTTTGTTGTATTCGCTTATGCACATCTACAATAGGGAAATGTATTAATCCATCTCTTCTCCCTCCAGTGATGGGTTAAATAGCACGACAGATTGTGTTCTATAGCGTCGGTTCGCTATCAGTCTATCGCAAAAATAATAGCGACATAATGCGATAAAATATTCTGCGCGGGCAGTCATGTCCCGAAAGAGGCATGATCGCCCAAGCGTGTATCACGTATGGCACTTAACCGACTGACGTAAGTTATATTTCCGGTAAACATCTACACAGAAAGGTGGACTCAAGACGTGGGTGATCATGGTTCTCAACAACTTCCTCTTCTTTGTAGCCGTTAATAAATGTCTTTTTGCTGTATTTCCTAATTCTTGTTTTACCAACCATTTGCACAAGATCAGTAAGCATGCGCAGCTTTCTTCTGTCTTTTTTGGCTTTTAATATATCCTGTCAGTGTCAAATTACCAAGCCCTCTTTCCTCATTATCTGCCCGAGAAATTTCAACTGTCTCTTTTTGACTCTACGTGTAAGTGTTCTGTTTTAATGTTCTCTTTCGTCGTTGCTCACTTGTTCAGTTCATGGAGTCCTCAGTATGCTTTTGTAGAACCACATTACTGTTGCCTCAAGTCTCTTCTTTATCTGTGAGGAGATAGCTTAGCATTCAATGTCATAGAGATGAACCGATATGACATAAGAGTTCAGTAGTTTTTTTTTCTTTCCACTAAAACTTTCCTGTTTCTTAATACTTTGATTAACATTTAGAAGGCATCAAGTGCCATCCCAATGCACATTCAGATTTCAGTATGGCATACTAGGTATTTAAAAATTGGTCCTTCAGGTTTGGGGGTTGGGTGCAGGGCTATCAACCCTGCCCCTTAAAAACCAGTTTGTTACAGAAACAGCAACAAAAAGTTGCTGCTCTATTCACCATCTGGGTGTGATGGATAAATTATGTTGATGATTTAAAAATTGAAACAGAAAATGGAACTGATAGACCGATTTCAGTCAAAGTTCTTAATGTCCATTAAGAACTGTCGCTCTAGGGACATGCATGTCTTGTGTAGCAGACATATTGGTAATAATCCAGTCTTCAGCAAAAGATGATCATATTGTGTATATGGTGAGACAAAGTGAATATTTTACACTGAGTTTTTCCCCCCAAAATATTGATTGGAACAAGTATTGTTTTAAATAAACCAACTGACGACTGCAATCAATGAAAATTGTCCATTCCGAATGAGTTGACAAGGAATATTTTTTATGTGTCGTGTCCCTTGGAGACTTGAGAATTATGGGTCGCCATAAATTCCTATTCTTTGTAGGTTTATGCAATGTTTGCCCCTTATTATCTAATCCCAGTCTTTATCAAGGAGTAGATATATTAAATCCCGATAGCTCTAAAATTGAAGTATTTTTTACAACTAAGCAAAAGTTGTTGCAGCATACCTGTAAGGTTTCATCCATTAGCCGCGCTTAACATTTGTATGTTTTTTGGATAATGAAAAAAACAAAAAAAACAAAAAATTAATTCTGAAAAAAACAACAACAAAAAAACAAAAAAAACAATAAAACAAAAAATTAATTCTGTAAAAAAGCAAACAAAAAAACAAAAAAAACAAAACAAAAAATCCAAGCTTCTCTTAATCTCTGTTCCGTTCATCATTTACCCAAGCCCATTAGGTAGGCTATCTGCTGCATTCTTGCGCGCATTCTTGCTTTTAATATGTCCTGTCAGTGTTAAATTTTCTAATTCCTCTTTCCTCGTTTTATACCAGAGAAATTACAACTCTCTCTTCTGAAGCGAAGTATACTAGTTCTATTTATTACCATTTTTTAAAAAATATTACATAACAGCTAAGTACTCACTTCTTGTTTCTAACGAGTACTTTTAATAAAGTTAATATGAAAAGGCGGTTATTTTATTCTTTATTTAATAAACCGAACCAAACCTTTTAATTTACACAGTTTACATCTGCTGCCCGACAAAAGCAAAACATAACAAAATGAGGGCAATTCGGTACATGATACGAGGTCAAGTCTTTAACGTGGGTCTTAAAAGAAATAGTCTCTTCAGTTATTTCCCAGACATCAGGGCGTTCCTCTGATCTTTCTGCTTTTATTGCTAAGGAGACGTGTTGTCATCGAAGCGGAACCCTGGAAGCATTTTTTGTACACCCACCTCGTAGAAAATGTGACCCCAAGTTGAGTTTGGGAAAACGCATTTACATTGGCCAAAAGACAAAATTGCCGGAACCCACGAGGTATTGGTCTTCCGAAAGAGCGATATTCCATTGGAAGACGATGCCCTGAGGCTAGAGTAT
Source organism: Ascarosepion bandense (assembly GCA_037127315.1). Classification (NCBI taxonomy): domain Eukaryota; kingdom Metazoa; phylum Mollusca; class Cephalopoda; order Sepiida; family Sepiidae; genus Ascarosepion; species Ascarosepion bandense. The sequence continues at coordinate 2,697,625 of JBBBDQ010000264.1, forward strand.
ATTTTAAAATTTTACCCCACTCTGGTAAAGTTAACGAATTTCTGGTGTTCAGGTTAAAATTAGTTTTTAGCTTTTTTTTTCCGGTTGAAGTAATATAATTAATCGAGACTGGTTATCTAAGTCTATCTGTCAAGGTTGACAATAAATATAGCAGCCAGGAGAATTAACTAATTATGCAATTTCTACCATTATTTTCTACATTGTTCAAAACCGGTTAGGTTCACTGATATGATGTAACTCTTGACAGATTATTTAACATTGAAATATGTATGGATCACCCAGTAGGGATCGAACTCACTTCACAATTTTCAGTATATTATCGTTCTAATAGGAAGATGGTGATGTGACGGATAACATTTAGGGTTAACCATCCGACCGTGCATAGAATACTACAAATCAACCATCCGACCATCCTACCGTGCATAGAATACTGTCGGTCATATCTGGTCAGGCGCCCCTGCTGCTCATCTCAGGGTTCTCGACAAGCTCCAAAGGAGAATCTGTAAGATGGTCGGTCCCGAACTAGCAGCTCGACTCCAGCCACTTCCTCACTGGCGGGATGTGATGTCCCTCTGTCTATTCTATAATTATTTTCATTGCTTCTGCTCTGACGAGCTTAGGTCACTGGCGCCCCCTTCACAAGAATTTACTCCAGCAACCAGACTGGCAACAAGTCCCACCCTTTTACAGTTAAATCTACCAAGTGCAGTCTCCACTTCTATTCCATTAGCTTCTTTTCTCGCACTTCCCGCCTGTGAAACTCTCTTCCGTATATATACTTTTCTGACGGCTACATCCTCCAGGAATTTAAATGCAACGTCAATTCCCATCTCTTGTCCACTTGACTCAAGTCCTTCTCTCGTCCTTTCTGCATAACCCCGTGTATCTTGTTCTGTTCCTTTCTCAATCTACCTTTGCAACTGTCATCACACCTGTATTCCCATCCTTCTCTTGCCCTTTTCGGGACACCCTCTGTAACTGATTCGTTTTTCTCTCCGATCTCCTCCTGCTTAAACCTTTACTCTCTTATGCAGTTCCCTGCGAATCAGTGGCGGTACCCTCTTGCTTAGGGTGAAACGATTAAAAAATATATTAATATTTCTCGCCATTGCGAAACGGATTCACAAAAATTCGAAATTAATTTTTGTTTTTGTTTGTCTAACAGCCATCATCACAGACAACATTTACACACCACACACCTGCTAATATAGTTGTTGCTGATATCATCACACCTGTAACTCATAAGCTAATCAACTATGACGATATAAGCGGAAGCTAAAATAAAACGAGGTGTAACTCGAGGTGCCTTTCAAAAAATCAGTAAAAAAAAGCTGTCATCTACGAGTAAAGTTATATTCAGGTAATGGCAGATATTAGAAACACTTAAAGCGCGATATCTCCATTAACCCATTTTCTCTTTTTTTATTTCTTTGGTGTTTTGATAATAATAAGTTAACCTCGTTGATTAGACATGATGTTTGCATCATTCAAACTTTGTTTCCAAAATAATACAGTGAAATTCTCTCCCCGACTTCTGTCTGTCTGTCTGTCTGTCTGTCTGTCTGTCTAGCCTGATGATTGCATAACACATGAAACTCCAAGATGTGTTATCGACGTAGGACAATATGCATATATATATATATATATATATATATATGCTCTGTTCATACGACATTGAGCAATGTTTTATTATCACGTGAATAAAAATATGATACATGTTCCCGCATTGATATATGTATTAATTCACGTAACTGTATATATATATATATATATATATATATATATATATATATATAGTTACATGAATTAATACATATACAATTGAGGGTACGCATATGTATAATAATATTATTCACGTGTTAATAAATATTTCTATATTGATTGAAATATACATATATATATATATATAGAGAGAGATAGATAGATAGATAGATAGATAGATAGATAGATATATTCTAGATGCGATTAGCAAATTGTCGCCATTTTATACATTTAATTTCGCATCTGCGCGTTGTTTGTTTTTTTATTTTGTCGAATGCACCGTATCGTAGCATTAATTGGTCACCGTTTGTCAGAAAACGAGCTGAAAGATGCAACTTACTCCACCAGAAATTTGGAAACGGCATGCTGTACTGCTTTGCATTCACGCCGAAAACTCTTATACGACATATTAGAGTGTTTGGATGTCAACCAGACGAGGATGCAGAGGATTCGGAAAGAGTTGGATGAGTCTAATGGCGATTACGAAGGTTTTGGAAGTTATTACTAGTGTTGGTGACGTTATGCCGTCATTCATCTTCATACAAGACCTCAGACTCAACACGGCGTCCTACACCAAGTGCCTTTAGGTGGTAGTGCTACTTTGAATCAAAATAGTGGCTGCTGGAACATTCTGTATATGACAACCGGACTCTATAACATGCCACACAAGCAGGAAGAACCCAGTCATGATTGTCAGACAATTTCTGTGACTATATCACCCCTTACATCTGTCCACCTAACTCCCCAGAATGAAACACTCTTGACTAATATGTATGGGGCGCTGTTAAGCAAGTGAGCTACAAAAGTCCTTGTAACACCAAAGATAAACTAAAGTCAAGGATTATGGCAACATTCACAAACTTAAACAAGGTGACCATCCAGGAGAGTTGCAGGAGATTTCAAATTCGTCTGAAGACCGTGGGTTGAAGCCAATGGCAATTTCCTGGAATATTTTTTTTTAGTATTTTTGTGTAATTTTGTGTGTCGGATGTGCGTTGTGGTGCAGTGAATATCAACTCAGAACGAGAAATTTGAGAGTCGAGTTCGAATTCCAGATGAGTTTCTTGCATTCACTTACGCACAAATACTCTTGGGAAAGGTATTAATCCGCCTCTTCCCTCCAGTTATGGGTTAAATAACAGGACAGATTGGGTTCTATAGCATTGTCTACCAGTCTACCACAGAAAGTAATGGCAGCTTACTGCGGGATAAATTTCTACCCAGTCAGTCATGTCTCTCTCGAGACATGATCGCCCAAGCGTGTTTCACGTATGGCACTTAAGTGACTGACTGATATCTGTTAAAATGCGATTTTAGTGTTATTGTCATTTTTGTGTAATTTTGACAACAGTTCATTCATCGTACCCTGTATACCAGGGTGCATCAAAAATGCATTTACAAACTTTGGGGGCGGGTTCCACACAACAATCAAGGACGAAAATCCAAACAAACATATGTTCGCAAATCTATCATGTTTGAGTTATTAAGTTTAACGTTTGCGGTAGACGCTGTTAAATTGTACACTCCAAGATAAAATCCAAAATACTTTTAGAAACATTGGGGCGGCCTGTTGACATAAATACAAGATAAAATTTCCATATAAACATATGTCTAAAAGACCAACACATCACCTCATAATAAATGTTCAAAATGTCCTCCGTTTGCTTCTACGCGCGCAATCACCCGACTGACTTTTTCAAATACTCCTACACGGTGTCGAATGCTGTTTCATGCCCCTAATACACGTTGATGAAGCGTCTAGGCATTACTAATTTGAGATCCGGACATGTAAACCAGTGCTTCTCAAACTATCTGATGTGGCGGACCGGTAGTTATTTTTTCAATGTTCCAAGGACCGGCAAGCAAAGCAAGCCAATCCAGCTGAGTAAGAGTGGGTGGGGACTGTGAACCCCGGATTTTTTTTTTGAGACTATCTGTAATAAACATGAGTACATGATATCTTGTTCATTCTAAGAGCAGTCATCATTGACGTAACAAGTCTTCCCAGTGTGCCATTGACCGGTACCATATTTGTGCTATATTAGTTATGGCTACTGGTTTCGAGTTTTTTTTTTTTAAATCTAGAAAAAATATTTAAAGTTAATATTAATACTTCGTAACTAATTCGAATTTAATAAAAAGGCATTAATCTTCTAAAAAATAGACAAACAGTAAAACAAAATATTAATTTTAATTAATTTAAGACGTATTTAAAATATATATGTATATATCATGGATATATGAATGGAACAAAGTCTGATCCGTATTTAGTTCACTGTTTTGTTGTTCATTATATCGCATTTGTTAGTTGGATAGCAATAACTTTTAACATGAGTGAGTAAATGAACAATGTAGCCAAAACTAAAATGAAAATGTAAAAAAAAAAAATCGAAAACGAGTCAAATATCCTGACAGTCTCTCGTGGCATAGAGTTTTACTATTGTTTCTTTCTTTTCTGGAAAATTTCCGCGTACCGGCAGACGATGGCTCCCATACCGGCGACGATACGCGTACCACACTTTGAGTACCACTGGTGTAAACTACTATTACACATACATTTTCCTCAATCATATCTATCACGCAATTAAAATACAGTAATAAGCCTAATTTTTAATACACCTTTAAATTAGTCTAATATATCAAAAATTAAGCGTAAAAAATCCTCAGGCGCCATGAGCAAACTATATGACGCCCGTAAAAATTGTTACATACATCCTAATAGTATCAAATGAATACTTGATATCAGAGCCGTCTTAACAGCATTATGCAAACCAGTTGGCTAAGGCACCTACGACAACCATTCACAGGAATAAAATTAAATAGTCGATACAATTTTACATATATTCATTTTATTGCCGCTTCAACAAAACTGTTGTTAAAAATTAAGAATGTACTGTACAGCAGCAACTAATGAACATGATAAATATTTAAACAATAATTCTTCTATGTGCCCTGTCCATTCAGGACGTAGGTGATCATGGTTCTCCACGTCTCCCTATCCCTTGGGGCTCTTAGTATGTTTGCTCCTGTTACACCTTGCAACCTCCGTTCTGTCATCCACCTGAACAGGCCCTGCAAATATGTTATCCGCTGCCTTCCTCTCTCTCTTTTTCCTTCTATCTGGCCAGTCATTATCAGGTTCTCCAAGCTCTCCTTCCTTATTGCATGTCCCAGGAACTTCAGTTGTCTCTTCTTAATGCTCAGTATTAATTTCCTTTTTGTTGCCATTCTTTCCAACACCTCATCGTTGCTTGCATGCTCAGTCCACGATATCCGCAGCATCCTTCTGTAGAACCACATTTTCGCTTCTTCAAAGTTTTGCCCTCATTTTCGATGATATTGTCCAGCATTCACTGCCGTATTAAAGAACTGACATCACATAGCAATCCATCACTCTTTGTGTGTGAGTACTTTATTCAGCTTCTGGAACACGTCCTTTGCCATGCTAATTCGCCTTCGGATCTCTGTGATCACAATAATACTCAGTAAGCCACACAGATTAGATGTCCCAGTATAAAATTTCTTCAAACCTATTATAATACAAATTTGCGTCATTTCTTTTCAGGGAATTGCTTTATTATTTGCTTGAATTCAATGGTCTTCGGTAATAGGATGTCATTCTCCATGCCTAAGAGTGAAAGCCAGTTCAAATAATGCTGCCCCATTGGGTTACGAAGTAGATTTTTTATAAGGTTCAGTCTTGAAAAAGAACGTTGTCCAAACAGTTGCTATACAGGTAGAGGTAGTTTTTCTTTGAATTTAGTCTACCTCTCTCGCGATATCGTTCTTCAGCAATTAATTGAACACTCATAGCTACTGGCGTTTGTTTACATTACGTATATAACACGCGAAAGTTTCACTTTCTCTGCCGTGCACCGATATCTCGGGTCTAGAGCCCCATACTGATGTCAATTCGGTCAAATTTCAATCTTGACTGGAAGCAATCTGATGTCTAATTGGACTGATGTGCTGTGATACAGCGAAATAGACCTGTATGTGGAAAGAAACTATATATATCTTAGAAGTAGTACAAACTAGTGGGTTGGTAGTTCACTGTTTGTAGTGATTTACTTTATTAAGAGTGCTCAATACTTAGTAGAGCATTATATATGGAATTATTTTCATTATAAGTTTATAATAAGAACATAGTTTACTGCAACACACGAGCCGTTGTGTTTCGGTACTAGCTTATTAGCATCTCGTCAGGTAGTGAATTTTTTTTCGGTTAGGTATCATTAGATATGGAAACTTAAAAACAACATGATTTTTACCAAAATCAGACAATTAAGGTGGAGGAATTTTCGGAGGGTTTGTCTACGTGAACCAATAGAAGTCAGGTCATGATGTATAGGAGAAATTTGATTGTATATAACAATTATTTTGATAGTATATAACAACGTAGTTTTAGTCGTGTTAGCTGCAATTTCAATCTCATTTATATATCTGGTCGGGCGCCCCTGCCATTCATCTCAGAGTTCTTGATAGGTTCCAAAGGAGAATCTGTAATGTGATCGGTCCCGACCTAGCAGCCAATTCCTCACTGACGGGATGTGACTTCCCTCTGTCTATTCTATAAATATTTTTTATGGATTCTGCTCCGACGAGCCCAGCTCACTGATATCCCCTTCAGAAGAATTTACTCGAGCAACCAGACTGGTAACAAGGTCCCACCCTTTTAACAGCTAAATCAACTAAATGCAGCCACTAACTCCATCAGATTCATTTCACGCACTTCCCGCCTGTGGAACACCCTTCTCTTTACTTGCTTCCCTGACAGCTACAATCTCCAAGAATTTAAATGCAACGTCAATTCCCATCCCTTGTTCACTTGACTCCAGTTCTTCTCTCGTCATTTTCTCATCATCTCGTGTATCTTGTTCTTTTCCTTTCTCACTCTACCCTCACAAATGTCTCCAGGCAGTTATTCCCATCCTTCTTTTGCCCTTTCACTGACACCCCCAGTAACTGGTTTGTCTTTCTCTTCGCTCTCCTCTTTCATAAACTTTCACTCTTCTCTTATGCAACCTTCTACGCATTAGTGGCGGTACCGCCTTGCTAGGTGCGAAACGATAATATATATATATATATATTTAAAAGAATCGTGTTTCATATCAGTTCTTCAGGAAGTAAACAATGCTTTGAGTTATTATAAGAGCCTAAATTTGTTTGTCCGTATGAGAGTTTTTAAATCTTTTGGTCTTAGCGTTGTAATTAACCCTAATATAAAACAAGTTGACTTTCTAGACTTAACATTAGAATTAATCTCTAACACTTTTCAACCTTGCATGAAAAATAATGCTAACCCAATTCATATAAACCCCAACTCTAATCACCCACCATTCGTTATCAAACATATTCCATCATCAGCTGAACGCCGCATAAACATTCACTCCTCTAATAAAAAATATTCGACAAGCACAAAACAATTTACGATAAAATTCTTAGAGACAACGGATCAATCATCCGAGATCAGCTTTGTGGAAAAATTTAGTAGCTCAAAAAGAAAAAAAATAGAAACAGGACAATCATATGTTATAACCCTCCATTTAATCAGTTAGTTAATATTAAACTGGGGCAAAAATTTCTTAAGTTATTAGATAAGCGTTTTCCTAAAAAGAACACTTTAATCAACATTTTCAATAGAAAAACACAAAAACTCAGTTATAATTGCTCCAACAACGTAGAAAAATAATTAAATTGCATAACAATAAAATATTAAATCATATAACAAAAACAACTCTAACACTCATGTCAGCTTGACTCATAATAATACATTTTTGAATTGTAGAAACCCGAACTAATGCCCCCTATCTAAGAAATGCTTAACAAAATCCCTGATATATATGTGTTCGATTTCATCCATGGAGAATACTAAGGATAGTAAAATTTATATCGGAAATACTATGAACTTTTTAAAAAATAGCTTTTATAATCACCTCACATCCTTCAATAACAAGGACAAACAAAATATGACATCACTTTCTAAATATTTTTGGAAGTTAAAAAAAGGACAATAAAACACAAAGTTAAATAGAAAATCCTCAAACAGGCCAGAATAGCTAGATCGGTAAAGAAACCATGTTTCCTTTGTCTATAAGAAAAAATGAAAATCATTAAATACATGAGGAGTGACATATTACTAAATCAGAGACACAGAACCACAGTAAATTGCAAACTCATAAAAGAATTAACCTTACAATCATGCTAAAATTACAAAATCTAAAGTTCGGATTCCTAGAAGCGATAAACCTTTTATAGTATTAATCTTAGTATCACGATATTCACTTTTAACCGTATGATCTCTCTCCCTATATTTTTATCTCTAATTTTATCTTTATTTCATAATACAAATTGCAACCTAATTAAGGTTTTTAAAAAGATTAGGTTGAAACTCTAAAAAATAAAAAAATAAAAATTCCTTTAATTTTAAATTAAGTTTAAATATTAAAAAAAAAAACTTTTAATAACCTCTACGCCTATGTACAGGATTCCACCACCCTATCAAAAATGGAAAAAAAATTGTAGCCTTATACTTCACTAATACAGTGTTTTATCCACCACTAATTCCAGGCCAGAATGTTTTAAAAAAACTCTACCAATTTACTGGTTATACTGTCTCGCACATTTCTCTCTCTTCGCCCAACTTTTTTTACTCCCTTCCACCCCCCAATACATTTTCTAACTTCTTCCTCTTTGTTAAACCCAAACGCCGGGTCATCAAAGGTTGTATATGACCTTAATTTATTTTCTACTGTTAAACCTAGCGCCTTTCTCTGAACTTTTTCACCATGTTTCTTTTACCTCTCTCTTTCTCTCCCGTTTTCCTCCTTTTTTCAATGTCTCTTTTACATTCTCCAATTGTGATTTCTCAATTTCTCTATCCAATTTATCTCGCACACAAAAACTTACCAATATAAGGAAGCGAATTTTCCATCTTCCTTCAAAAATAGCTTTTACTACCTAATGAGACATTGTCCTTTCAATGTCGAAACTGTGAGAAATATTCACACATAACTCAGTGCTTAGGCAGAGGAAGGAAACAGTCAGACAAACAAGACATACCTGATAAAGTAAAACAATTTATTGTCTTGCAAAAACTGATTTTGCGGCTACTTCTTAGCCTGGTATAGTCCTTCTCGCTGCGTAGCTTGTTAGTTCCTTCGTCTGAGAAGGGTATGGGAAACCACGAGGAACGGCGGTCCGCGACGTACAGGAAATTCTGGGGTCAGCTTCTTCTGCAGTTCCATTCGGTCGAAAGTCGATAGTTCATAGAGAATTTTTCTCTCAGATGGATAGGCATTGCCCAAAGGGTTTCCTTATAAGAAAGGAAGGATGTCGAGATATTTTCTCTGATAAGGTTGAGGCTGTTAGCCCAATGGGTCTCCAATACTAAGGAGAGATGGTCTCGATATAGCGAGACATGAGGGTGCCAATTGTTGGCCCCGCTGGTTGAATCTCGGCACGTAGCTCTCCGAAGCTGTCCGTGCCAACCGAGCAAGCAAGTCCGTCCAAAAGGGAAGCAAAAAAAGGGAAAACCCAAAAAAAGGCGCGAGCCTCTTCCTGGCGTAAAGGCCCGCCTCAAGTCCAAGACGAGGTTCGGGTCTTCGGCCAATCAGGAGACCTGTTATATCTGTAAATTTCCAACACACTGCCAAAGGAGCAACGAAAAAGTAATGGTTATCCATTACTTTTTTTTTTTTTTTTAGAATAGGATAATCGTATTAATTATCAGTTACTCGAAAGTAATTATTTTATTTATTTTCTTATCAAGGGGAATTGAACGTGCTTCTGTCTGCCACTATAATAAATTTATAACTAAAGAACCTGATTCTACCTAGATCATTAATATTGATAAACACTAAACAGACTGCAGTCCCTACGAGACTAGTAAGATGTTTTTTCCGAACAATTTGGACAAATCCACTCTCCCAAAGTATCCTGCTGGACCACTCCTACACAGTCAAAGTGGTACCAATTGTCGCAGGCATCACAACACACCATGGGGGAAGATCCATCGTTTGCAACGGAACAAGAAGGACAGAAGAAGGGACCGCCCTCTTCCTGAAATGTTGCTGGGCACGACGCAGAAACTCCCTTTAATTCCAGGGGAAATAAATGTTTTAAGGAATGAACCTGTTCGCATCCGTCCCTCAACACACAGGCCGAGCGAACTTTACCATCATTCCCGGAAATGAGTCTAAGCACCTTACCTAGACTCCAAAAGGGTCTAGTCTTATTAGGAGATTTGATTAACACAATTTCTCCAACTGACACCTTTAGAGGGCAATCTCCCTTTAAATTCGTATCCCTCTCTCTCAGGGACAACAGATAATCATTGTGCCACATCTTCCTAAATTTTTCGACACATTTGTGTCTTAACTCCAAGGACTGCACCAGTTTTATTCTACTAGGGGGATCGGGGCACAAATCTTCCGATCCATAGTTACTAATCAACAAACGTGGATTGTAGCCGGTTTGCAGAAAGTGATTGGGGGTTAAAATGTCTAGGCCCCCTTCTGAAGCGGTAATATAAGTCAGCGGTCGATCATTGATCGCTTTCTGCACGTCAGAAATTATCGTTAGAAATTCAAAGTACTGAATTTTCCTCCTACCTATTAATTTTTTCAAGCATTGCTTCATGGTTTTGATCATTCTCTCCCATGCGCCCCCATGCCAGGCGGAATAAAGGGGAATGGTGAGATGACTAATGGAAGCGGATCTAAAATGTTCCCTGAATTCGTCGGAAACGAAAATTTCAGACAACATAATGCCGGATGCTAGAAAGGTTTTAGCATTGTCCGAATAGACATGAGAGGGTACGCCAAAAAGATTGGTAAATCTGACGAAGGCTAACAGGAAGGATCTGGAGCTCATGTCAGGCAAAAGCTCCAGATGCACTGCGCGAAGACTCATGCAGGTAAATAGCAGGATGTACATCTTTATTTCATCATCCTTGTACTTTACCAAGAAATGGCCGGTAAAATCGATACCCACTTGTTGAAAGGGGTGAACAAAATTTGCCCGGTGGGTGGGCAGTTGAGAACCCGAGGGAGCTTTATACGGTAAAGAATTAATCTTCTTACAAGTAATGCAGCTACGAAGTGTTTTCTTTACCGATTGTCTTCCCTGGGGAATCCAAAACCCGGATAATCTCAACTTGGAAAGGGTTGAATTGGTTCCCATGTGGCAACAATTCAAATGAGCCTCTTTAATAACCAATTCAGTTAAGGGGTGATGTTTACCCAGAAGTATAGGGAATTTGACTCCGAAGGGGTGTACACTGGAATTCTGGATGCGTCCTTTAGTCCGCAACAGACCATCCCTATCGATAAACAACCCAAGGGCAGTTATTCTAGGAGGTGCATCTTTATCAGAAGGTTGAGTCAAATATTCCAACTCAAGGGGAAATACCTCCCTCTGCATATCAGAAAAAAGCAACAATTTGGCTCTAAGGTAGGTATCAGTGTGTCGATGCATCAATTTATCACCGAACCTTAAAACCTTTTCAAGAACGTTGATCGCTCTAGACAATGTTGAAAATCTAGAAATATTTATAGGAAGACTGGTTTCGCCTGCGCGAGAATCCTCGGTTAACATACAGGATACAATCTTCCGGTTGGTGTCATTAAGGCAAGGTAATGGAGATACTGGCCAGTCGATGGTATGTTGTTGTAGCCAATCGGGTCCGTATACCCAAAAATCGAACAATTGTTCAAACTTGGAGGCAGAAAGGCCTCTAGTCAACAAATCCGCAGGATTTTCCGACGAAGGGACATACTTGAACAGGGGGGAGACGCCAAATCTGAGGTTAACGTCCTCCAACATTTTTTTTATGTCCAGGACACGATTCTCCACAAAAATATTTCTTTTAGACCCCTTCCCATTTAAAACCCAAGATAAGGCTACTTGCGCATCTGACGCAAAGAAAATAGAAAGGACGTTGATAGGCTTTAAGGCTTCAATAATCTTGGGAACAACTTTGAGAGCGAGATAGATCGCCATTAGTTCCAAAGTAGGTAGGGTTTTCTGCTTAATGGGAGCCACCTTAGCTTTAGCGAACAACAAGGAACATCGATTTCCTTGTTTAGCATATAAAGAAAACCCGTATGCGAGCTTAGATGCGTCGCAGAAACAAATAAATTCCACCGGGGAGCTCTCCTGCAACACACGTCTGGGGAACTCAAATCCACTTAATTTATTAAGTTCCTTAGCAAGAGTTTGCCAAGGGATAGTAAATTTCTCAGGGATCTGTTGATCCCAGGACAAGTTGTTCTTCCATAGTTGGCTAACGAACGTCTTGCCCTGAATAGTAACAGGGAGAAGTAAGGAAAGCGGATCATAGATGCTGGAAGTCTGAGACAGAATCCCACGTTTAGTGTCTACCTCAAAGTTAATCTTAGTGGGCGCAAGTCTGATCGTATCTTGTCGAGGGGAATAATGATACCCCAGTACCTTTTCATAGGAGGGAAGGGGGGAGGTAATCGATCCATCCTCTGACATTTTATTTTGTAAATCTGCACAGTTGGAGTTACAGGATTGAAGATCGAATCCGGCGTCCTTCAACCTGTTACGAACAGTACTATACACAGAAAGGAGAGATTTGGAATCGCAACTAGTGGTGACCAAATTGTCAACATAAAAATTGTTGGAGATTACTGCAGAGGATATATCAAAATCATATCTCTCCACGTGAAATTTAAGGATGCAACCCAGAATAAAGGGACTTGCATTAAAGCCAAAAATGATGGAGTTGTACCTGTAGGTATACAGTTTGTCATTTACCTTGAGAAAAAAACAAAACCTATTTTTGTCCTGAACAGTTCTCAGGCGAATTTGGAGGAAGGCCTTACGAAGGTCTCCTAAAAGAACATAGTCGTTCTTTCTAAAAATCAACAACAAGTCCAGTAGCTGTGCTGTTAAGTTAACTCCAGCGTATGCTGCATCGTTAATTGAAACACCCCCCCGCCGTTTCAACGAACAATTAAAGACGGGGCGGATTTTCGTAGTGACCCCAAGACCCTCTTTAATAACGGGCCGGTGAGGAATCCAACAATAGTTCTTAAAGTCCCCAGGAGGAACAGAAAACGGTTCGACAATACCGCAATCCTCGTATTCTCTAAAAACTCGCAAATACTCGTTATAGAGTCCCTTCTTCTCCAAGGAATCTGCCACCCTATGCATTATTTTTAGGGAAGGCACATAATTAGAGTCCACCCGAGACAATTTATCTCGGTCCCAGGGCAGATCCACATAATATCTACCATTTTTCAAAACTATGGATTTCTTGAAGTCGTCAATTTTTTCTTCATCATAGGAAGATAAAGTTTCGCTCTCGTCGATTCCAATAGACTCGAGAGAGAGAAAATGTTCAATTCCGCGTTCAACAGAGGAATCCTCGAAAAATGGACCAAGTGGATCCGAATACGAATATACCGGACTTAAGGCACTGTCGATTAAGAACGACGAACATTTAGGCAAGGATTCAATAATTCGATTAAAGGGAGGGCACTCTTGCTTATCCTCCTTATAAATTACCGGCTTCAAAAAATGGTGCCCATAGCCGAAGGGAATGATTTCGTCAGAAATTCTCCATGCAGTCCCATTCAGACATTCAACCAAATGCGAATCCTTCAACTGCTGGATTAAATCCAAACCGACAAGGCCTTGTAGATCTCTACCGTTCAAATCCTCATAGCCATTACCGAGACGAAATCCTGCCTCCTTTATATTAGAGGTAATCTCATCAAATCTCGGCACTTGAAACTTGAGGTTAAGGTTGTCCGCAAATAAGGCAGAGAAGGGAAAAGGTTTTTGAGACCCCAATCTAATGGAGACATTAAGTTCAAGAAGGTCCACCGGCCTGGTTCCTATGAGGGTGTTAACCGGCATTATCACGGGTTTCGGTACTAATTTTTCCCGAGGACACAATTTTTTTAAAATAGCCCGAGAGAAAAACGATTTTTGACTTCCAGAGTCCAAGATACAGTGGAATGAGACGGGACGCCCTTCACCTTTCATGGACACTTTAATAACTGGAAATATACAATTTTCCAGGTCTGACAGTGTAGTCTTTCCCACAAAGGACTCTAAGGCCTTAGGGCACATAACCGTGTAATGGTTTTTCAGTCCACAAGTGTGGCAGGGATAGGGAAACCCTCGGTTTCCCTTACATTCTTGGTCAGAGTGACCACCCAGGCATCTGGAACAGATTCGTAGGTCCTTAGCTCGACGAACCTTTGATTCGTGGTTAGGATATTTTGGGCAGTCCTTAACGGCATGGTCTGCTGAATCACACAATTTGCAAACCCTTCTGCCTTCCCTAACGCTAGTCCGGGTATTTGTGGGATCCGTACCCTTTTTGGGATTGGAATTTTTATGGCTCGACAAATTGGGTCGAGTCTCAGATGAAGAAGAAGCAGAAAATGGCGGCTTGAGCGGGCCACTTTCCCGCCTTTTATCAACTAAAGGCGCCGCTTGCAAAAATTCAATAATGTCGAAAAGGTTGGACATAATTGCTAAAAGGGAAGGATAACGCTCCTTCGTTCGCGACATTAATTCCCTTCGAACGCTAACTGGGAATTTTCGGAACAGAATATGGGCCACCATTGACCCAGAAGTGGAATTTTCCGAAAAAAAATCTGTTCCAAAGGACTTGTCCAACTCAGATAAGTCAAGCTTTACTTGTTCTACACAAGTTTTAAGCTCATCCAATTTGGTTATTTGCACCGGTAGAGGAATTATTTCCTCAAAAATACGGTCCTTAATAAGGGAAGGATTCATGAATTTTTGCTTTAAGCTATCCAATGCAAATGTGTAGTTCTCGGGGGAAACATCCAAATTAGAAATTAAATCAAATGCTTTCCCCTTCAACTTCGACTTGAGAATCAACATCTTGTCAGCATTTCCCAAGTTGGCTGTGCAGAATTCGAACCTTCTGAGAAATGTCCGAAATTCGAATTTATCGGCCGAAGGAGACCCGCAGAAGTTAGGGCACTCCAATTCCAATTTTAAATGTTGAAGAGAGGCAGGTTTTATATTTTTGCCGCTCTCTCGACTAGATTTTAGCTCAAATAATGTTTCCCTAATAGAGGAAGAAAAATTTTCGGAGTCATTAC